>CM053783.1:481794490-482394490 GCA_028749045.1 Cupressus sempervirens | reverse complement strand
AAATAAAGTAAAAACAATTAAACGAGAAAGCCCTACCTCCCACATTTGGTAATCCAATCACATGAAACCTTCAACAAAGCGAAGCAATCCCAATAGGAATCCAATGAGACTAGTCCCGCAAAGATCCATCAAGCCAAGCTCATGAAACAAGCAAAATAGTGAAATGTTCCAAATAGGGTTTGAAGGAATTTACCCAAAACCATGAAATAACAAAAATGAGAAGTGAGAATGAACTCACTTTTTGGCATAATATAAGTAATTTATCAAGTGATTTATAAAATAGATTATTAACCCACTTAATAATCTATTTGTCTATTTCCCAAATAAACCAGACAATTCCAATTAAATTAGAATTCAACTACAACAAATTAGTTGGCAAATAAATTAAATAAAACCAAATAATAAAAAACCCTTAAATCAATTAAATCAACATTTACTTTAATAATTATGTGACCATTTTGGAACCCTAAATGTAGAGACACGCTCATGGGTCTAATCATATAATGCATTATGAATCCAAATTTACCAATTATTGGAGGGTTAATAATTATAGATATACAAATAATTTGCTCATACAATGATGACATTGGTTCAACATCAATGGCCAGATCACTAACTCCAAGTGCCACTGTCAGGGATATAAGTCTTGTGTAATAAATAGACAACATCAATTGTAGCTGCACGATATATAATAACCAAAGCAATAAGTACACGAAATAGCGTAATAAAGCATCTACTTAATTTCATTTAAATAATCATTATTCATCATTGCATAAGTCTATTGAAAGAACAAGATAAATATCTGTAATACAAATCATTTTCCAAATATTCTAAGCATTTAATAATGCAAATAATAACTAAAAACCCAATAACATATAAGGCACAATATAACGTAATATCTCAGACAATCATCCCAAAGCAACATCAATAACCTCAAATGTAATATACATCAAATAACATCATTAAGAATCATCATACAAATATGACCAAAATATCATAATTCAACATGGTGAAATACATGAGTCAACATTATTGCAGGTACTGAGTCAAGTGCAATAGACCAAATAACACACAGTATAACCACTGTTCACATCTCATGGGTATTGATAGAACAACATTGTGATACCATATAAATTCAAGTAACCATTGGTACAAACCTCAATGAAACCACCTAATACATCATAATCTCATAAATCAAGCATAAAGTATAACCAACATACTAATGCAAAAACATAAATCAAATCACCCCAAGGGTGTAGACCACTCATTGGTCCCAACATGATAACTTAGAAAGTACAAACATCAAGGTTGCATCCATCAGGATGACTTACATGGGTAAGGCCATAATAATGGTTCCCACTTTTCATCACAAAGAAATCAGATGAAAAAGTGGGAAAATCGTCTTCCAGGGGCTTCAAATGATTCCCATGCTTCAAATGAAGCCCCCCCTAAGGCTTTGTTCAAAGTCATGGCCCATAGGGCTTCGTTTGAAGGTCCTCGTGCCAAGTGCCACAAAGGGCTTTGAATGAAGCCTAGGGCGAACAAAGCCTCCAGGGAAAATAGGTGGCCAAAAAGTGGGCTAGGGGGCTTTGTTCGAACCCCCTTGGGGCCAATAGGTGGTTGAAAAGTGGGTTAGGGGGCTTCATTCGAACCCCTTTGGGGCCACCCAAATAACCCCTTAGGAGGCTTCAAATGAGGTCCCCTTCATTTGAAGCCTCTTCAAGGGTTTCATTCGAAGGTCCCAAAATTGGAATTTTTGCAAACTTACTAATAATTTCTATCAAATTTTTCCCTTTTGAGGGCTTAAACAAGTGTTAAATAGGTCCATATTTTGAAACTAAATATAGAAAATTGTTGTACTTTGAATAAGCTTTCCAATGACTATATTTTTAGTATATATTACATTTATTGTGATGTTTTATTTTTAGTTTTATTAAATATAGGTTGTCTGACCATTTCACAAATCTCGATTTGAAGCTTTGGAAAAAATAGGCAATTAGAAAATAAAAAAAATAAAAAAATATGTCCATCAAATGTATGTGTGTTACCTTTCTATAAAATCAAGAAAAAAATGATTTTGATAAATACAAATCAAATTATATTGATAAAAAACAAGCTATGTCTAAATTATCATTAGCATCACTTTGCCACTAAATAAAATCTATATTTTTTAATGAAATTGAATGAAACTAACTAAAATTGCTAGATATTGATGTTACTATTCCATCCTTGAAAGAATTTTGTCATCATCATTTTTAAAAAAAAGTTATCTTGATCAAATGACTCCTCACTCTTTGAAAATATTGATTTTCACTTCTCAATGGAGATGGAAAAATGGACTTCAAATGAATTCAAAAAAATTTTAAATTTTTTTTTGGTAGAAACTAGAAATAAAATGCTAAAATTCTCTAGTTTACATCATCTTCAAATTCTTTATGGTTTTTTAGTAATATGCATTTGAAATGAAATTTGTTTTAAAAATATCCATTTTAGTGTCAAAGTTGGCCAAAAAGTGTAAATCATTACTGTGGCCTGACCCACATAAATCAAACGAGATAGGTGTGCTACAAGAGGTCTTCAACATTTGTCATTACCCTACTTAATTGTGATATGCAACCATGCCATTTTTTTGACCTCGCAGGTCCGTGGTAAAAAAAAAAACTATCTAGTGCTAGTATGTGTAACATCGTTGCCTCCTCATGGTCCAAAATCGAGTCCCATAAATTATATCATGAGGTGACAATAAAGGACCTTTCAAATTTTCGCTCACTAATCATCGCGAAGATGGGACACCACTTTTTATCATCGTCCATAGATCTCCATGGAGACTCGCGATCACTACCTATCATCTAACTTAACCTCTATGAGGGTATGATAAACACTTGTATCATTTTTTGAAGGTTACCAACTTACATCAAGGTATTTCATTTCAAGAATTTTCCTTCAGTATTATTTCCTTTAAGAAAATTAGTAAACACATTAAATACATTGATGAAATTATCATGGAGACAAATTTGGCTATTCTAAACAAACAAACTTATGTGGCAAAGAGAAAACTAAGTAGTAGACAATCTTCACATGGCATTTTCAATTAGCTTATTTAGATGTATCCATACATTTCATTTCTTCAGAAGTATTTAGACCTCAGTAAGAATCATGACCTGGATACAATGAAAGCTAAGTGTTCCATTCATTCCCATAAGATATAGGTTCATGTGAACCACTAATCATGATAGTACATGAGTCAATGAGCTATATTGACTCAAAAACTACATAGTTGAATCCTGATAGAAATATCACAATTTGACTTGCTATGGAAAATATCTCCTACTTATCGTTCCTTTTTTTTGGCAAAAATGCTTATTACATTAACTATTCCATTTGTCCCTTTACAAGGAATTTTCATAACTCGTAAGATAGGGCTTCATATTCCTTTTATGGACATAAGTAATGCAACAAGCTACTGGCTAGAGTATCACTTTTATATTATGTTACCAATTTCTACTAGTTGATGATAGAAGATATCCTTGCAATGAAGGTTATAACCTTTTTTTGTGTCCTTGACTATATACAAAGGAGGCCATAGAGTCATCTATTATCCAACTGGGCTTGTCAGCCATAGAATTATTGCCCAATATGGTGGTTTTAAGACATAAAATAGCAAAAGTCAAAACTTGCACCATCTACCCTTATGTAGATAACTTTGAAAATACAATGCAAAGAGAAATGAATGACTCCAAATCCCCAATCTTAGTGTTAACTCCTAGACTTTTATTTGTTGCCATCCTAGAATGGGAGAAATGAATGACATCAAATTCACATCTTTTGTGTCTATGCTCAAAATTTTCTTTTCTTCCATCATAGCAAATGGAATCACAATAGTAATCTAAGACCTCAAAGGCCTTTGCATGACATGGATAGAGTAGTTAGTAAAATCCAAAGCTTTTCGTATCTCTCTGATTACATAAGTCAAATTAAATATCTCTACAATTACAAAATGTGTATCTTGCAACATGGCTTGGTCGACTAACTACTTGTTACAATAAAATTCCCACTGGAGCCTCAACAAGCCCCATCCTTAGCATTCAAACAAAGAAACACTCCCAATAGTGAAAAATCCAAATTTAGACATCATGTGTATATCTCATTCTGCATTTTCCCTTATTGTATTTAAGTTATTGCTCACACTTTCAAACCCACGAAAAATAAGTAACAACTATCCCAAGATTTGCACCTACCCTAACAGTTGAAAGAGTTGTCATTGTGGCATTTTCTATCCAATTTGTATGTTGCAAGCCATAAAAATGCAAGATTAAGTGAATCAAAGATCTTACCTAAACTAGACATCTTAAAAAATGAACATACAACACATAAAAAACTTTCACCACAACTTTCAATAAGTTAGAACAAGGGAACCCAATGAACCTTGATTGATTTGCTCTTAGAAATTATGATTATCACTATTGATTTCTTGTAAATAAAAATGCAAACTAAAACAAATGAATGAAGGGCTTTGAGAACAAGTACGAAGAACTTGTCCCAAATATCCACCAAAAAGGATGAATACAAATGCAAAATCTATTATAAAGAATGAAAATGCAAGAAACCAACAAAATACATTCAAATGAAAACTAAGCTAAGTTAGAGGATTCGACTAAACTATGAAATCAATTCTAAGCTACCATGTATGGATTGAAATCTAAGGTATGATGCAAATGTAACTATTATTATAAGAAAGTGAAATGGTAAAACGCTAGAATGTTAAGTGATCAAGTGATCTTATAGAAGATGATAATTATTAGTCTAAGAATGAGAGAGATACATCCTTTTATGGAAATTAAAAAAGCTTGGATGGAGGAGATTAAGGGGCAAAAGAATGGATGACCAAGATTAAGAAAAGGGAAGTGGCTAAAGATGAAGAGGCAAAAGGAATGTGTTGCTAGGATTAAGAGGAAAAACATGGAAAAGTCAAATTCCACTTTATAGAGAGGAATTCAAAAGTGATTGGAAGAGAAAAATATGGAGAGGTGGTCACCTAAAAATAGGTGATTAGTCACACGATAGGAGGCAATCCACCTTTTAATCACAATTAGAAGAGTAATGAGGAAGAAAATAAGATTAGGAAAATGAAAAAGTGATTAAATAAAAATAATTTAGGTTTATAAGAACTTTAGGCTAGTGGTTTCTACTTTTCTCTTCTTGTATTTTAAGTTATTTCTCACACTTTCAACTCCCCCCCCCCCAACCAAAGAAAAAAAGGGAAAAAAAAGAACTAAAAACTATCCCAAGATTCACACCTTGCCCAATGGTTGCAAGAGTTGTCATTGTAGCCTTTTCTCTTGGTTATAGAAAGTTAGAAGTGACACTTAAAGGGTTGATCCACAAGTTGTCAGAAAATGATTTCTAGATCGTAAATTGCATTATTCTATTAGTCATGACATCTCCTTTTTTAATATATTTCCAAATAATGAGTAACCTGCATAAAAGGTAAGGAGGTTGCAACTTACCCAACTTGGGTTATCGGTTCATCTCATTGCAAGCTTGCAACCATTTTCTTTAACTATAATTTAGGTATGTGAGGACGTGACAACTTAACTCATTTATAACTACACATGTATAATTCATTGTGGGTCCTGTGCAGTGGTACATTGTAACTTTTTTGTTGTCTTCCTGAGTTATCGAGTTGCATCATGTCATCTAAATTGGAATGTGACAGTGCGCTAGGAGCTTTTTTTGTCTCTGCATGTTACTAAGTAATTTCTTTGTACATAATTCATTGTCACATGGCACATGGTGGCATGGTATAATATTTCTCTTGTTTCTCTGCATTACTAACCTACATTATTCATTGATTAATTAATATGGGTTATGAAAATGATTTACATAGCACCCTTGCAACCATTTTCCTTAACTGCATTTTATACAAGATATATTAGCATACCACTTAGTTTGGTGTCTACAAATGGATACTTTCAAATAGCATATGGGACCTACGAATAGATACTTTAATAGAGCACCTAATTCAACACTTACTCGTCTAAGTGGTGTTCATTTTGGCACCAAGATATGCAGAAAAACTAATGCCAACACAAACATCACATTGCTCTCAAACTAGCACCATACCCTCCATTTTGGTGTAAAGAATGCCATGAGCGGCGACAACCCAATGAATAGCATCATTTTTTAGAAAAATAATAGACAAGAAATATAGTAAAAGTGTCCATGGAAGCAAAATGTGGAGCCAAAAAGGGTGCTGATGAAAAAGAGTTATTGTAGTGTCCTCATCATAAATAGTCTAGTATAACAAGATACATACACATATTTAACAATTCACTTAGATCAATAACTAAGAGACACATGTGTCAATAAAGTTGTAATCAATACTATTCTAAGAAAGCAAGCGTGAATGATATGGGCGCTTTGCACAAATGATTGCATATTGAATGACTTTGATCTAGATTTTAGGTTTTGACCATCATATCTAAAAAATGACATCTCTTTACCTATACTTAATTAAACATTTATGCTTGATTAAATATGGATAAAGAGATATTTTCTCTATTCAATATCAAGCTCATGATTTTTGATTACTTTTTCACTTATACATTCACCCTTCTCTAGTGTATACCTTGTTGAAATACATTTTTCATTACGCTAAAAGATTAACTTGTTAATGCCCCATACAAATACTAGAATTATACAAATCCAACAGAGACAATTAGTCAATGCCTCAAATATAAAAGGGTACAATGGCAATCAATCCAATCTCACTCATTGTAGACTCTTTCTCTTCAAAGCACTAATTTCACCTCTATTTGCTATAACATGACAACTAACAATATTTACACATAGAAAGTTGTCAATATGTTTCTAGGAGACATGTTCATGGAGGTCAAATATAAAATACGATCGGAGAAAATAAAGGACCTAAAATGAACATGCCAAAGTTCATCCCATTTAATGCGCCAAATTAAAGTATTTAGCTACTTTTGTAATCTTCAAACACTTAAATATTGAGAGAATATAGGAAAACAATTCTTTTAAATATGGAAAACACATCATTAAGTTATGTAAATGTTTATTTAGTCCACTCACAACAACCCATTAAATGGCTAAAAGTCCAATAATATTCGATTTAAAATTTAGACATCTAAGGATTAGATTTGTAGATGTGGGGTCGACTTGGCACCCATGAAAAATACTTGAATGCAAAAATAATAGTGCATGAAAATAAAGTAAAATATTCCTAATTAGAATTGGTGCAATGTCATATGCATCAATAGATACACATAAATATATAATATTATATGCATATAGGGATAAGGAAGAACTAGGGAAATGAGTCCAACTTATGAAAATTTGTATCATTTAACCATAATGACAAGCATTTGCCTAATAATTCGAATATTTAATATAATTCAACTAAGAACAAATTTAGTAAAATTAACAAATTAGTATTAAAACAAATTAAGCTTTTATATAGTAATTTTAGTAATTTTATTATATTTTATAAAAGATAATAATTTTAATAATTTTATTATATTTTATAAAAGATAATAATTTTAATAATTTTATTATATTTTATAAAAAATAAATATTTTATATAAAACTTGTATATTTATAATTTTAATATATACTTAGAGACAATATATTGAAAATATCAAAATTATAAATTATAAATTTATATATTTATATATAGTATAATTATATATTTATACATATAATTTTAATTATATTATCAAATAACTATTTATTAAATTAATTAAACTATGAAATAAAATTGGCATGAGATTTTACAATGAAATATTATATAAAATACTAAATAGTATAAATTTTATTTTCAATTTTAAAAATTTATATTTTAATATAATAAATATTGCATTAATATAATAAATATTTTTATCTTTGAATAAAAATATACTTATAATATATATATATATATATATATATATATATATATATATATATATATATATATATATATATATTGATCGCTAAGAGGCCAAAGTCAAGATTATTATTATGTATTGTTATTAATTATTATTTTATTAAGCACAGATAGATTCGAACCCAATACCTCTTTGATAAGAGACTCACAATTCACCATTGTGTTGTAGGCTCTTGCCTATTTAATTTTAATTTTTTATTAAAGGTGAAAAAATAATATATAATAATATGATAAAAAAATAAAAAATAAAAAATAAAAAAAAATATAAATGTTACAAATAAATCGAATACTATTTGTAAATAGGTAAAATAATTAAAAGGTTAATGAAAATGAAAATTATTCATACTAATGTTAAAGAACAATAGGAGGGGTTTTGAGGTTTAAATTAATTAAGAATGAATTTCTATAATTGGATAGCGATTGTTCAAATTAAGGTATAAGTTGCTTAGATAAATAATTTTAATAATTAGATAAGTGAAAAAATTAACATCTAAACTTAGAAAATTATTTTTTCAAAAAATAGAAAATAAAAATATTGAATTATAATTGATGGAATAAAAGTCTTTTAATAACTGATTAATGAAAACTTTTTTTTTTTTATATATATTAGAAATAAGAGTTTCAGAACCAGAAAAAAACACCAAAGTATCAATACGAATATACACAAGGAGGCCAAGCCTCACCGAGAAGAGAAAGTATCAGTTAAACAAACAAAGCAACAAAAGGAGGAAAAGCAAAACTATCTAGCTGAGAAGATCATAATGATTGTCAACCCAGGCAGTCCAGCCCAAGGGACCTTCCATCCAAACTATACTTTTATGACCTTGAATCTGCACCATCATAAATAACTCTTCTTTTCTGGCATTCCCTTTTTCTCTAATATCTTTGTTCAATCTATTGCAAGCTTGCTCAAAAACATGTAGATCATCCAAAGTACTACACCACTGGTACCCACGCTTAAGCTCAAGGTAGTAAAGAGCAGCATGCCCATCACGAAGGAACCTCCTCATATTGTCCCGTTCAATCATCATAGTAGTCTGCACTTGTAAGAAGATTTTAAAGTAAGTGAGTTTTCGAAAAAACTTAGTAAGATCCCTATGCTTACCTTGATACCTTTCCTCGTTCCTGCACTTCCAGATCTGCTAGAGAATGTTAGACAACAATATATTCCAAAATAAATTGGTATCTTTAGGAAGACCATTAATATGACCAGAAAAAATATAAAAAATATTAACATTAATAGGATAAACAATGCCAAACATTTTCCATATTTCTTTAGCAAAAATACAATCAAGAAGGATATGTCTACCAGTTTCAAGAACTCTACACAAGTTACAAATATCAGAATTAACAAAATCTCTCTTTATAGGTAGCTTGTCCAACAAAACTAACCATTTGAAACATCTTATCTTGGGTTCCACAGGATTCTTCCACAAGATATCAAAATACTTTTTCAAAGCATCAACGTCATAAGAAGAGTACCAAACAGCATTAACATGATTGATAATATCAATATTACAATCAATGATTTTATAAATATTCTTAGCTTTGAGCAGAGTAGTAATGATACCACTAGGCCATTTGCACTTCAGGAACTTGAGAGAATCAGTGTGGCAAATAGTGGGAAGACCAACAGAAGCTTGCACAATCATGTTATAAGTTCTTCTATGGGAATCCGGGATAGCATATTTATCCTTAAGAACATTCCAAGGCATAATTTGATCATACTCAAAGAGATCCATAAATTGTTTAATACCTTTATTAGCCCACTGCTTAGCAGAACACCCTTGGGTAAGGGCCAAAGGTTTACCATTTAGGTGGAGATTCCACCAAATGGATCTTTCACCATGGAGTTGAATATTGGAATGAAACTCCTTGTTAGTGATGAATTTCCTAACATGATCCCAAGCCTTCCAAATAGACCTGAAAACCACAAAGCCTTGAACCATGATAGTAAAATTACCAAGAATGAGGTCACAAAAGGGAGGCTAGTCCAAGACTTAGCTTTTCTAGGAACACCCCTCTCAATATTGCTCCTAACTAGAACTTTCCAAGGAGAATCACCCTCTATGGACTGAAAAATCCATTTGGCAGACAAGGCTATACCTTGAGTTCTTAAATCCTTCGGCCCAAATCCCCCAAAGGACTTATTACAACCTATCCCCAAATACCAATATATTAAATCTAAATAAATCCATCACTACATAAAATTTCACTATTTATTAAAATACAATTATATTAAAACATTATCGTCGTCAAAAAATAAATGTATAATTGTATGAAAAATATAAGAAAATCGTAAATATAACTAATACACGTGCGGAGTTTCCCATGACACCCATAAAGGCAATTTTATTTAAATAAAAAATAGGAGACAGTGTATTTCGTTTTCCCTTCAATATGGTGATGAAGCCGGGTTTAATTAGTAGAAAACTTTAATCTAAGATTAAACGCAAGTGGTTGATTTTGGAAGGCCCGCTTCTGTGTATGCAATTTCTGAATGGGTAGGCGGAGGAGGGAACTTGCATTCGTTGAAGCTTTTGCGGGGTAGAGGAAGCACAGAGAGAGCAAACATCCAAAATAGTTTCTTTTCTAGCTGAAGACGGTTATTTGCAGTTGAAACATATAAATTGGGCATGCGATCAGAACGAAAATGGATGATTATATGCGAGAAATGATGGATCTGAAGACCCTGGTGACTCGATCTTTGGAAAAGAAAGGCGTCCTTGCTAAGATTAGAGTAAGTTTCCAAACCCTCAGTTTAATCCCCGCTAAATTACTTGCTTCTCTAAAATTTTTCCGATTAGTAGGTGTTGTCTATTGCATTTTCTTTCAATTTTTGTTCGATTCATAGAGGACCTGTAAATTTGCATATTTCGTAATCCCGGAATGCTTTTGCATCTGGTGGTCTTCTGTTTCCTTGATGAGTTTTGAGGAACGGAAAATAAGGCATTAGTTGTATGGGTAAATTTCTTTTTTATTCCCGTGGCGTTGGAAATAGTGGCGTTTGAAATGAAATGCTTGCAAGTGTGGCATTTTTCTGAGCGTTAAAAAGCCCATAGTCATGTATTTGGTGCATTCGTAGTCACTCCTTTCTGTCTGTTAAGTAGGATTTTATCCGGTCTGGCTATCTGGCCAGCGTCCTCTGGCACGTTTTTGAGTGCTGTACTCGTGCATTTTGACAGTGTAGGTTTAATGGTAAAATTCAGATTGAACCAATGTTGGTACAAAATCGAGCACAATATAGGAATAGCTAAAGGCTAGAAAATTCCACATATTTCCGCAAGGGGTTCTGCCCAGATCCGGATCTGAAAAAAGACATTTATATGTACTATTTAACTATAATTTGCGGGATTTGAAGATTCTACATTAATTTGTCCAAATCATTCTAAAATTTGGTGAAGTGTCATATAAGTTTTCTTCAGTATTCTCTTCACTTGGCTAAATCTCCTTAATACGTAGTCACATGATCATTTGAACTGGGCCTCTTGCCGTTTTCTTGATGGACACCATTTTTTTAACAATCCAGTTGCATTTACTTGTTTTAGACCCAGGCAGAAAATTCTGAAAATATTTAGTCAGATTGGAGGATTAGAGATTGCATGCCATTAACTATGATGAATTCTTTTATGCGCGCAACCAATTATTATACCAAATTTTTAATGGAAGTGTCTTTGCACGGGACTATCTTTAACTTTTGACATTTTGATCTCAATGCATATTCAATATTGATTGGCAGAGCCCTTTGCGTATATAGCGTTCTCATTTATTTTAATAACAACACATAGGTCTACTTAATTTATTATTCTCTAATAGGTCTCAAGCAGTATTACAAGATTCATACTGGGTGAAAATTTGGTAAGATAAACGATTCTTTCTCTTGAGTCTCCGCTGTGTCTATATTGTAGAGATTCCCTTTGATATATATTGCGGTAAGATTTATGTTAGGAATCACATTACAATGTCTCTGTCTCTTCCATGGCATAAAGATACTCTGTTGTATATTGCAAACAGATTTACCTTGTGAAGGCGGCATGATCTCTCGCTTTCTTCACGGTATAAAGATTGTTTGACATATATTGCAAGAAAATGTATATTAGGAAGACATTACAATCTCTTTCTCTCCCCTTCTCCATTATATAGTGATTCTTAATGACATTTCACAGTAAGACAAATGTTAGGAATGCCAGTACAATCTCTCTCTCTCTCTGGTATAGAGATTCTTTGCGACATATGTTGCTGTAAGATGTATGTTAGGAGTGGCAGTAACCTCTTTCTCTCCCCCTCTCCCTTCCCACGGTATAGATATGCTGTATGGCATATATTGCAGTTAGATCTATGGTTGGAATGTCAGCTCATTCTTTCTTTCTCCGTCTCCGCCACCATCTTTGTCTCTGTATCCATGGTGTAGAAATTTCCGATGACATATTATAGTAAGATGTATGTTAGGGAGTGACAGTACAATCTCTCTCTCCTCCCGCCCCTCACCCCCCACCCCCCCTATGATATAGAGATTCTCTCTGATGTATATTGCAGTAACATGTATGACAGGAATGCCAGTGCAATTTCATTTATGTGATCAACATTGTACATTTTACTTTACCCGGCCTTTCAATTTCCATAGAAAGCATGTATTATTCAATTATTGCATTTGGTAACTCTAGTTCTAATTCAAGGCAATTGGGGACACAAGGGATTGGTATCAGGCATGACTAGAGGATTTTCTTTAATATCTAGGTGACAAGGATTTTGCAGTAAGGGCAGAGAAAACACTTCTAAATAAGATAGAATTCTCTGAAGAGAAGTCTAGAGATGAAAGTTTAAGTATGCAATTAATTTTCATGTGTAAAAACTAAATATGTCAATTGATAGTACAAGTATTGGAATTTTCTTGTACCGTGATGGTAGAATCTTTGCTTTATGATTATCAGAAAAATGAAATGCATTGGAATAATTTTAATTGAGCTTATAATAGAGGAAATACGGAACTAGTATAAAAAAACATGTGCACGGTAACGATCCATTATCTCTTAAGGGTCAAAATAAATGGGATGCACATCTTCCCCAAGTTACTTTGACATGATTGTTATCACCATCTCCTCAATGCAATGGTTTGATTGCTAACTGATTCAATCTGCTATTTGAAAATAGACATCTGAGACAGCTTTGATTGCGCTTAATCGACCTTTGAACATTTGCAGTTGGCATTTCTGAAGACTTCTCTACATGCTATTTTCTATTTGTTGTAAATGAAAAAATAGAAGTGGTATTAATCTTATTTGCTGCTTTTGAATGCTAATCTGGATTCATTTAGAGGAGCCAAAAAAAGATTCATTAGTGAATAATGTATTTCATTTTTTTAAATTTATGGTTTTCAATTTTGCAAAACTTTTCAAGGTTATTAGAACCCAACTTCATATCAAACCATTTGAACAATTTAGTTGTAAACAGATCATAGGAGGGCAACCGACAAATTCACATAAGGAACTTGTTGTCTAAGTAAGTAAGAAAACATACTGCCAAGGGAAATGTAAGTTGTAGAATAAGAAAAGTGATGAGGTGAACCATCTAATGAGCAGAAAAGGGTACCTAAGGCAAAATAACAGGGACAGAGAGGAGCTGGAACCTAGTCTTCACAACCAACGGAAATAATTTATAATGCTTACAAATAGTTTGGGCTATTTAGCAACAAGCAATGGTCCCAATGTTGATGCCTGAAAGGTGGCGTGGGCGTGCTTCAGGGCTATCCTTTGAGGCCTTTTCACACTGTAAAGGAGGAAGGTCTCTTATGATATAACGGTGGATGGTTCATTGTAGAGGTAAAAAAGTTTCGGTTGCAGTCTACCGTGGTGATGAGGCACTATCTGACTGTTCAATTCAGTCTACTAATATGTACAGTAGTGAGAGGGCTTTTGGGATGCCCTTTTTGAAATCTAGCTAGTGAACCACATAATCAATCAAATATCAGAGGAGAATCCCGTGAGCATTTGCCTAATCTTTTGGAGCCATTTCTTTAGGAATGTGGCTAAGTTCCTATTGACTTGAGCAATAAAGGTTCCTGCAATGCATGAAAAGAAGGCTTCCTTTCATAGTTCACATCTTGTAAGATTTTATGGCTCCCTTTAAATCAAGACTAGTAATAATTCCATTGCATTTTAGAGAAAATTTATCTAGATAAGTAAACTAAAACAGGTTATTATTTTGGCAATATATAGTTGAGCACTAAATCTGTTTGTAATGGATTGATTGGAAATAAGCCTATGGCCAAGTCTGTAAGTTTAAAATATTTTGTCAAAGGAATAGGGAAGAGGCTCTAGACATTATTTAGCCTACGTTGTCATTGAAGCTATTTTAAATTTTTAATCAAGTCAAATTTTGGAAAAAGAGTGGTAAAAATTTATTAAGACAGAAAGAAATACAACAAGGAGAGCTCAACAAGGAGCTCGATCCTGAGCAACAAGTTCATCAAATTCTTGCACCATCTCAAAGGAAAGTTGCTTCCTATCCATAATATTCCAACCCGGAGCATGACTAGAAGCCCATTTGGCTAAACAATCAGCTCTGTTCCATTCACGAGGAATATAAGTGAACCTAATGAACTGAAAAAGGTAGAAAAGAGAATAATCTGATTAACAATAGTGGCCAGCTGCCAACTAACATCCTCAAGCTCCTGCGAGGAAAGCAAGTTCACCACCACTTGGGAATCAGACTGACAGATAATCTTACTCCATCCCCGCAAGCAACATTGTTCCACATCATATAAAATAGACTGAGCTTCCATGAGATTGTTAGTTTAATCACCCTTATGAACTGAGAAAAAGAATTTAACATCACTAGAATTGCAACGAGCCACTCCCCCAATACCAGCAGGGCCTGGATTCCCTCGGGAAGAACCATCAGTGTTAATTTTGAGAACTCCACAGGGAGGAGGAGTCCAATGCCCATCCCGATTCACCCGACCTTTCCTCTGATGTTGAGGCTGCTTGGACATAGAAGGAAACCCTTGAGCTGCAGCCCCATCTTGAAGATGAAAATTGAGGCGATTGCATATAGCAAGATCAACCGGATCCATACCCCTAACTAGCTCACACTTCACTTGAATAGTTTCCTGAAGAGAATGTGAGATCTTCCACCAAAGATGCAAAACACCAAGCCGAACATCTTGGAAGATTCGACGATTCCTCTCCAGCCAAATATGCCAAAGCATGAATGATGGGCCAGCAATCTTAATCAAGTCAAATTGAAAGGGCATCAGTAGAATGATTAATAAGCTCTTGTCATAATCTTGTCCAATACCTTTCCTTTCATACAAAACCTCAAGTAAAAAATATTAATCTAAAACTAAACAAGTTAATTAGATGTGTAATTAAATAGATAATTCTAATATAGCCTTAATAATGTCCTAAAAATAGACAATTAATCTTGGGTCCTATGCTTATGCACTTCACAAAACTAAAAGAAATAAAATGAGGAATATTTAGCCACGAACTTACCTTCCAATATACATAATTTAGATTCACATTTAAGCACTTACACATGTTTAATGGATGGTATGAATCGTTAAGCAACCAGCTTCTAATGACAGCTCGCAAATTGAAAAGTGGTAAAGACAAATTATTGCATTGAATTTGACAGTAATTCTTGTAACAAAAAATAAATTGCTTTTGTTTTCAAGTTGCATGACAGAGGCCCCAGCATTACCTCCGGCTTTCATGATAAAGTGCACTTGAATATGGAATGCTCCTTGGTTATAAGTTACAACATCCTAAAGATAGCTGAATCTGTGTGTCCCTTTTCTTGCAGATGATGTTAGTATCCCATAAAATAGCATAGGAGTAACCTAAGAGATTTGAGTTACAGTATTGTAGAAAATCAAGGTAATAGCAATTTGAGATCTAAAAACCACTCTGGGCTTACTAGGCTGAAATTTGCAAGTAATTCTCAACATGGAAGGTCACCCTTGGGCAAAAAGGCTGAAGTGGGGAGAGCCCTCAGCTAAGTTGTAATGTCCCCTTCTTGAAATGAAACTATGATGAAACTGTGATGTACCCTTTTTGGGACTTTCCTATATCTTGCCTTTCAGTCTTCTGTTGCAATATTAACAGATCTGACTTGATGCTTGTTCCCTCTTTCAATGCTGGTCGCTGCTCTTTGGATGAGTGCTAATGCTGATTTACGAACTAATTCCCTTTTTGTGAGTATCAGTCAGGTTCTCTTCTTCTCCCTTGTCCTGTTCCTCCATCATGGTCTTCTATTTTGTTTACTTTCATGGATGAGTGCCAATGCTGATTTATGAATTTATTCCCTTCTTGTGAGTATCAATCAGGTTCTCATTGTTCCCTTCTCCCATTCCTCCATCATGGTCTTCTATGTCTTATACTTTCATGCCTCTTTGAAGAGAGGCACCCTTTTTATAATTGGTGCCCATTCTGAATAGTCACAACCTTCTTAACCATGCCCCTTGAGGTTTGATCTATAGTGATGACAATTCAAGGCCAAGTTCCACCAATAACATTTCTTAAATGCTGCTTAATATTACAATCACTGGGTTTGCTAGCTGTTTATGAGTGCTGTTGTATACTCATACCAATTATTGCTGTTCTAAATAGATTTGCTGTATTTTTACTATAAGTTTCTACTGATTCTAATCACCATGTTAAATTGATGCTTAAGGGGAATTGTTTCTAATCTATGATGTGCTGATTCCTTGTATTTGTTCCCTGTCTGAGAGCATTATTGGTTAGTGATATTATGAAGAGGATTCAGCACTTCGCTTATAGAAAATTGTGAAATCTTAAGATTAAGGCACGTTTTCTTGTGCTAAACATGGTGGGGACATGATAGTCTGCCCTTCGCAAAACTGATTGTCATCCAGCAATGCAGGTTTTTATGAACTGAATCATGAAGGTTCTAAACCAATTCTTGGAGATTTGTTTTCTGTATTTAATTTGGTTAACCCAACATTTTTGCAATATCCAATATATATCTCTGTGTTAAATCAAGGGTGAGCCTAACATATATTAATATAAGGATTAGAAGCATGACACATAGCTATGATCCCAAATGCAATTTGTATCTGTTTACTCTAGTTCAAAGTTGCATGGACACGGATACGAATAATGGATATGGATACAAACATTTTTTAATACCCTAATATGGATACAGCTGGAAATGATTTTAAGAAAAAAACACGTACACATATTTTTTACAGATTTCTAAGTTATTAGGGGAGATTTTCATTACCTCAAAAGCAATATAGTCACATAAATGCCACATAAATAATTACATGATAATGGAACACTTTTACATTATGCTAGAATAGTAGAGTTGCATTGCAAGATAACCAATAAAAATGGGTTAATGAATTAGAAAAACATTTCATTTGTCTTTCTCATTTGGTGTAGGTTTTGTTTATACCATTTTTTCTTAAAATTGCATTAATGAAGCTTTTTAAAATTAAATCTGGGAAGATTTACATCAAATTTTAAAAAAAAACCACATAGTATTTGGTACCGTTGGAAAATCAAATGTTTTTTGGGCACACATTGGTACAATATTAGAGTTATATCCAAGCTCTATCAGATACATTTTCAAATTCAACAGGATGATACATGTGCTTGAGGAGGGACAAAGGAGTTTCCAGCTACTATGCTCTAGCTATCCTCATATGTGGAACAAATTAGACATGAACCAAACACAAAACATGCACTTGAATATATGCTGTTACAAAGCATACCATAAAGCACAAAATATACACGAGTATATGCAAAGATGGAGCATATAGATAAGTTGTTAGATCCCACATTTCTTCGAGCTAGAAAGTGGGCCTAACCCCAATCTCACTGCTCGTAATCCAAAAAGTTGACCAAACCCCATCTCATGATCCATCTTGAGCCAGAAATTGGGCCAAATTCCAATCTTGTTGCTTATAATCCATTTTGACGTAGAGAGTGGGCCTAACCCCAATCTTGCTGCTCATAATCCATTTTCATATACAAAGGTTGAGTCTTAAGGAGCATTTCATGTTTCCATGAAAATCATTTGTCTTCAAAATATTTGACTAAGATTTGAACACCACTTCAAAAGCCTTCTTTATCTTTTGAGATAACTGTGCCATGATGACTTTGCCTTTTGTGCTATCTCAAGGGGGTGGTTGTTGGCATCCTTTGACTTTGGCTGGATCAGTTTGATAATTTCTTTGGCGAGGACCCCCAAAAGACCCTCTAATATTATACCAAATAATATTAGAGAACAATTTTTAAGACCAACATTAAAATAGGTGACAAAAGGAAAAATATCATCCTTGCACTTTATTGGTTTACATCAAGAACTTGTCTTAAAATGGTATAAACTCATTCCTGACGCTATATAGCATTTCAGTTTTCAATCTGAACGTTACTGATTTATAAACATAAATTCTACATCTTCATGACCAAAAATATTGCCACCATTCAATAAAATTTATCAGATGATTGGAAAATCAAAAAACAATCACCAGCAGTTTATTCAAGTGCTTATATAATATCCCCTTCAGAAACAATTATTTATATAATTTCACCAAAACCTAACCAGCAATTAATGAAATTCAAAATACCTCCAGCAACTAAAATTTCTTATCATAGAATTCAACACTTTCTTCTCCTTTGAATATGGCATTGTTTTTAGAAACTATTCTGTCCTTCAATTTTCCTTCAAAAACTATCAAATTCTCTTGGGTTATCAAGCAGTGAACTCTACTTAAGAGCATGGTGGATTAACCCAATCTTTGATTGCCTCAAAAGCTAATATGATTAGCATCTGTTTAACCCTAACTGTTGGCACTGTTTACCTACCTGACTTTGCCGTCTAATCTATCCTGAACAGACCTAAAACTGCTAAAACTTTACCGAGAATGGATCAGTTAGAACCCTAAACTGTTTCTGCTTATTTGAAGTGTAAATCTGCTTTTAGATATGAGATACATCTTGATTACCAACTGAAAAGTATAACAAATCTGCATAAAGGTGATTTTTGTGCAAAATCACTTCAAGGAATTCTGGGTCGTCCTCCATTTTCAAAACTAGAGGGTTTTCATTCTCAAGTTATGTGGAACCAAGGTGTAGAAATCAGAAAACAGAATGGTTGATCAATATGCCTCCTCCATCTCGCTTAGCCTCTCTCAAATAGAGTTTTCCTCCAAAAGGCAGTAATCTTCAAATCCCCTTTATGAGCATTTATTTAAATTAAAATAATTTGGGTTCGAGTTTGGGTTGATGGGTTCGGGCAAATTTTTTTTTCCCCATTTGGGTTCGTGGGTGGGTTTGTGAGTAGGGAAAATAATACCACTGAGAATGGGGGATAGAAAGGAACACCAAGCACAATGATTGCAGAAGGAAGAAAAGGGGTCTTCGTGCCCAAGGGAGGGTGGAGGGTGCTATAGGAGTGGAGGAAGACTTCAAAGATACACCATTTTGCAGCCCCTGGAGAAGGAAGGGCAAAAAGTAAAAAGGACAGGTAGTATAAAAAGTCTAGGTAACATAAATGCAAACCATGCAAACCATGAGGGTTGACTAAATGGTTTAGGCTTAACCTTGGAGCAATTATTTTCTTAATTCTCTAGAATGTGGCAGTTTTGATGGCAGTGTGCCATCTTATAATTTAAGTGCTATTTTCGAATTTGGTCCTTCGCTTTCAATTAGTTAAACCTTCAAAATATGCCACTCAACTTGAATGTGGGCATAAGCTGGATAGGAAAGAGCATTTGTTTCCAGAGAATAGCCAAAAAGTTCTAATAGAGTTACCAAATCTCTAAACTAGAATAAATCCAAAACTATAATTGGAAATAAGGTAGTCTAACCCAAATTGGAAGTGTTCAAAAGGACCCCATCAGATGTTGAAGACCCTAGAAGTGAAATAGAATGTCTCCAAAATCATGGTCCATTCTCATGTATATTCGCTTTATCAATTATGGATTCATAAAAGATAAAATAAAGTCCTTGATTAGTGCAGGGGTAAACATCAATAGAATTTGAAAAAAAGGACTTCCAATTCAATGATACCTAAGATTGAAGATTTGGAAAAACTCTGCTAGAGATTGGCAATTTGCAAATTACTCTGCTTGTTGCATAGTGAGCTTCTCAATTCTCACATTATCACCTGATACCAACGTAGTGATTTCCTTGGAACATCAAATTGCACAAGAAGTTAATTGTATAGGATCAAAACCCTTTCTCTCCATAGGATAGTGCCAATAATAGTTGCAAAGGTGGGTTGCTTGAGAGATGAACCTAGGTCCAAGGATGCATTTACATTCTTAGATTTTAGCTGCCTCTTTCACTAGAGGACTCTTCTCCATCTAAAACATTGTTTAGAATATGAATGATTTTTTTTGATAAAAGTATGTGTGCTTTTTATTTAATATTTTGGATCACATTCATTGGTCCATCATTAGGAAGAGGAAAATAATGAAGAAAACTATGGAAATGAGACCTAGGAGTAGCTAGCAATTATATGCAAACAATGACAACTATATGGGGTATTGGTCTTAAAATTTGTAAGATCATTAATAGAGAAACTTTTGTGAGAGAAGTAAATAGCCATCTTTAGGTACATAATAAATTAATAGGAAGAGGTTTTAATAGATGCACAAAACCTAGAAGACATATTTGCATTAGGAGGTCATGACAGAAGTTGCCGAATCAACATTCAAAGAAAGGGAGCTACATTATATAGCGTTATAGTTTTCAAATTTGATGAGGATGAGGATAAAGAATAGAACCAAAAAGCAAGAAGATACTTGTGATTCATTCTGATCTTTAGACAAAACTGAAGATTCATGGTGTGATCATAAATCAACTCCAAGATGTTTGGTATGCTATTTGATGGAAGGATTTCTTAAGATTTGTAATGTGCTCTAGTTATTACAAAAGATGATAGAAGGCTTTTGGAGTGGTGTTCAAATCTTAGTCAAATATTTTGAAGCTAAATGACCTTGATGGAAACATTAATTACTCCTTAAGACTCAACCTTTGTATATGAAAGAGTTATTGTAGATTGCTTCATGCTCAATGAACAAAATGAACTGCAACCAACTGAGAAGCAATATCTTGAAGTAAGTTTGTTATCTTGAGAATCACTTGCCCAATTTGAGTGCGTGTTTCCCAATCCCGCACTTGTGAGTGCCTTGCACATAGAGTATCTGCTTGGTTGCTTTCTAATGTAGCTTGTGGCTTTTGCATAAATTGAGAGTCCATGCCTGCGACATATGCAATGGAAAGCCTTGTGTGAGTCAAGTATCTGAGACTTGCAACTAATTGGTGATACAAAGTAGCATCCATTGATGACGTAGGACACTAGGCCTCAGACTTGACCCTTGACAAAAAGGGAGTTGGTGTAGGATTACAATCTATCTTTCTCAATCTAGAGAGCCATTCAATGGGAATAAGTGAGGATGTTGAGTGATTTCAATCCCCAAGAAGTAAACCAAAAGTCTCAAGTTTCACATTAACAAATGTTCATTAATAGCAATATTTACAACATAAATGGTGGACGAATGTCTCCTTGTGATCAAGAAGTTGTCAACATTCAGTTCTAGTAATGTGAGAGTGTCATCCTATTGTGGATTTTACATGTTTTGATCCAAGAGGCATCAGGTGAACCTGATTGTAGAAAGGAGGGGTCCATCTTGGCATACTGGGCTTGAGAGGTGTGTTTGAGGCCATATAGAGACTTCCAAAGTCAGGAAACAATTGAGAAATTCTGAATTGAGGCGTGTTTGAGGCCATATAGTGAGAGACTTCCAAAGTCAGGAAACAATTGAGAAATTCTGAATTGACCCCTAATTTTCTTATGAGGATTGCAATGAAGAAATGTTTAGCAAGAACAAGGATATAATTCATTTTGACAAGTAGTACAAAAGTCTTGAGTAGTTAATCTAAAGAACTACATGAGTTTTATGCTTGTCAATTGGTCCATCCACTACAATTTGGTTCAATAAATTGACTTGCATTGAAAAGTTTACTTTCCCTAGGAAGGGGGCCTAAATCCCAAGTGTGGTTGCTCTCTAGATCTTAACTCTTATTGCATTGCAGAACCCCACTTAGGGATACCTAAGGATTCTTAAGAGGATTGTACTCCTCAAGCTAAGGCAATGAAGAGCTGTGAAGCCCATTGAAATTGTGATTGGTTGAGTGGTTATAGAGTCAGATTTGAATTTGTCAACCCTTTTGAATGCTATGGAATAGCTGAAAATGACACCAAAATCTCTAGAATGCACACAGTTGTTCAAATTTTAAGAAAACATGTGTAAACCTAGAGTTTTTAATATATTTCAGTAGAACCCTTTAGGACGCTTTGGAATAGCTGAAAATGGTACCAAAATCACTAGAATGTGTGCAGTCATTCGAATCACACATCTAAATCTAGAGTTTTCAATAGATTTCTGTAAACCTTTATTGGTTATCAAGATTGTTATAGAACACGAGAAAAACATATGGGTGTTTAGGAAAACTTAATAGAAAAACTCCAATTTTTTCAATTAGAAAAATCTAGAACTTGAACTCTCAAAAACAGGGCTAGATAAGATAAGATAATAATATTAATGTCCACGAAAAACCAAAACGGTTTATGGGACTGAGCATACAAATAGAAGAGTTGGCCAAAGCAGAAGCACCAAACGGTGACTAAGAAGAAACAAAAGCAAGAGAAACAATAAAGAAGACAAGGTAAGGACAAAGGGCCCTTCCTTGCCACAAAGAAATTAGTAATAGAGAGGTACACCTGTGAACTATCCATAGCCTTAGAATGCCGTGAAGAACCGCTATAGGATTGTCGCTGCCTGGAGAGATTGGTACAATGTGTGACTGATCTGGAATGAGAAGTAGTGGAAGGCCTTCTCAAATCCCGTGGAGGAGACAAGGGAGAGAAAAAGGCGTTAATGAGCTGATCTGAAGTATGCCCCTGAGGAATAAAATATTGCAAGGTAATATCTCGAAGATGGGTGGCCTCCTGAAGAAAAAGTGTAAGACACTACTAATCAATATAGCTGAAGAGCATCGAAAGAGAAGAACAATCTCTGAAAAGGCAATAAAATCTCCCTCTGATCTCATAGTAAAGACGACAACGAAATATGAAGATCTCAATCTCAACCTCTACCAAAGTACATAACTGACATAACCTATTAGCCCGATCCATATGGTGGTCAGTCTGAACCCTGAGGCGATGAGAACCAACTCTAAATGAGCCTAGAGAAAACTGTAAGGCATGATTCCAACACTGATAGAGATAAGTAGGACAAACAACAATACCATCCTGAATCTCAAGAAAATGCTCCGCATAGAAGGCCATCCTAGGTCGTAGACCCCCCAAGGGATTGCTCCAAGTAGTGGTAATGTACTGTCTATAAATATCTTGTCGGACATGCTCATTCAACTCCTGACGTGAGGGGAGAAGATGAGCAGGAGCATCCAACAAAAACTAATAAGGAGGAAGATGATCCATGTTAATCTTGATCGAACCCAACAAAGAGGTGGCATGAGCATACCAACATTGAGACCTAGCAGAAATGTCGGATCTTATAATCTCCACCGAAGAATAGTATGCCGGATGATAGTATCTATGTCGGTCAACACATGTCTCCATAAAACCACGAAGCCGATGAAGAAACCAAATCAAGTCAAAAATGATGACAAGTTTGAGAGGATGAGCACCAAACTTAGCCAAGACAATGTTGTGAGGGGTGTGTCTGTGACATCTAATGATACGTCATAACAACATTTGAACCCGCTCAATAGAAGCCCAATCAGAAGTAATAAGAGAAGGCCCCCAAACAATCGAACCATAGAGAAATGTTGAACGAACCAAGGAGTCGAAAAGGGACAACTTGGACGAAATATCTTGAAAATGATGCCTGAAGCATTGTCTCTCGAGCAAAGTCAGGGAACCCATACCCTTACTAACTTTGGACTGAATAGCAGGTGTCAAACTAAAACACGGTCCTAAGAACTTCTCACTGAGATACATATAAGAGGGAGTAATCTCAACCTCCCGTCCCTGAAAGAAAAAAATGAAGATGTGAGGTCTTTAAACAGTTAAAGACCATAACCCGTGTCTTAGACAAATTGACCACAAGCTGCCGCAGAACATAAAAAGAAGCTAGACCATCAAGGAGTCTTTGTAAGCTGTCATGAGAAGAAGCCAAGAGAACCACATCATCAACAAAGAGGAGAATGGAGATCAAGACCTGATACAAATAACACCCATCTCCCAATTGGGAGGATTTCAAAAGGAAATCCTCCAACTCATCAATATACAAACCAAACAATGTAGGAGAAAGAGGACAACTCTGCTTCACCCCAATGGTGCTCTGAATCGGATCAGAAAAGCCCTCCAAAGTCTTGAGCCTACCGGTTACCCTCTCATAAAGTCTCATAATAACAGTCTATAACATATCTAAGATCCCAATCTCATGAAGCCGTTGAAATAAAGCCAACCTAGGAACAAAATTAAAGGCCTGACGAAAGTCCACAAAACAACAATAGACCTTTTGAGAGCGGTATCGGCCTCCTCAATGATAGCTCGTAGTGTAAACACATGATCCATAGTCTGATAGTTTGCCCGAAAACCAACCTGTCCTTTAGCCCTACAACCTCGTCTATCAAGCTCACTAGATAACATGGTGTTTAGAGCAGTGGCATAAAGTTTGGCAAAAGTGTCTCCTATCATAATAGTTTTGTAGTTACCCAGATCAGAAGCAGGCCCAGACTTGTGAATAGGATAAATCACATATCTAGACTAGGAATCAAGAAACCCAGTGCAAACCTCTCTATTAAAGAGTGTAGGAAGGTAAGATCCAAGAATTGAAGCACCAAGTTTGTAAAGTTCTGCTTGGAAACCCTCTTCATCTGTTGCTCTGCTGCATCTCAAAGATCTGATGGCCTCCATAATACTAGAGTAGGTGAACAAGCGACAGTAAGGAGGTGGAGTGGAGTGGAGAGGTGGCTGCCCAGGAATGTCGTAAAGCGTAGTAATATGGGAGGTCAGAGAGCGGTAGTCAAGAGTGGAGGACGGGAGGGAGCAACAAGGGAAAAGGGTACGCCAAAAGATCTGGGGATTCTAAATAAGCGTGGAGCAAAGGGTTCTGCACTGAATGGAGGCAAAGGAACGTGTCTTACGATGAAGGAAACAAAGGTATGAAAGGCGCAGATGGGTGAGGGTAGGAGATTGAGCCTCAAAGGTGACATGAACAAAGCAATGGAAAGCTTCGCAATCAGCATCAAACCATTTATTCATAGGACAGGTATTCCGACGTTTAGCTCTGAGAGAGGAAGGGGAATGGTGGGGAATAGAAAGGAGAGTAGAATCCTAGATGGCAAAGGCAAGCGAATCAAACATGTTAGAGGCAGCAAGCGACTCATTAAAGCTAGCGGGTGTCAGAAATCTCCTAAGGTGATACGTAAAAAGCTCACTATCACTCTCAGGGAAATGAAAGTAGGTAGGGAGGGAGACGGCACCAGAAGGGCAGAGTGAAGGTAGGGGCGGATGGGGTGAAATGCAAATCGAAATGCTAAGAAGAGCATGATCAACTAAGAGGAGACGTGAAATGGTGAAATTGCGAATGGAAGAAATGAGAGGAAATGACATAGTCAACAACACTTGCACCACCACAATGCGGCCAGCAAGTAAAGAGGTCCGATCTAGGAAGGAAGGATAAATTGTTCAGAATCAACAACCCAGAAGACTCACAGAGCTGGAGGAGGTGACAGCCATAAATTGAGAGCGGTCTAAGAACATCCTCTGAGGTGTGCTGCAGGCCCATAGTAGTCGGATCTAACTCAGAAGTGAAATTAAGTTCAAAATGCAAATGTATAAATAAAGTTACAGAGAGAGTTTTTGAGGGATGCACAAATGCTAGATAGACAAATCTGCATTAAGAGCTCACTGGGAAAATGTTTTGAATCAACATTTAAGGGAGGAAAGAGAGCTACGATATGTAGGCTTAATCTGAAGAGGATGATAATATGGCATCAAACCAAAAAGCAAGGGATTGTTTATCGAAGTTTACAAATTTGTGAGGGTAATGAAAACGCATAATCCCATTAATGTGCAAGTTTTTATTCTATTCAATTAAGTTTAATTTAACAATTAAATGTCATATAATATTTAGTATAAAATATATCCAAAGAAAATGAAATATTGGGCTAACAAATAGGTCATGCTGTACCCAGTCAATCACCAGTGGGAAAGGATAATGCTTTGGAAACAGGAGCAATAAAATGGTCAGCAGTCTGCAGCAAATTTATCTGACTAAAAGCAATCCTTTAACCTTTTAGGAACCAAATCCAACAGAGTGGACTCCGATAATTCCCAGAGTGCAGAAGCAGAAAAAAGATTTGCAGCAGCAACATTAGAAGAAACACTTTGCTTTGCAGTAATAGCAGAAGCAGGCTCCATTATCCAGTAGTAATCTCACTTTGGATGATAATTTCACTCTTTCATCAAGTCTGAACTCTATTTGTACCGTAGTAGATATTTTCCATTTATTTAATTTCCTACTCCTTAAACATTCTTTTATAGCTTTAAAATATATTTTAACATCTTTTAGAATTTTCCTCCTTTATAAAGATTGAATGCACGTCACCCAACATTCTGGTATTAAGGAAGTTTCAATTTTTGCCGAAACAAGAATGGTCAAGGATTCCTTGTTGTAGGATTGAGTTATGCCATCCTGTGCCTTGTATGTGAATGTACTCCTGGCTTGAAATAAGTTTAACAGCTAATATTTTGAGTTGTCTGAATTAGTTTATTTTTAGTCATCTATATTTAGATGACTTTGCTTTTTGCTTTTCATTAGTAGCTTTTGTAAAACTCTATTTTTGTGTATTTGATTAATTATTAATATAACCATTCCATTTTTTAGAGTCTCATAGTATCATAGCAGAAGCTAAGAATTTCTAGAAATCCGTGCACAACTTTTGTGGAGAAAAATTCGAGGGTTTGCTGAGTTTGCATGGGTTGGAATTTTCTTTTGTGTGTTTGTTCATGAAAAAAATCCATGGTTTAAAATCTGTGACTTCAATGCATGATTTCAGGAGATCAGGAAATCCTCCATGTACAATCTCAGGAAGTCATATTTCTTTTCAGTGACCTATTTTTCCATTTGCGATTTGCATGGTCACATTCTTTTTGCTTACAAATTTTACCAGCGTTTTTTTTGTTTTTCGTCTGCAAAATTCCTTGTTTTTCTGCTGCAACCTTACATGCTAAACATGCAGGTTAGATCATTCTGTGCAGCGTTTTTTTTGTTTTTCGTCCGCGAAATTCCTTGTTTTTCTGCTGCAACCTTACATGCTAAACATGCAGGTTAGATCATTCCGTGGCTGCAATGTTTGAGCTCACATCTGTATTTTTTTGCGCGAATTTTGGTTTTCATTTTTAAAATCCGTCACAAACCTGCAAATTTGGGCCTGTATCTGCATGTGTAACAATGCTTTTTTGCATCCTGTTTGCATGGAAACGCGCATGGGTTTCTGGTTCAAATTGAGTATTTTGGCTGTGTTTCTCTGATGTGACAGACAATTTTCAGTGGCCGCAATTTTTCACTCTGCATCTGCATCTTTTTTTCGTGATTAAACTCCTGATTTTCACCCCTTGGTTTTTTGGTGCTGGTTAGGGTTATCTGGGAACGTTTACAGGGCAACTTGGTATAGTAATAGCATGAACGTTAAGGGAGGGTATTAGACTGTTTTTAGTATCCTAGGATCTTGCTATTTTTAGCTTGTTATTTTAGAATCTTACTCAATATCATTTAAGTTCTTTTTTTGAGTTGTCTTAATTAGTTTATATTTAGTCGTCTATTTTAGAGGACTTTGCTTTTGATTTTTTTACTACTTGTCAAAAGCTTTTGTAAACTCTATATATTTGTGTATGTGATTAATACAATCATATTCCTTTAGAATTTTACACAGGATGCTTAGCCAAAAATGTTTCCATGTGAGAAGCCTTCTTGAATTAGGATACATTCATAAGCAAGGTAATCTATATCTTTGCTGGATGTACTATTTGCACAAAGGATTTTTGGTTTAATAGATTAATATCAGTGACTTTCACCCATTTTAGAACGTGTGGTTCAACATCTTGCGTCTCTCCCAGTTTTTGAAACCTGCATTGTCTTTTTTTTGATCAATAAACCTGCATTAGCTTTTTAATTATGTATGTATGATAATTTTTTTAAAGATTGGCTGCCTATATTAGCACCTGTAAATCATGATTATGGAAAGTTGGCATTTCCCTTCTAGTTCTTGTTTCCTGTGCTGCAGATGTTTCTTTCTGCAGGTTGATCACTTTTCCCTCAAAATATAGCATAGAGTACAAATTTTTAGCTATTTGTGAAATAGAAAGACTGGGAAGTAATATTGTATGGTTGTACTTATCTACTTTTTTATCCCTAATAAATTCTCCTTGTTATTGTAGTACCTCATTCAAGTTCAGTTTCCTGAAAAAAGTGACTTCTGTTGTTCTGTTGAATACATGACTAGATAGTATACATGAATGAAATAGTTGTTTCATACATATAATAATGGATTGTTGAATGTTAGTAGAAGCGGTGAAATGTAATATAACATGGTATTGATATAATGGCATGAATCCTAAACATGTTTTGGTTTTCAATATCCATTTGTGTTATGATCTAGATAGAATTAATGATGTTGAGAAAATCTCAGTCTATAATGTTTATGTTTTTTTAACCTCTAGAATATATGATAGTTCTTTAATATTCTGAAGCTCTAATTGTTCACTATTAAATATTTTGTTAGATTATCCTTAAGATGGAAATAGGAAATGGTAATAACTTAAGTTGTATAGTAAAAAAATGATAATTTGATATTAAATTAAGTTTTGCTTGGTCTCTTTGTGTATCCATTATTTGTTAGTGAAAATCACGGTAATTGGTATGCAAATCTTCATGGTTGTAGGACTAATTTTTGCAGATTGTATATGAATCTCTTCCAAATTTGTTTGACACTTCTTGATTGGTTTTTCTTAGGCGGAGCTGAGAGCAAGTGTTTTTGAAGCAATTGAAGACGAGGATCATGCTCTGGAAAATGACGAAGGAGCAGTGCCTGCTTTAATTGGTAGTTGTAATGATAAGGCTAAACAACTTCACGCCTCTCCATCAGGTAGATTTTTATTCTATTATTGTTTTTGTCAATTTGTCATGTTGGAGCTATTGAATGCACATTTTAGTTAAGTTACAGCTTGAATGCACTTGTTGCTAACTAAATATCTAGACAAAATGGAAGCATACAATATCATGGTAGACTTTGTTTAGAGTTCACACCTTCATGCAGGTAAACTGACCTTTTATGTTGCTAAGTGGATGCCACCCACAGAAACCTGTGCATTACAAGACAAGAGTTTAATAAATTAACTTCCTAAGAGACTTCAAGGGAAGAGTCATGCCACACGAGTAGGGTTTTCAAATAATGTGAATATGAAGGGGGGCAGCATGAGTGTTGTTTATATGCCATACATTGTATGGCACATGGATTCAATCTTCCCTTAAGTAATTCGATGCATCAATTTATGGTATGTTTATAATAGGCTATAACAGGCATTTAGCGAGAATCTAGTTAGAATGTACTTTGGTACAATGATGAGGAGATAAACACAAAGAATGAAATCATGATACCTTACATTTTGAAGTAATACTGAAATTTATTCTCATTAGATACAAGTATAAGCTCCATTTCTGCTGCTAACATACTTTCTGAGAGAGTAATCAGGCATAATGATTGTTACATATCTACGGAAAATCCAGGTATCCAAAGTAAGATGACATATTTTTCATTCTCTGTAAGAAATCTTGGCTTCAAACTATCTTATTTTTTAGGGTGATCTCTGTTTCATGGCTTAATGACTTGTTTTACTTTGGCTTGCTACCATCCATAATGAAGGTTTTCAGCTAATTGGTTAGCCATGTTGTTTTTGGTGGCTAAATGCATGTCCTCATTGGTTAACTTACATTTGCCACAATGTTGGTGGCTGCTGTAATATTTTGGGTTATTTTATAGCTTCAATTAATCAATAGGCTTGGTTAGTTCTCTTTTTGACTCAGTACACAGTTAGAAGGTGGCAAGTTGGTTGGCCAGTTAATTAGTCAAGTAAGGCCATTTTGCTAGTCAACAAATAAATCAGGTTGCTGCCCTGTTAAGGACTCGTCACAAGAAGTCCATGTAGTTGTCCTCAGAGAAGGAATGTGGAAATGAGTCAAATGTCAGAAATTGTGGAGGTTGCTTGACAGTTAATTTTGCCTGATTATGGGTTTGGCTGCCATGACTTCAGGTCATAAGTTCAAGATCCCAAGAGGGGGAGTTTATAGGCAATGCTCAGAAGGACGAGTGTCATCTTGAAAATTACTCAACCTAAAAAACCTCTAAGTGGTACAGCTATATTCATTTTTGTGCCCTGGGCAAAAGCTCATCGGTACAACCACAACAGATTCCGGGGATGTAACTCTCCAGTAGCTGTTATCATATCTGTTAAGTAGTAGTTAGCTGGATGTAGAAAAGGACATTCCAGGTGTTATTTGTAGTATACCCAGGAGGACAGAAATCCTTGCCAGTGGCCATTATCACCTGATGAAGACAGGGTTGAGTCTGTGCATCGAGAATCCAATCTGCTTCTTCAAAGGATCCAGTTCTGAATATTGGGACATGCAGTGAGTTATGCTCAATGATTTTGTTTCTGGACTGTTATAGTAATCTAAAGAATAAATAAAATCTTCTGTTATTAATTTTTTCTATATTTTTCTGTATGTTCTTACTTAGGAACTTTTGTATTGTCCCCTTTTAGACTTAGGCTCAGTCGTTATCAGTTTGACCCATATTTAATATTTATTTTCTAAGCTGTATGGATAAAGATATAATGATTTAGTTTTAGACAATCACAGTAAGGATAAATTATTCATTCATCTCATTAGATTAAGTTCTCTCTCTCTATCTATATATATTATTAACATGCATACCAAAATTATTACTACTTATATTTGATAAAGGATTAGGCATGTAACCAAGGTGCTTAGAGACCAATTACAATAGGCTCCCTCAAAGGTTACAGGTCCAAGCCCTTGGGAATCATCCTCAAGGCTTCAGGAACATTGACGCCTACCATGTCTTGAGAATAGTACTACTGATTGGATTTAGACAAGTCCCTCCTTGGAAATATTATAGCCCCTTTCTTCTCATGCAAAAATAGTAGTAGGACCAAATATGGTTTTATACATATCTTTGAGTATTCATGTATATTCCTTATTCATCTCTTCCTTATGAAGAGTCTCAAACATATTTTTATACACTCTTGTTTCCTCTCAGATAGCGTCTTTACCGTACCAGATATATAGTATAGGCTAATACATCCCCCCCACTCTGTGTGTGTGTGTGTGTGTAATGTTCCCTTTTTGGGACATTAGAAGATTTAAAGACATATTCATATAATATTAAAATTGACTTTGAGAGTGTGGATTCAAATTATAAAAGGTCAATTTAATATTATAAAGTGGGCCAAAAATGAGAAGGAGAGATAAGATGAAAAGCCAGGAAGGGAGTTGAAGAGTCATAGCTGTGATGATAAAAGGAGAAGAGATTCATTCATTTGGATGGTTGATTTATGATTCAGATTTCAGTTTCTCTCTTGCGAGAGTTATTAAGAAAGCTTAAGCTTTCAGCCAATGTGAGGACGTAGCCCCTCGTACGGGTAGACAGTGGATGCAAACCCATTGTCCGTGGAGACGTCACATCTAGTGTCTCGCATGTGCTTACAGGTTTTTTTCCTAGTGTTCCAATCTGACTGTAAAACTGTGTTTAAGATTGGATTTTGAATGCTGGTTATTGTATTGCTGTTGTATAATGATACAATAACATGTTTTAAGGAATTTTATGAGAATTTAATGGTTTTATACTGTTCGTATGTAACGCACTTTCATATGCTTGAATTCTGAATATTATTTTGGGGAAGAATACGTAAATATCTACCGGGGATATTGCTAGATCCTGTTGTATAGTTAGCTGCATACCAGATATATTAGTATAGGCTAATACATCTTTCCCCACTCTCTCTCTCCCTCTCTATGTGTGTGTGTGTGTGTACATATATGTATGTATGCACGCGCGTGCGCGCACATACACACACACATATATCTTGTGTGTTCATTTATGAAATATAACATACAGACACATATATATGATCTCCTAACATTAATGAATTCACATATAATATATATGTATGTATGATTATTATAATTGCACACACACACACACACACACACACACACACACAGTTATATATATTATATCTATTTTACTTTATGTATATACATGCTTATAAAACCATTTGATTGCTCCTTGTCCTTAATAGCATATATATACCTTACAACCTTATATGCTGTTACACAAAGGTTTTCTCAGCAGTGTAAGGGATTCATTTTCTTTGAGGAGTTCGAATTACAGTATTCCATAACTTTCAATTCCATTTATATTATCTCCTATTATATAAAAATATCTCTTCCCCATTTGAAGATAGCTTCTTATATTGTATGAAATACAGTGATAAGTCACCTCTTAACAGCAATGCCTTATGGCTATTCATCAATGCCTCCTTTCCTTAACTAATCACAGCTCTAAATTGCAACCATCCACAATCAGTTGCTTGTATAATATTTGTAATAGTTATTAATCATAATACCATTGACCTCTATATTAATCATACCGATTGATAGTGCTGGGTTTAAATACGTATTTAACTTCTAAAATAGGATTTTGATGCAACTGCATACTGTATTACATTCCCATGGTCGGCACGAATGTTTCATTGATATGGAAGACTGAAAGCATATCCCTTTGATTAACCATGATAACTATTATAATTTCCTTTATTTACTATGTGGAGTGAGGAAGCCTTTGTTGGTATCGCACCTCTGATTACTTGTGATGAGAATGTTGCATTGTACGGGAATATGTAGTCGATAACCCATCGTTGTATATGGACAAGGCATGGTATATTGGCTATGTAATCTTCGGTGGTTTACATCTCACATTGTTATAATCTTACATGTCATAAACATCCTTGTGATTTTTAAATAGCCTCAATAGCCTCAATATTATGGTTCTCCATAGAAATCAATATCAATTCTGTATTCTATTAATGTAGTGATTGATTGTATTTGGTGTTTTTTTTATGCGAGAATGGCTGAGATGTTCTTTTCCTATCTTCAAGATGAGGCCCATTTCTTATTGCTGATTATTAACTATTCTGATATTATTATTCATTATTTTTTATCTATTATATTATAATCATATTCCATTTATCTTGTACTTATGTTTAATAACATTGCATTGTATTATTTATTTATTTTTAATATTATTTATCATCAACACTATTGGGCTAGGGGGCAAGCTGGTTTTTGTACAATTTTTCAGACCATGGACTATATTCTAACCTTGCAGACTATCATCAAGGAGGCTCGACGTTGCTCTATGAAAGTCTATTATTGCTTTGTTGACTTTTGCAAAGCTTTCGATTTTGTTCCTCAGACGACTCTCTTTTAGAGACTTAGGGACATTGAGATCTCAAAGACAATTGTATGCTATTGAGAGGCTTTATGAGAGTGAGCAGATTTAGGACTCCACAGAGATTCTTGGATCCTATTCAAAGCACCATTGGGGTGAAGCATGGGTGCCTTCTCTCCCTCACTCTCGTTGGCATTTACATTGATGAGCTTGAGACTTTCCTCCAGGGCTTCTCACTTCTTGGTGATGGATGCTACTTACACTAGGTTTTGATATCCACTGTGCTTTTCGCCGACAGTGTGGTTCTTTTGGCTTTGTCCCCAAAGTGGCTTAGGTGGATTCTTGATGGTTTGGCCTCTTGTGATTTGAGGAACTTAGTTGTGAACATAGGTAAGACTCAAGTGATGGTCTTGAACTACTTGAAGACCTCACGTCTCCACATCTATTTTCAAGGCGGTGAGTTTGAGATCACCTCCTCCTATAGTTACTTGGGGATTAAGTTCTCTGGACCTCGTTTTAGCTTGAGACCGGTCACGCAACCTCGAGTCAATAAGGGACTTGGCTCCCTTGCTATGTTTGAGAGACAGTGCTTCGGACATCACTTTCAGGATACCACGATCAAGATATCCCTCTTGGACTACTTGGTTAGACTGATAGTCCTCTACAACTCTATCATTTGGGGCCCCTCTTGCCTGGAGTTCGATTGGGTTGTGCAGTTGAGACAGTTTAGAACCTACCGCTTCAATGCAACATCAAATGTCATGAATACATCCCCCACAATATCATCATGGTTGACTTTGGTGCTTATCCTTACAAACTAGGGGCCATCTTTGATTTGGTTTGGTTTATCCATCAGCTTCGGGGCTTGGCTGAATCTTTTGAGGGCCACTACAAATATTTTGACCTTGCCTATTGTTCTTTTGAGGTGGTGGCGAGGTTTGATCCTATTGGTAGGGATAGATGTTGATTCACCTAGGCTGTTGCGCTTCTTGGTTTGATTGGGATTGTGATGATCGCCTTCCCCCTCTTCAGTTCCACCTCTTTAGTTCTCCCTAGATGCCCCTGCCCACCTCCTTCCTTTTTAGAAGGAGCTGAATGAGCACACGAGGACGGACAACTACATACAATACATTATCACGATTTAGAGTAATCTTCTGGAGGACTTTGACCAAGGATGGCCTTTTATGCTAAGCACTACATGAATATTCAGGACGGAATTATTGTTCGCCCTTGGTACCTTACTTGCCGTTGGCTGCTGGATTCATGCCCTTTGAATCTCTTTGGGATCTTACAGGGTGGGCTCTTATTGACTTCGTATTCAGACCGATCATTAGATAGACATGGGGACAAGATTTACCGCCTTTGCTCTCTTGGGGAGGTGGAGTCAGAGATTAATTTCATTCTTCATTGCCTCATTTGTGATGAGATTAGTGGGAGATTTTACTGCTTGTTTATAGGGTGTAGGAGCCTTTCATCTTTCTTTAGGTACACTATCAACAATGTTTCATCTTTCTTTAGGTACACTATCAACAATGTTTTGCGCATCTTCAAGAAGCCGTGTGGCTCCATGATCACACTCTTGAGCTTCAGTTCTTGCTGAGACAGACTTTAGACCAGCTCATCATCTCCTTGTTCATGCTGGGGTCCCTTGCTCGGGGATGAAGAGGTCACTCGACCTTACTTCTAACTCTTTGAGCCACACCAGATCCATGAGAACTTGCAGCAGGTACACTTGGCAGCATTACCTCCAATGGTACATCGAGACAACACATGCTGATTACACAGTCTCTCCGGACTGTATGCTTCAGTTTTGGATTACTTCTTGCCTATGAGAAGTACTTTTGCTTTCCTTGCTGTGTCTCTTTGCTTTTTGTTTTCCTGTTTGCTCTTTCCACAGACACTGTGTGGGGCTCATGTTACTGGTTGCAGCCTTCTTGTAATATTTTCAGTCCCTTAGATCTGTTTGCGGTCTCTTGTTGGACATTAATAAATTTATCTTTATCTCTGTGATTATTATTTATTTAATTAAACACTACTATTTTTAAAATTATTTATTATGAAATTTATATCAGAATGGGGGCCATCATAACTTTTAATTAATTCTATTAGCATGCTACATTAATTCTTATGGGCTGGGGGATTATGTTGTCAATAATGTTGGTGTCACCAATAGGATAAGTGGATGCAGGTACAGAGATGAGGACGCTATTTCCAGATTTAGTTATGCTGCTATTTGGGACACCAATTTGTATACTCACATGGATGTTTAAATCTAAAACCTTAGCTGTAAATTGAATAGTGTTCCCTTATAGTTATACTCTTCCATTTGCTGATTTCCTCTGCATTCTTTGCTGCTCAGTGGTCCCACATACATGTGGGATATTCAGGAGTCTTGCTCTTTTTTCCCCCTAAGTTTTGCTGAGTTGTTTCTGCTTTCCAATTTTTTTTTGATGAGTGATAAATGGCGTGGCTGGGATATTTTCCCCCGTTAGGAATTTGTGTATCAACAGAGTTTAGTGTACCATGGGAACACCTTCCCCATGTCCTAATCACCTGCAAGGTAATTACAGTGAATAATCTTGGCCCTTCAAAATTATATGGCAATTTTGGTAATTTATTCAATTAGATAATCACAGCTCTCTTAACTTGCTGTGGAAACTTTTTGCAGTAAATGTATTAAAAGGTCGGTAAGTTTAGATTGATTGGGGAACGCTTCTACATTTCAATTTTCTAAGAAAGTCACAGAGCAATCTTTTATCTAAAGAGGGCCTGGTAAACACCAACACCAAAAAGTGCAGGATCATGATTAATTACAGAATGGGCTTGCTTCTTTAGGGCTCTTAAGAAAACCCGTGGATGCTTCTTCATTACTTTGCTACCTTTTGGTGATCAAGAACATCAGCATAAATCAACTTGAGACATGAAACAGAAGTCGAATTAACATTTTCTGTAGAAAGGGTTGGAAGTAATTACGATATTCTTTTTTCGAAATGGGAAAATGCTTACGCTTTAGGATTTAACACAGAAAACAGTGATAAACAACAAAAAAGAATAGCCAAGATAGATACAAGAGATGCACAGAAATATCCTGGGAAAACCCTTTGAAAATGAAGGGAAAAACCCAGTGACACACGAAAATATATCATTTTATTGATAATGAAATTCAAGTGTACAATGTCCTTTGTTTGATGTGATATTTGTAACAACAAGAGAGAGTCTCATAGTGCAAACGAAGGTCTCTTCAATTTCCCAGACATAATTCTTTATTTTTCAAATACAACTCTTCGTATTTCCATGCCTCGACACATGTCGAATGACACTTCTTTATATTTATATTACAATTTAAACATAAGTGTCCTTTTCAGCTGAAGGTAACCATAATGGTAATGACACCCAGAGATAAAGATCTCTATCGCAGCTACAAACTCCAATAACATTTAGCTTCTAAATGTTTACAAAAGGTTTTCTAAATTTTGATTCTGCTAATTTGGTTCCCACGTCTGATTTCTTTTCTACAATCTTTTTTTCTACTGACTGGGAGGTCTAGCACATTGTGTACCTGTGATCATGTCCTATGACCACACAACTTTGAAGCCAAAATTTGTTACCTTGGCTGCAAAATGAAATTAATCAAGATTGTGATAAGCATTAGTTCTATGAAGGATAATGTAACTTCTTGTTCTCTTTAATCAACAATGGGGTGGCCAAATTAATCTTGTAATCTCTACTCAAATACTGATATCTTTTCTAAAATTTGCTTTTCTACTTACTGGGAGGTCTAGCGCATTGTGGTCCTGTGATCATGTTCTATGACAGCACACCTTTGAAGATTTCTTACCTTGGTTGCAAAATGGAACTAATCAACATTGCGATAAGCATTTCGCTAGTACCATGAAGGGTAATGTAGCTTCTTGTTTTCTTTAATCTACAATGCAGTGGCCAAATTAAATTTGTAATCTCTGCTCAAATGTCCTGAAGATTCCAAAATTGGAGGGAACATATGTTATGTGTAATGAAACTCATTGCACAGTGGAAGAATAATAATAGGAAATATACTGTAAAAACTTAACAATAACCACTTCAAGGGGGCAAACTACTTCTAGTCTTCACTAAGACTAGAATTTACAATCTGATGATTAAATGCTACTTACTGCCCCTCCTATATATGGTGGCAAACTGCCAAAAAGTCTTCAATAACAATGAGTTTACAGTCTGATGATTTACTACTACTCACTACCTCCTATATGTAGGCATCATTGGGTATTACCAGTACACTAATCTTAACAAGGTTGCCTTAGCAAACTAAAATTATACTTAGGACTCAAATGACTCAATTAAGGGTTATGTGAGCACTAGTAGTTTCTGATACAATCAATGGGTTAAGGGCTTAGTGTTCTGCCCCTTGTCCCGTACACAAGTAAATTTGTTCATGTTGATCGTTAGTGGATGCTTCTACACAAAATCTTGTCTACGAATGTGGTATCTTCAAGAGGTAAATATTTCCACGTGTCTAGAAAATTATCTTAGGATCAAAGATGATTTTTTACCTCTTCATCTAGCTCTTGTATCAATGTTTGTGTAGACTTTTATTGACTGACAACCTTCTTTAAACAAGAGATATGCAAAATTGGATGTATTTTTTGTCGTAGGAGGTAGCTCAAGGTTGTGTTGCCCCCTCAATCAAGGCTTATTTGAGCTTCTTGTGTTGTTCTGCAAATGTTTCAGAATGATATTCCATGTAGCAACATCTTGCCATTACTCTAACTTCACTTCTTCAATCCAATCTACATGAATTATTGAAATGGCTCATTATAATGCTTTATCTTTTTTGTCCTTTCTAGATAGTGCATCAAGCTCTGCATTCATTTTCCTTTTTCATAAAGATGATCTCAAAGTCAGACCTCAATGTCTTATTTAATCACTTTTGTTTTTCTTTAGAGGATAATGCTACTTTAATTCAGACTATTATTATCTGTTTTTACTTTGAAGTGTCTGCCCACTAGATGTGGCTACCATTGTTTGATAATTGATTGCAGAAGGATAGCTAGCCTTTTTAGTTTTTTTGTTTGAGTTGATTCTCATCCTTCAACTGACCACCTTCAAAATCAATGGACTTACCTTCTTACATGAGATCTACTCTTATTCCATTTCTTGGAGAATTACACTCCACAATTTTCAGTGAAATTTAGAGTAGCTATAGTGATAAATATAGTCCCCTTCAGTCTTCCAAGTTCTATATTATCTGCCTCATTCCATTGGAGAGCATCTTTCTAAGAAATGTTGCGAGGGGTGAAGCTGTGAAGCCATAGTTTTTTACAAATCTTTTACTGTATGCAGTGAGTCCTAGGAAACCATGTATGTTTTTAATATTTTAGAAAATGGCCATCCTTTTTCAAAAGTGTTGAGGGGTGATACTGTGTGGATACAATTATTTACAAACCTTCTTTGGTCTGCAACGAGTCTTAGCAGATCCTTCAAGTTCTTAATGGTTTCAGGAATTCACCACTGGATCATAGCTTTGATGTTGTTCAGATCAACTTTTACTCAATGAGATATAATGTCAGTGTGACCCAAGTACTCCATCTCTTTGAGTACAAAAACAAACACTTAGAAAGTTTAGCATTAAATAGATATTGTTGGCGAATTTGTAATGCCTAAGCAACATGTTGCAAATGGGCTTCCTATGTTTCTTATATATTAATATATCATCAAAGAGCATTGTTACAAACTACTTAAAAAATGGCATAAAGATCAAATTCATTAAACTATGAAATGAAGGAGTATTAATAAGACCAAATGGCATTACAAGAAGCAAATAATGGATTGCGAGTCCTAAATGCTGTCGTGGGAATATCCTCTTTCCTAATTCTACTTCGGTGACAGTGATTAAAGATCATGTTTTTAAAATAGTTTTGAGTTGATTCTTACCCTTCAACCAACTACTTTAAATAGCAATGGGCTTACCTTTTGCTTGAGAACTATGTAGGTATATGGGTTAGAAATTAGTATAATTAGTTGTTGAGTAACAACTTATTATTATGATATTACCATTGGCATTTAACTCTGTTGTTTTTTTTTTGAATCAAACTCATTGACACATGTTTCATGAGTTTCTGCTCACAAGAACCCATCTCTCATGAGAATGAATGGAACATGTAGCATTCATTGTAAATAAGTTTGATTAAAAACACCACACAGTTCAATCCTGATAGCAATGTCATAATTTGACCTGCTGTGGAATATATATCCTACTTATCAACTTATTATTAGTCATATGGTTTGCATCGTTAGGTTTGTTATAGTTTGATAATTAGAATAGTATCTGTGCAAATCTATAATATTGTACTTGGTTATGCGAGATTGTAAATAACAAGCTATAAGAAAAACTTGTTTAAGTGAAGGAGTTATCATAAGAGGTTGCACTAGTTCTCCTATAATTGAAGAGATACTGCTACTACAAATCTGTATTGAATGAATGTGAAGATGAAGATTAGAAGCGCTTATTTTTTGTGTATAACTATTTACAACTTCTGTTTGCCTCTGCTCATACTTATTCCGAAGGCATTCTTACCTGAAATGCTAGATCTCTTATGAATATTGATGGTTGAAAATCACAAAAAAACAAGGACAACAACTGAAATAGTGTGAACCGACAGATTTTTTGTTCACTGTTCTATGTCATGTCTCTTTTTCACTGAGAATTGCTCCCCAGCATATTCTGCGGCAGATGATTTTTTTCCCTCCAACACAGCCTCTTCTGTGAATGACTTTTTTTTGCATGCTTTATTTTTTATCTATATTTATTATTATTCATATTGTATATTCTTTTAATTGTGATTATATCATAGTTCCGAGACTCTCCGTGAGTCGGGTGAGCCCTGTCGGGTCCAGTATGGCGAGCCGGGTCAGCTCTGCCAGTTTCAATATATGGTACCAAAAGGGTGAAGGCAAGGGTAAATCTTTAATAAAAACTTCAAGGTTTTGTTGCTTTGCCGAGTCACGACCGAGTCCAAGCTGGTTCACGAGTCAGGGCAGGGTCTGAGTCTACAGACATCGGATTAAATGGTTCAGTTGTTTATAGTTTTCTTTTTGTCTTATGTTTGGATTGGAAGTCCTTTTTAATATAGAAGTATTTTAAATTCAATATTAAAATAAAAATTTGATTTTTTTAAATTTGAAATTATAACAAATTATTTTACTTAATTTTTAGCATTGAATTAGAGCAGGGAGAATATCCTGGGATTCAGTTTTGCTTTTGTATTTGAGATTGTTATTAACAGATCATCGGTTGTGAGGAAATATTTGTGGATCAAGAGGTGCACAAAGTGTGCCAAATATTAGTTCACACAGGGTCCAATAGCAGCACGTTGGCTTCATAGACCATAGAGGAAGCGAGGGCAAGAGTGAACTAGCAGAGACTTTGGTGTGAGATTCAATCACAATGCATAGACCACATATATGTCAACACAACAATATCATACTATTGTTTTCTATTGATCTGTCTTTTGTTGTAGGAGTGGGCCCACTAGCACTATTGGTGGTGACAAGTGCATTGCTTCCTTGACAAGATTTGTGATGCCCTTGTTTTGACTATTTTGCTTGAGGACATGTTAAGGTGGTGTTTTTGGCCTTAGAACTCTTATCAATGTGTGAGGTCTAACTGGCAAAATCATTGCAGGGAGAAATCAAATAGAAAGGTATGATGTTTGGTAGATCTAAGTTGAGATTGTATCCTTCGTTCAGGAAATGCTTGTGCTGAATTATAAGAGGGAACCTATCAGTGAGTGACTAAGCTGTATTGGCCCCTTAAGATGCTGCTTCATTGATATTAAACTCAAGGGTTCTGTATGATGCCATAAAATCTTTAGGCAATTCTTGTTGTGTGAGTGGCGATGCGTAATATTGTGGCACTGCATGTATTGTGGAAATAAAGGATTGTGGCAATACACTGGCTTGCATAAACTCAGACACTTGACTTTGACTAAGTGTCATTTTATTGCGTTCATATTTGTTTGGCTTACAGTTCATTGAAGAGATTATGAGCTTGTATTGTTCAATTGACTTGTAGGTACAATCGAGCTTAGCTGTTTTATTCTTTTATAAATTTCTTTGAAGTTTAATTCCTGCCTTACTAACTCCACTTTTGTTAAGAGTTAATAGATTTCTCAGGGACATCTCCTTGTACTTGAAATTAAAAATACCATACGGGTTATTATTTTGATCAACGGTTAATCATTGTTGGTGCTAAGATCCTGAAATATCCTACACTATAAAGGATTTTGATTAGATATTAATAATTTTAAACTGGTTACAATGACACGATATGTACAATTGGATGGTAGGAAGTTCAATGCTCAAAATGATTAAGGATCAATGCTGACGCAACTTGCTAAGTAGCTGTGACAGAGAATAGTCTAGGTAGTATTCAAATCTGTGATCAATGTAATTGTTATAACACATTACAATTCTACCGTGATATTTCTTTTGTGAAGGGTTGAAAATTAGTTGAAATCCTTGAGTTCTTTTAGTTTTCAACCGGGATAATACTAAGTGAGACTGCTCTAGGTCTAATACTATGAAGCAAATTGTCATTTCTGCATGGTTTGTGGCAAGTCTCTATTAGAATATATTTAGTATCTCGCTATATATAGCTAGTTCTAGTTAATGGTCCTTTAGACCTTTTTTTTTTCTTTTCTAATTTTAGTCTATTTTTAGACTATGTAATAGTCAGCGTCTATAAGCTCTATTTAAGAGTTCATTGTTAATGTAGTAATCAATCCATTTATTCCATTCATTCAATTTTTAATGATTTATGATTTCAGGGCGAATTTCGTAGAAACTTATTTTTTCTATAATTTGTTTCAAACAAAGTAACGAGACTTCGACCCGACTCGGACTCGGCAAGGGTAACTCGACTCGTGACCCGGCTCAGACTCGCCTGTGACTCGGCAAGGTGATAAAACCCTTGAAATTTAGAGATTTTTTTGGATTTAAATTAATTCCATTCACCCATTCTTGAATAAAGATTAAAGATACAATAACACATCATAAAATAGAAGGTAATTTGATCACATACGTAACATACATCAATTACATAACTACAAAGGCAAAAAAATTAGAAATCAGCCGAGTCACCCAGCCGAGTCAGGCGAGTTGACCTGCCGAGCCAGGGTCACGGGTCATTTTGACACGGCTGAGGTAACTTGACTCATTGACTCGGACGACTCACCCGATTTGCGGTGAGTCTTGTTACTATGGTTTCATAGGAAAAATAATTGAAAGTATGAAATTTTTATTTTTATTTTGCAGTCTGTTTAAAAATCGACTAGGGTTTTTACTGCACTAATGATGGATCAACCACAATGCCGGGTAGTTGTTCAAAAAAGACAAACTTGCAAATTTTGGAATTTTTTTTGGTCACACCCAACTCCCAAAGTTTTCTCTTCCCATTCCTACTTTGCTTCCAATCTTGCGATTATTGCAGGTCCACGTCATCATTTTGTTTTGGCTAGTAGTGGCAGTGAGATTTTCAGCACTTCGGATTTTTGCAGTATTTCTTGTCCTTTGTCTACCAGCGTGGGGGTCCAACTTGGTGCTTGATTTACTACGAGCCACACTTTGACCTTTCTTTGGCAACTTCCAATCACCCTACTATTTCTTTTCCTACACATTTTGGGGCCAATAAATTTTTTATGGAACCTTAATCCGAAATTATCAGATTTCTACATTTTGGGTTTCTTGTAGTTTTTTCAAATTAGGGTTTTTGATAATTGAAAAAAAACAAAAAAACAAAAAAAATTCTACAGGTTCATCTAGTCTGTGTGCTTATAAAGTTTCAGATTTTTTCCACTGTGTTTTATCTGCCTCAATTTTTATGTCTTCACCAGGTTGACCAGAGACCTTAGTTTCTCTGATTGTGTCATTGAGCAACATTATGTTGGAGGGCAGTTAGTAGTTTAATGGCAGCAATTACAACTTTTCGAAGCAACGCATGATGATGATATTTGAATATTGTTGTCTTGATAAGATTGTTTCGGGTACCAAAGTCTGCCCTACTCAAGTTTAGAAAGAAATAAGTTGTCATGTTGATCAAACTTTCAATTATAGATGATTGGTTCCTCAGGTGCCTTATGGTAAAACAACTAAAGAAATCTGGAACATCTTGAAGGATCTTTGTGAGACACCAAATAAGAGCTTGCTTTCTTTTTAAAATTTTTGCTGTTTTCTGTCATGATAGATGAGAAAAAAACTCTCCAGTCTCTTTTGCTGAAAATTAATGATCTATGTGATGAGTTAGTGGCTATTGGGTGCAAGATGGAGGAAGAAGATATGGTAGTGATTGCACTGAAACTCCTGCCCCAATTTTATGAGCACTTCATACCAACACTGAATATCACTTGTAGTGTTGCCTTGACATTCTTTGAACTTTGCAACAAGCATTTTCAACAGAATAGATGGAAGCAACGGTTCGGAAGTCATGGCAGTTCCTCCTCTTTTGAATAGGTGGCCTTTCTAGTGCAGCCTCAAACAAGAACATAGGTACCTTTTAATTCTCTTAGCAAAGGGATTTGGCGAACCTTTGATATCTTCAAGATAGAGAGTGTTGAGTGCAATAATTGTCACAAATTTGGTCACAAGAAGAAAGATTGCAGGAAACAATTGGCAGTCATGCAGTCCTCACAGAAATGGTTCAGAAGGATCCAACTGTTCCATATTCAAATGAGGTTGCCTCATGTGCGTTCTAATCAGCTCATATTATTGGGAGGTTTTTGATAAATTTTCCACAAAAATTATCTTATCGGTTTTCATAAAATTTTCCATTAAAAAAATTCAGTTGGTTTCTCCATTTTCCCTGAAAAATGGAGTTCCAAATTCTTAAATCTGTATCTTTGCTTCTGTTTGGTTTTGGTCAATTTTACCTATCAAAAAATGTTTTTGGTTCCTGTGATACACGAAGTTTGCATGAGATGTTATTTTAGGGTTTTTATTGTTTTTCTCCAAAAAATGATGCTTTGTACTCTTCAAATCATAGTATTTTGCAGTCCTTTTGGGGGCATTATGCTCACTTGCAATAGTTTGGAGGGTTTTGTGGCTTTTCTCAGTGTATCTTTGTTTCCAAGGAAGGACAATTCCATTATTCAACATTAGGTTGGATGATTTTGTGATGATTTTGTAGTAGACTCTACTCTCACACCAACAAATCATTGTAAAGAAGGGTTCCACCTTTTTTTCTGGCTACGCTTGGTCATTGACATTCTGCAGATCCAGGAGGGTCTTAGCAACAACGAAATGTTCTAAAGAAGTTGTAACCACAAGATGTGTATTGTCTTCTGCAGGGTAGTTGATAGACTGACCATTAAGAGAGGGTATTAGAATATTTTTGCAATATTTTTAATATTTTAGTGTTGCTATATTTAGCTATTTCTAGTTAATGGTCATTTAGGCTTTCTTTTTAAATTTTTCTCAGTTAAGTGTATTTTTAGACTACACTATATATAATGTCTGTAAACTCTATTTGAGAGTTCATTCTTAATGCAATATTCAATCCATTTATTCCGTTCATTCAGTTTTAACCAATTTATGTCTTGCAGGGCTATCTCAAAAATAATAGGTAACACAAATGGAAAATAAAATAAGAAGCGTTTGTGTAAAATTCGAGTTAAAATCTTTCCATTCATTATTTGTGTCCAAAATAAGAAGCACATGCCACAAACAGGATTAAAAATGAGAAGCATTGGGTCAAAACTCAGTATAAATCTTTCCATCTATTATTCCCATGTATAAGTGGGATTTGCAGAATTCTTTCAATATAGATCCTGTGTTTTAGACAGAAACCATATGCAATTATCACTGGACAGTCTTTTACTTCTGCTAGATTTTAAGATTGAGTTATGCTTACCTATAGGTTCAATTATAATTTGCATAATCTTTTCAATTTATGTATTGTAATAAATAAATATACTTAGCATTTTCTACCTTTAGTTGCTAGTATTCTTCCTTGCAGTGAGATTCATTGTTTACTTTCTTGAGATCCTCACAAGTGTAGTTAAGTTCCTTTTGGGATCCTTTACTTTTAAAATAAGATGTGAGGTGTTGCTTTTGAATCTAATCTTGTAGAGCAGACTGAATGGGAACAAAGCCTTTAGCCTTTGCAGGTTTTGCCTGAAACTTTTGATTGAAGAACACCCAACTGATTTGGATTTAGATGATCTGAGATAATTTCATGTCATTGCTTTTTCCCTCAGATATTATTAATTGCTCATGATATGCTTGATGGTTCACCAAATTTCTTTTGAATATATATAATTGCAATCTGAAACTTGAAGGAACAGTTTTACGGTGCATTGCATTTAAGATTAGTTTTTGTGTTGATTTGCAGGTAAGTTATTGACTGCACTAATTTGTGAATATTTGGAATGGGCACAATTAGGACATACATTGAAAGTGTATTTGCCTGAGTGTAATTTGGTAAGTATTAATAAGTATTATTCAAATTCATGGTTAATCTTATACTTCCAGTGGAATCCAATTATCATTTACTAACTCATGATTTACCATTCTTGTGTTTTCAGCCCAAGGGGTTCTGGAAGTCTGAACTCAGAGAGAAATTTGGCTCAAAGATTGATGGAGAGTCTAGTAATGATGGTGATAATGGACCATTGCTGATGGAAGTACTGGAAACTTATTTGAACCGTGAGGTATTTTCTATTAGTAGTTTGCTACAGTCAAATATAATGTGGTTTGTTCCATGTTTAGTTCAATGGAAGTTGTTTCCCATCATTTATTTCGAATAAACACTGTTTGTTCAATGCATTAGTTTTGCCATATGATCAAGTGCTCTGGGGCAGCGGAAATGACTTCATCTAATATATTTTGTCTTATATATAGTTTTGTGCTGCAAATCTTGCTATAGTTACTCTCAAGTTTTCAAGGGATTGTGAATGTGGGCATTACATGCTTTGTAATGTCCCCTTCTCTGTGCTAGGCCTTATGGCGCCTTGTTGGTCTATCTTTCCATCCGTATAGGCTAACGACATTTATTTTGAGGATGCCAACCAGTTATAGGATTCTATTTGGTTTCGTTAGGGAGATACTTAAATGTGGAGCTTCCTATAGTTAAGTCACTTTATTTTATAAAGTTACTTAATGACAAAATTAACTTAAGTGACTAAAAGACGGAATTGGCTTTTATCCCACATTGCCAAGTTGTTTGTATTTCCCCTCATATTGAGGTTATAAAAGCAAGGAGCTACATTGGGATTCACACCATGAAAATATAATATTGTGCAAATGAAAGGTTGCTTAAATGTGACTGGTTGCTCTTGAGGACAAGACCCCTTGAGGTAGTTTGAGGAGTTGGACGTAGCCCCATCAACTCATTGGAAACTATATTCATAATCAAGCGTGGAGTTTTGTAGGAAGCTCCATCGAGGCCAAGAATCTGCACTCAGAAGTAAGTAGCCTACGAAGTAAGTTGCAAATAAAAGATAGCAGTCATTATAGAGGATGGTGGATAGAAAGGCCATGCCATCAACGAGAGCCTTAGATACAATCTGTGTCACAGGGTTTGCCGCATTTCATGTATGAAATTCAAAATTCGGCGAATTCTGAAAGAATCTATAAAATTCGCTCTTATTCGTCCCAAAAATCGTATGCAATAGGGTTAGGGCTATTTTAGGTGATACATTTGGATCTTTGAAACACATTCTCGGGCAAAATGAATGGAAGTCCCGAAATGAAGAAATATTATCGATGCAAGACACACCAATGTTGGAATCTAGGGAAATGTACAAGTCATATCGCTGCAAGATACGCCAACAGTCAAAAGAAAATCCTTGCAAAAGAAAATCCGCACAAAGAGATTGTCTACTAGGCGTCTGGATTGTTCCCTGTAATGCAAATCCTCTCCAGCATGGTGAGCGCTCAAAATGAGTGTCGATAATACAAGTCCTCCAAGTATTTTTAAGTCCTGCAAATGTATATGCAAATGTATATGAAGTACTAAATAATACATTAAAACACATTACTTAATGTAGATATTTAAGATATATTTATTACTTATTATTTCATATACTATATAGTATAAATAAGACTTTTCTAATTTATATGTTAATTAAATAAATAATTAAAACTTTAATTTTGTTTACATTATACTGATTTTAAATTTATTGTAATGTTTACATTGATCTATTTTCTATAATTTTAGCTTATCAATTGTAAAACTAAAATATATACATTAAGTTTCAAATTTAAAGTAATATTATTTTATTTTAATAAATAATTAAATAATTTATTTTATTTCAATTTCATCTAACGATGTTAAGTTATTTTTATAATTTAATCAATTTATTATTATATATAAAAAATTAAATTTATATAAGGAAAATTAAATGTCGAATTTTTTTTCGAACTTTTTACTTTTGTCGAACTTCATCCGAATTTTATTGTTGTCAAACACGAACTCGAACTCGAACCTTGTGACTTAGGATACAATAGTCTCGAGTCAGTGAGGTGGTGGTCAAAGGTGCCGACATTCCTTAACCTTGCCGCAAGGAGTCAAGGTGTTGAGCTTGCGGCATGGGAAGACTTGAGTATATAGCGTATGCACGCATAGTGTTGTTGGTGTGATTGGTGACAATAGTAACCTGGTAACATTGGCAATAGACTGGGACGATATTCCGGGTATGGTCATGTGAACAGACACACCATCCATGGCGACTTAAGGACGTCGCATTGGTAGCTAACAACACACTCTTCCATGCTATCGCTGTGTGATAGTCACCCGTCCACGACAACATTAGGTGCTAGTGTTGTTTGTTCTGTATTTTGGTTTATATATATATACTTTAAGATCATTGTCCAAATTATGAATCTATGTGTGTGACATTCCTGAATTATTTGGTATCTTAAACCATGTTTGGATTGAAAACTTGAAGAAATCGAACATTTGGTTAAATGCACTTTTAGCGTATACTGTTATAGCTGAGTTCCTCTTGAGTATTTGTATGTGTTATTTTGTGATCTTAGCCATATTGCAAAAAGTTAAAGCTGGGATAAAACCGGAGTCATCACACTCGATATATACATTAAGTTTGATTAGTTCAGGCTATTGCTGTACGAGTTTGGTTTCTTACATGCTTCTGTCCAAAACTTATTAGTCAATCCCATTGCTGTTTTGCAAAGTTGTCTTCCCTTGTTCCATTTCAAATTTGTGGTGTTTCAGGGTTTGTGTGCTTATAATTTAATTTGTAAATCTAGATAAAATATTAAAATTGTTTTTGATGGATTGTGTATGTAGGCATTACTGTTATGGTAAATCAGAAAGCTTTGCCATTGAGATGAGTCTGCCACTAACCTTCCCAGAAACAACAAAATATCGAACTAGAAATCATTACAAAATCATCCAACTTGATGTTGGATAACGAAGTTGCTCTTCACTGGAGATAGTGACTAACATTGAGAACATCTAGCACAATTTTGAGGGAATATTGACAAACCCTTCAAACTTTGTAGATGAGCATGATGCCCCACAACAGACTGCAATTAGCTACAATCTTTTAGGAGAAAAGCCTGGGAAAACCAGACATGATTTTTAAGGTAAATAATTGATGAAAGCCAGACAACAGAATTCAAGACATGGATTTGAGAATACAAAGCTTTGTTTTTGAGGAGAAACAGTAAAGCTCAACTTATAATTTTTTAGGAAAAAAACATAAACCCACCAGATTTTGTGCTCTAGAGGCCGGATCCAGATTCATGCTGATCCAGGCAGGATCCTTGTTTTACATAGTGCATTCGTCCGGATTCGTGGCCTGCGAATTCGGACGAATCTACTATGTAAAACAAGGATCTTGCCCGAATCTGCAAGAATCTGGCACGAATCCTTAAGGATCCAACATGAATCCTCAAGGATCGATAGATAGGCCAAGGTTTTCAGTGGATCGATAGATGACTTTTTTAATACTTTTTTTTTTGCTTTCTAACCCTAAAATAACCCTTTTATTTCACATCCAAAAACTCTTCACCTCAAATTTGCTCTCTGTTTTTTTCTCTCATTATATATTTCTCTTATATATATATATTCACGAATCCTAATTGGGAAAAAAAAATCGTGAATCCACAGATCCGATCCACGTGCCCAAATCAGATTCATATCCCAAATCAGTAACTAAGGTATGAACCCACAAAAGAACCCCATGCAACTATCATACCCGGAAGTTGTGAAAAACCCATAAAAAAAATCTTAATGTAGCAAAACACGAGACTTCGCATGGTAAAACAATGCATATAGACAACATTTAAGTGCACGCATCTAACAAAATGCACATGCAAGCAACATGCAACTCACATGCAACCTTCGAAAATCAGAGACATTTGCCCAAAACAAGAAATTCTGCAACTAAGACCCTCAACCAGGCTTGCATTTTAATGAAATTTCAGATTAGGAGGCTTGATTTTTTTAATTAAAAAATTTCCAAATTTAATGAAATCCCATTGACCCGCTTAGATACCATGTTATGATGAATCAATGTTGTTGTAGTTATATTAAACAAAGGAGATGAAAGATCCTCGTATAGATTTACAAAGATGATGTTTCTAAAAGAAACAATCGTGAACTAAGACAGAAACAAAAACAAGTTTTTTTAGAATGTTGGATTGCATGGGTAATGTATATATGTATGGTATGTTGGAATGAAAAATTTCTATTGGGTGTTAGGTATGTATTGTAGATGTCCATACAAAAACATACAATTTATGTTACTAGGTATTCTTAGAACCCTCTCTTACCATGTGTTCAATTTGGGGCTGGTATGCCATTGGGTTCACCCAAGGTCACACCTTAACACCCAGGGTGAACTTAGGTAAACCTAGGAAAAATTATATTAAAAAAAGACATTTCTATAAACCAAAAAGGAGCAAATATTATATTTAGTCTGCAAATGATAAAATTGTAAAAATGGTGTGTGCTATGAAGACTTGTCTAGTTTCAAATATGGAGACACTCATGATGTCAAATTCTGAACTAGAAATAGATAATGAGCATCTCCATTTATCGTGGGAAAAACCCTTTGATACGAGGGAAACAACCCAGCCTCAAAAGATGATTCATTTATTTATTTAGAAAGCTTTATTACACAAGTCAGAGTTACTGCTCAATGAACACAAGAACAAAACAATACAATCAACTCTGATAAAATAGGTGAAAACCGATTATTAGAATGCATCAGAGTAATAACACTTCATAAACTTGAATAGTAGATCAGAGAGAGCAATCGACCGACCACGCACTCCCAAAATGACCGGTCTTCACACGATATTTGATTTTGTTCCCCCTTTCTGTTATATTATCGTCTTACACCAAAAATAACTCATATCTTCCGTGAGATGATAATCAAGATCGAATAATGAAACTGCACAATCCATCATTGCGTGAAATAAGTGTGATCCATCATCGCGTGAGTAAAGTGTGACTTGGCTTGGTGGTGATGACATAGAGAGGAAGCATCTATGATGCTTGCCGTTTTCCACAGTGTCGGGTTGCCTTCATTCAATATCCTTAGCTCTCCTAAGTGTAATGGTTGCCAGTTAATGTCCTCCTTGCCAAAGCATAAGCGTTTCTAGTTAAGGTGTAGGACCTAGAGAGATAGAGAAGATGAAGTATTAAGACACATCTGCAATACACGTAAACCAAATCCTCCAGAAACATGTTAATTAATATTCTCAATTTCATATAAAGCTAAAATATTTAACATTCCCTCTTAGCTGATATGAAATATAGAAACTAGATGAAAATGCATTCATATGCTTTAACATAGTAACTCAACTAATTATAATCATGGAATAGCTCACATGAAAAATAATTTATTCATAACTAATAATCATGAATTTGCTTAACATGAAAAATATGTAAGACTCACAGCTAATCCTTTACTCACAGACTCTCTCAACATGAGTGTTCATGGAATCTCTCAACATGACAATCAACTCTTATCATGGAATTACTCAACATGATAATATCATGGACTCTCTCAACATGATATTCACTATCGCATAGTGAAAGAGTTGTCATAGCTGATCTTACAATATTTATTAGTTCACACATCAAAAATGGTAATAGATAAATCTTACAAAAGTAGACTTTGTTCCATCTAAGTCTTAATATTTACCATGCCTAGCTTATCTCTAAAATCCTGAAATTTAACTTTAGAAAGGGGCTTGGTAAGAATATCAACAGTTTGATTATCAGTGCTGATATACCTAAGCTCCATAGCCTTTCGTAGTAGCATGTCTCATAAATAATCATACTTGATTTCTATATGCTTTGACTTGTCATGGAAAACTGGATTTACAGAAATCATTATGCAGCTTTGGTTATCACAAAAAATTGTAGTAGATTTAGAGGATTTTCCAAATAATCCACTTAGAAGTTTTCGAAGCCAGACAACATCTCGAGCTGTTGAGCAGCCTGCCACATATTCAGCTTCAGAAGTACTTTGAGTGACACATTTTTGCTTTCTACTGCACCAAGCAATCATGGCTGAACCAAGGCTGAAACAAAAACCTGAGGTACTCTTTCTGTCCACAATACAACTAAGCCAATCAGAATCTGAAAAACCATGAAGTTGCAGATCATTAGAACAATATAAGCTCAATCCATACTGTAAGGTTCCTCTAACATATCTCACAATATGTTTAGCTGCAATGAAATGATATTTTCTTGGCTCACTCATGAACTGACTCAAAGTATTAACAGCAAAACAAATATCAGGCCTTGTATTGACAAGATACATGAGATAACCAATAAGCTGCCTATACGGAGTACAATCAATTAATTCTGAATCAGCTGAAACTGCTTGTAGTTTCTTCAAGCTAGATTCCATAGGAGTCACATTGGGCTTGCAATCAAGCATACCAAATCTCTTAAGGATGTCTAGAGCATATTTACCTTGACTGATAATGATCTCATTAGATTGTTGCCAAATTTCTAGACCAAGGAAGTAGTGCATTAAACCCATATCTTTCATCTCAAATTCATAAGTTAAATCTTTTTTGCATTTGACAATCATTTCATCATCTCCTGTAACAAAGAGATCATCAACATAAAGAACAAGAATCAACATCAGATCATTATACCTTATGAGATAAATATTTGGTTCAGCTTCATTATTGTGAAACCCAAACTCAAGAGATAGCCATCAATGTGCTCGTACCAGACTCGAGGCACTTGCTTTCATACCATACAATGCCTTTTTCAGTCTGCAAACATGAGATTCTTTGCTATGAATAATGAATTCATCAGGCTGCTCTACATAAACCTCTTCATTAATAAAACTATTGAGAAAGGCTGTTTTGACATCCATATGATGAAGCTTCCACCTTTTACTTGCAGCAATAGCAATAATAGTTCTAATGGAGGTATACCTTGCTACAAGAGCAAAAATTTCATCATAATCTATACCTTCCTTTTGGCTGAAACCTCTAGCTACAAATCTAGCTTTGAATTTAAATCTAGCTTTGAATTTGTCAACACTCCCATCAGTAGCATGCTTTATCTTGAATAACCACCTAGAGGAGATGACTGATTTATCTTAAGGACAAGGAACAATCTTTCAGACTTTATTTTTTATAATAGACTCGTATTCTTCTAGAATGACATCCTTCCAGACCTGCTGTCCTATTGCTGATTCAAAACAAGAAGGTTTAGCGTCAATGAGATTACACATTAAAGCAGAATAATTATAAAAAAATTGAGGTCTTTTACTTTCCCGAAATGTTCCTTTAGGAGCTGAAATTTTTTCAGCTTCTTGCATAATGTTTCTTGGCCACAAAGGTCTCTTCTTTTCATTCTTGAAAGCACTAGGACCAGCTTCAGAGATGTCTTGAATCTTAGGAGGAGGAGGAGGAGAATCCTCCCTCTCAGAGAAGCTGGAAGGAGCAGGAATAGGAGGATTTTGAGTGACATAAGGTACATCTAAATCAATATCAATAGAAGAATCTGAAGATTTGCAACAATCAAAATTTTCTTCAAAAGAAACATCTCTACTTAACTCAATTGATTTTTGTCCCAGAATGTAGATTCTATAAGCTTTTGAAGATTCGCTATAACCAACAAAGATTCCCCTTTTACTTGAAGGATCTAATTTAGATCTTTTATCGTTTGGAATATGAACATATACTGATAAACCAAAAACTTTAAGATGACTAACATCAGGTTCAGAGCTAGAGAAAGCTTCTTCTGGAGTCATATTATCAAGGACATGATGAGGACTTCTATTTTAAACATAGACAGCTGTACAGCTGTCTTGCATGCCTCTGACCAAAGAAAAATCTGCAAATTCTGATCATGAATCATTGCTTTAGCAGCCTCAACAATAGTCCTGTTTTTTCTTTGAGCAACCCCATTCTGCAAGGGATTGTAAGGGACACAAAACTCCCTCTTGATTCCTGCTTAAACACAAAAAGATTGAAAAGAACCTGAAGTAAATTCACCTCCATTATCAGATCTAAGTCTTAATTTTCTTTTTTGAAATGTTTTCAATTTCATATAAAGCCAAAACATTTAACACACAAGGCGTGTTGCTTCTAGATCCCATGAGGGACATTGCCCCTTGATCTTGTTGAGCTTATTACCCAAGTCTTATTTAGGAGTGTTGCCCCTTAACCCTGTTGCAGGTGTTAGTCGTAGACCCATTGAGGTCTCCATTTCCAAACCCACACTAGTGCCATCCTCAAGTCTTGGTGCTCTGTCAAATGCAGTAGATTGGTTGCAAAAGAAGTTAAAGAATTTGGTCTTTGAGCAGTTCAACTTGCATCTCATGTCAAATAAGGAACTTCATTACAATGAGGGGGTGATGAAGACTAGGAGTGTACTGAATTGGACAACATTGTCGGTCAGCTTGGTGAAATCTCTTTATATGAGGCAGCTAGTCCACATCATATGGCAAGTGAAATTAGTATTGCAAATCATTTTGTGGTTCAAATGAAATTGGACCAAATCTTGATTTAGATGCTTTGATAAAAGCAACATGAAGATACTGAATATAGCTTGTAATTTTTGTTGTGGATTGACATTTGGCAAATCACTATACTATAAATTTTACGAGTATTCTTACCAAAAAAGAGGTTAAATTTTTTGTTTATTTGCACTTTCTGTTCCTTAACCCTGTACCTGTACCCATCCTTGTATCAGTTTTGGCAACTTAGTTAAAAATCATAAATATATACATTTCACAGCCTACATATTCAGAATAACACAAATCATGCTTATGCTGGAGAAAAGTAAGTGCTAGTGTCAAATCAAGTTGCATCTAGTGTGGTCTTGAAATATGGGGCTGATTAGTCTTATTAAATGCACACATAAGAACTCGTCTTGCAAATACAAATTATCAGAAAAAATTTCAAACATCTTAAATATTTTTTTGCAATTTTACATTTTATAACGATATTAGATAGTTTCTATTTACTGTCTCTTCCGTCTTTTTCTAATGGTCCTTTAAACCCGATTAGGGATTCATCGTCCAATTTTTTTTTGCAATTTTCTTTGTGCAAAATTGCAGGTCAATAAAATTGCTTTTTTTTCCTCAAGATTGTGGGCATCTTCCTCCTGTTGTAGACGCATCTCAGACTTCTGGTCATGTTTTTCTTGTTTCTTATCAACGACTTTGGCATTTTGTGGTCTTCTGCAACCTGTTTTATTCACCCACAGCCTCTTCTTCTGCAAAAAGCACGAGTTTCACCACCATTTTTAGTGTTTTTTTGGTACGTTTTTGCTCAAACTATTACGGAATTAATTGGAAAATATTTGCTTGTTATTGACAAAGACCAAGAGGTCAATGTATACAAGAGACTAGACGATGTTTCCTTAAGAAACAATCGTAATGAATAGAAACATTCTATTCTAGAAACAAAAAACTAAATATTAGAAACATTCTAATATTTATAGAAGATTACAATAGATAACCATTAGAGACTAAATAGAGATAATAGAAACTATCTATTATCATAATACCCTCCCTTAATGGTTAATCTATCTAGAGCACAAAGCTTTCAAAAAGTGTAAAAGGCAGATTTTGTTTGCTCAAGGTGCTCCACACTGTTTGTTGTGGACTGCAAACCAGATTGCTTAGATAGGGCATCTAAGCGCTTCCGACATTCAACTTTCATGTGCCCATACTTGTGGCAATAGTTGCATTGAATGCTCATTTTTCCTGGAGCCTTTTGAAGCTGGAGCAGAGGACCTCTGTTGGGAAGACTACTATGAACCATAACCACCTTATCGTTGTTATGATATTCGAAGATGCTTAGCATCCATTCTTTCGACGTGCCATAATTGCAACCGTTGAACTCTTGATTTTCCTTGAGCAAAATATTAGTTAGAGATGCCATAGCATGTCCTCCAATGAAAAAGCGTGAGTATCTGCGAAGGCACATTTTCAAAAAAAGGGAAGTCCCCAAAAATTTGAAGGATGACCCAAAAGAGAGCTCAAAAACCCCAAAAAGAATGTTGTCGGTTTCTGAATCGGCTGGCTCGAACATCAAGGCATGAAAATTGAGGCACGTAGGAAAAACAGACAACCTAGTTGAGATCTCAAAAAACCACCAAGAATTTGTAATTTTTTTTGATTTGGTATAGGAAAATTAGGGTTTTGAACAAAAAATGATCTTGCTGCAAAAAACCACAGAAAATGGTAGAAATGTGTAGAAAAAATGGATGGATCTGGATAGAAATGGGTTGTAGAACTGAACTAGAAGTTGGCAGACATAGATCTCTCAGAACACAAACCCTAGTCAGATTATAGAGAGAGTTGGAAGTAAATAATTTTGAAAATAAAAAGCAAATAGTTTCAACCAGGAAATTATAATTATCTTCGAAAAAATTTAGAGTATTAGCTTTGATACCATATTACGGAAGTAATTGGAAAATATTTGCTTGTTATTAACAAAGACCGAAAGGTCAATGTATACAAGAGACTGAACGATGTTTCCTTGAGAAAATTCTAATATTTATAGAAGATTACAATAGATAACCATTAGAGACTAAACAAAGATAATAGAAACTATCTATTATCATAATACAAACGTGATGCTTCTTTGACCTTTCTCGCGATTTTTGCCTCCATTGTCTACATTTTTCAGCTAACACAACCCCTCGCATGGATTAAAATTTGCCTTTTTTTTTCCAAATCCACCCTTCATTCAAGAACTCTGCAAAATTAAATTTTCAAGTTGGATTAATTTTTTTTTGCAAATTCTAGTAGTGTTTTGCAGATCTCAACAAGGTTAGCCTCGCTTTTTTTGGGTGCATCATTTTCTGTGCCTCAACTTTCGAGCTAGTGGAATCAAAATCTAATGGTAGATTCTATTTGGGTGAGCTCTTATCCGGGTGTCTTTTAAAACATTTTTGATCTTTTGTCAATTTGCCTCAAAGTTTGTGCCATTTCCCATTTTTTCATTGGAAAACGTAATTGTAACCCTCACCAATCTTATGCTAGAAGGCAGTTAGGGATTCAACGAAAAGAACTACAACTCCTAGAAGTAGAGAATGATGATCTTTGAGTACCAATGCTTCGAGGCGCTTGTTTTGGGTACTGAGACTCATCCTACCATAGTTGTTGCTACTGAAGATAAGTTTGGTGAGCGTAATCGTGAAATGGTTATGCTTATTAAGCTTTCAAGTACTGAAGACCACTTGCCTTAAGTGCCGTCTAGCAAGACCCTTGCAAAGATCTCGAAAATATTGAAGGATCTCCATGAGACATCAGGTAACAGCAGGGCCTTCTTTTTGAAAATCATCTATTCTCCATGATTATGGATGAACCTATGTCCTTACAAGATCATCTTTTGAAGATTAAGGACATCAAGGATCAACTTGAGGCCATTGGCCGTAAAATGGAGGAAGAGGCCATGTTGGTCATTACTCTGAAAAGCCTACCATTGTTCTATGAGCACTTTATTGAGACACTCAGCACTACTACAACTAATGTTGACCTGAAGTGCACAAATCTGTGCACGAAGCTTTTGTAGCAGGGTTGTTGGAAACAATAGTTTGGTAGCATTGCTCCTTCGTCCTCCTTTGAACAAGCGTTATCAGCCCAATCCCTTCACAAGGATAAAGGCCCATCTCCTTTATCAGTGCTGTCTCAAGATAGCTCCAAGAAGAACATATGATGCAACTACTGCCACAAATTTGGTCACGTGCTTCAAGCTTGTAGGACTCACATTGCTTATGATCAATGAAAGTAGGGTGGATCCCAGCCACAAGCCAACATTGCAGAACATGCAGACCTCTCTGATCAACTTGAGACTTGCGTTTTACGCTTTGTGAGGACAAGCAAATTTCTATTTTTTGAAGATAGATTGACAATTAAGGGAGGGTATTATGATATTAGATAGTTTCTATTTACTTTCTCTTCCGGCCTTTTCTAATGGTCACTCTTTTTGTAATGTTTCCATAAACTCCTTTTGTTTGTTATGAAACTTTCTTTTTCACTCTCAAGAAAGTTTCCATTTTGTCTCTCATGTTCGTTATAAAAATATTCTCTTGTATCTTGTATATTTAGATCATTCATGACCTCTATTTAAAAGCACATTCTTTTTTTTACCATAATACATTGGACATGTCTAATTTCACAAAATCATTATACTTTCATATTATTGGCTACAATACCTTCTTTACGTCTTATGACAAGGTATAATTTTTTTTATGAATTCAAATTCCTCATATTTCACATAGCAACTTGTAAGGGATAGTAATATTTCACAAATTAAAATCTTAATTAGACATAAGGCAGTAATATTTATTTGTGAAGTGAGATAGTAATATTTAATTTTAAATAAAATGCTTCATTTGTGTTCCTTATAAAGGATGTTAAGGGCATATTTGTGACCATTATATACTTAATAGTCATTAGCTACTCTGTCGGCAACTGGTATAAATAAAGTTGGCACAAGCAGTCTTGACAGAGATGTCTATTGCACTGTATTGCATCTACCCAGTCAACAACAAACAAGATGTACTTTGATTGCCTCTAGAATTGCAGCAGAAACACACTGAAATCACTGCATCTGACAGATGGAATCCCTTGGATAGGTTATCTGCCATTTCACGCTGTTTTAATTTGTGTTCACTTGTTATCTATTTTGCTAGGGTTCATTGTTTTGCAAGGGATAGCTGACCCCTTGACCTTTGATGTTGGGTGCATTAGCTGGGGTGGGCTAACACTCTTTAATATCTCACCCGGATATTCTCCCAAATAATTTGCTTAATAAATTCCAGAATATTATTAGATAATTTCATGCACAGTATTCAGCAAATAGTAGAATAATGGCCAACAAAATATATTCAAGAAACACTTTTGCACTAAATATTCGGCAATACAATAATTAATTAAATATTCTAATCTCAGACACAAAGCTAGAGGCAAATTGGGTAATAAGAAATAACCTGAAATGCAAGGTGAACTGGTTTTTGTCCAATCCACCAAGAAGCCTGAAGGGTTCCATCCTCAGATATAATATCCCAAATGGATATTTTACCTAAACTCCCTCGCAAACAATTTTCAGAAAACAACAGATATCTTTTGCAAATAAAACTAACAATATAACCACCGGATGCTCGTTAAAAATTCTCACTCCAAAACAACATTCGGATTCACTATTGTATTATAATAATCAGCAATACAATAATACAACCAGGTATCCAAAACCAATCTTAAAAACAGTTAGACTGGAAAACTCAAAAATAATCTGTAAGCACAATGGAGAATTGTCTCGAATCTGCTCCAAGCTGAACTAGGTTGGCGTTTGATCAATTGAGAAGAGCTTGAAGGTTTCTGTCTTCAGGTTCTGGAAAAACGGATAGCCATAGCTTACAACTCCAAAATCCAAGATCCAAGCATGGTTGAAATGAATGGGACTTACTCCTTTAATGCCCAAACAACTACTCTTTAATTGCCTTCTCGTGTTTTTTTGTCTTATTCCTCCTTTGTCACTTTTTAGCCCAATTTATAATTTTAAATTGACCCCTTTTTATAAATTTACACTATGCTTTCATAAGTCAATTTTATTATTACATGAATGTGTCCCTAATTTCTTAATGTTCCAAAAAGGGACATTATAGTCCTCCCTCGAGATTGGTTGCCCTCAAGCAATCATGGGTCCATAAATCAATACCATTGTCCCATATCCATTTGCAAGCCGCTCCATAGCTTGTATTAGTAAACATGTAATCAAGATGTGTCATACTGCGGAACACAAAGTAAGGATGCAACTTATCCATCTGTAAGATCCCTAGATCCATATCAGTCTATGAAACACCGATGCATCTGTAGGCTGCGTGACTCTAATCATAAATGCTTTAAATCTCAAACTTTGTAGTATCACAACAGAATTCTCATGACACAAAACATCTACCCCGTCAATTCTTGAATCCCAAATCAACCTATCAAATCGATCCTGGGCATAGGACTAGATGTCCAATAATCCACCATCCTCGTGAATTAACCAATTGAATAAATGCAAATCAACTCATCATATTTCCAAAACTTGCTGCCATAATATATATATATATTAGCTTGAAGAATGATGTTGAAGTTGACATTGTCCCTAGGTGTAGTGAAGAAATCCAACTCAGGTGCAATATCTAATCTCGACATACCCATGCAACTCAATATCACCTGTAGTCATGGCCAAATCTAAAAATGCAATGTGTGACCAATTCGGACAACCACTAATGAGTGAAGTATGGATGAGGAAAAGATCACCAACCAATAAGTGAACTGCTGTTATGTCATAACAACTCAATGACAAATCTGAAGTTGGACTGTAGTTGCCTTCCTTATGTATTAATGACAACTCTAGGGTCTCATAATCACTACAAGAGTCATCAATCAATCTACCCTCTTCAGCAAGGAGATTATCATCGTCACATGAAATTTCAGAACTATTATCCCTTAATTTGTCCTCATCCTCATGATAACGTGAAGGTATACAACTGTTGTAAAAATCAGAATTACTGAATCTAACTTTTTTCTGGCCCTTTTGATCATCATTAGCATAATGAACCTCATATAGATAAGGTGAAGTGTATATATTATGCTCTCCTTCATTTTCACCAAGGGTATGAAGTTAGTCACATCTCCTTAGTCTTAGGTTCTTGATCATCATTTTGGTTTGTGGTTGTTGTAGAAGTCTGATTTTCAGCCTAACGCAATGAGTATTGTGTCATATTTAGTTGGAGACATAACTCATCTATCTCCTTCTCTTTATCTTATGCATTTTTGATGGTTATCCCTGTCTTTGATTTCATCCTTTCCAATGCCCCTTTGAGTGTATGCAAATATCCACTATTAATTCTATTCTCTATGCCTTTTTCCCTTTCCTCCATTTTAACTTTCCACAATGCCTCTTCAATGCTCTTATGAGTGTTATCAATAACCATTCAATGTAATAGCTTATCCTCCAAATTATATACTCTGAAATAATCAACTAGAAATGAAATTTCTGATTGGTCCTTGAAATCCCTTATATTAACATCATCATTTTTAGCTGTGCTCTTTTCATGATTTTCCTCCATCTCCAAATATATTGCCTCATCAACTATGATGTCATTGTTTTCACATAGTTTATCCTCATGGAGATATTTATTTTCAGCCTTATGATCACCACAATGCTTGTCAATAATAACCTTTAATTCACGAAATAAAATGCTAGAATAATCCTCACCATTAATCAATAGCTGATTCCATCACTTTGCAAGTTTGATCATCATTATATTGAAGCTGAACCAAAGAGTCCTCAACTCCCTCAACACCATGGTCACACCGCCCTGTTGAACGGGGGGACAACGGAACATGGGGACAAGTTTTCGGGAGGGGGGGACAGAGGGGCCTTAATTTGGGGACGGTGGCGGGGGATAGGAAGGGGTGTGTATATATATACATATGGTACTTTAAATGCTAGTTATGAAAAGAGGTATTGCAATATAAGATATAAAGATGTAAAAGAGTAAATACTTGAACATTGGATGAAATTGGAACATGGAACATGGAACATAAATAGTCGAATCAGCAAATAGCATAGTAACACGGGGACGCGTCCCCCCCCTTTTTGCCCGACGTCTCGGAGACTTCAATGCACCAGAGACTTGGGGACTCCGTCTCCCCGTCCCCAGCGGTGCCACTAGATTCCACCACCTCCACCGAGGATGGGGGACATCCTGCTATTCACTATTTGCAAATTCAACTATTTATGTTTAATGTTCGATGTTCCAATTCAATGCAATGTTTCAAGTATTCACTCTTTTACATCTTTACATCCTATATTGCAATACATATTTTCATAACTAACATTTTTAAATACCATATGCATAGATATATACACCCCTCTTGTCCCCTGCCGCCGTCCCCCCACCATCCCCCCGCCGTCCCCAAATTAAGGCTCCTCTGTCCCCCCGTCCCGGAAACTTGTCCCCCCGTTTCGCCGTCCCCCCGTCCCTCAGGGTGGTGTAACTATGGTGCCAAATAGTCAACATTGAGACGTCCTCCATCCTTGGTGGAGGTGGCAGAATCTGATGGCGCTGTTGGGGACGGGGGGACGGAGTCCCCAAGTACCCGGTGCATCCAAGTCTTCAAGACGTGGGGCAAAAAGGAGGGGGACGCGTCTCCATGTTACTATGCTCAACACTAATCTGCACTTCTGGAGCTGGTTCTTCTTCTTTGCTCTTCTCACAAATATAGTCGAGACTGTGTATGCTGGCATTCTGATGATTTCACTGAGGCAAATAGCAATGTTTAACCTCACATCTTCGCATGGGTGCTTCATTATTTTGCGTTGGACTAAAGTGAGCATTGAAGGTTGTAAGGTCCAATTAGCTTCCAATCAGACTTATCCACCTTAGATAAACAGGAATCCAACTTTTCCAAATTTGATAAAAGATCCTCCACTGAATTCTTGGCCTATAATTGCAATCCAACAAGGTATAATCGGTTTCCTATTGCTTTTTTGTTTTGCAAGTCCCTTGGCAGCTCATGATTGAAAGTGTCATTATACTCTTTGGACAAAAAATTGTTTTTCAGATGTTCCGTTGTTTGAATTGTGTACTAAATCACAAATTCAAGATCTAGACATTTGAGCAAATATTTAGCCGAGACCATGTATGGTGGCATTCTGATTATTTTACTGAGGCAAATACCAATGTTTAACCTCATATCTTCACATGGGTGCTTCATTATTTTGTATTGGACTAAAGTGACCATTGAAGGTTGTAAGGTCCAATTTATTAGCCTCCAATCAGACTTATCCACCTTAGATAAACAGGAATCCAACTTTTCCAAATTTGATAAAAGATCCTCCACTGAATTCTTGGCCTATAATTGCAATCCAACAAGGTACATTCGGTTTCCTATTGCTTTTTTCTTTTGCAAGTCCCTTGTCTGCTCATGATTGAAAGTGTCATTATACTCTTTGGACAAAAAATTGCTTTTCAGATGTTCCATTGTTTGAATTGATTCAAGATCTAGACATTTGAGCAAATATTTAGCATGAAGTTAGCTTTCGGGATACCATCAACTTTCTCTGAACATTTTGTCAAACAAGTAAAGTACAAAGTCTTGTCTAAATATTTTGTATGAAGTTGATCGTTAATACTTCAGTTTAATCACAAATATAGGTGTATGCAGTTTTGATGAAAAAGTTTCTGACTTTAATTACTGACAATAATTTCATCCTTTTTCTTGGCATTTTTAACAGATTTCCCTTGACACTAGAAAATCCAATGCTAATTTCAATGTTCGGACTTGTATTTAGATCTGCATAAAGCCATAGATTGAATCCTGATTTCAAAAACTTAGGAAAACTAATGAGAGGACTAGTTTCTTGCTGTTAATACTGACTATTGACCCAAATTTGCACCCCTTTTGTTGAGCCTTTGCTTGTCAATTAGAGTCTTCTTAACAGGGCTACAGTTGAACAATTCCAATTATTTGTAACAGGCCATACAGTTAAACTGAAAACATATGAATAATCAACTGGAGAATTACTGATTTGAGAGACTACCAACTCCATATGTTCTGGTTGTTTTCTATGAGCATAGTTTTGACAGACCCGCTCCGTGGTTTATAGTTTCAAGCATATTAGAATTCCTTAGCTTACTAAGAAAAACTGACTGAAGGTTTCCATCCTCAGGTTCTGGTAAAACTGAAAGCCAAAGCTTCCTCTTTTCTCAAAGAGAAATCTGAAAGGATCTCCAAAATCCAAAATACAAAATCCAAAATCCAAGCATGACTGAAATGAATGGGACTAGGCATTCACTCCACCTCGCTACAAGCAGGTACTAGGCATTCACTCCACCAGGCTCCAACAACGGTTAAATGGAGTTAGTAATCTGTACCCAAATGAGCAACTTAGCAACCTTGTCATTGATTGACATTAGAAAAAAGTTATAGTTTGTTAACCAAATTTATTATCTCCTCTTGTTATGTGAGATGTAACCTAACAGACTGAATGAAAGATGACTTCTATGGAATCTTTTCTATCCTCCTAGTCCACCTTGCCTAATTTCTTGTGCTCTTTTAGAGGCTTTTCAAAATTGATCTCATAGAAGCCTCAATGGATCAATGGGCTAGTGGAATCGTATGATCTTGTATTTTTGGAATGCTTGATACTTGAACATTATTGTTAGTAATGGCTAAAGGGTACAAAGTCTTGCTATTCAGAATTTTTATTTTTATTTTTTATTGAAACTGCAAATAATGAGAACATTTTGAGAATTTAACAATGATAACTATTGCTCTGTTTATCATCCTTAATAATAATATATGCTACTATTTTTCAAATTTGCCAGTAAAAATGCAATTGCAGAGGTGAAAACATTGTTCCTTTTTGTCACTAATAATGAAGAACTGGATAGTATTCATCTAGTATTGAGATATTTGCCGTACAGTTTGGATTCTGCAGCTTTCATTTTCTCTATTGAACTCTATATTCTTGTAGGACCTATGAAATAATTTATTATTTCTAATATCAAACGATATTCTTCATGTCAATTATGTGATCTCCAATTTATTATAGAACACTTGAACATTTTATGAGTTACTCATAAATTTTGTGAGCTTGCAACAGTCAGATACAATTGTGAACATTTCGTTTTGGTATGGATCACTAGATTATGATGTTTTACCATGCTTCTGGCAGCAACAAAATGCTTCTGGTAACTTTCCTAAGAGCAATGCAAGGAGATCTGCTACAGAAGGTGCCTCAACATCCAGTCCAGATGATGCTTCATCCAACATTGAAAGGCATATTCGCAAGCATCCGACATCACTTGCTGGAGGTTTACCTCCACTTGGAAGGTAAATGTGATAATGCTGGGATGATTTGGTATAGAACTTATCAATTAATCCATCACACAAGTTCTTGATTAATAAAAGGTCTGATAAGTTTGCATACTGATTTTGGTAGGCTCACGCCATCTGCCCAATTTTCTTCTGGTTCTTTACGAAATTCAAGTCTTGGGAATGTCTCAGATCGCATGAGTGATGTTAATTCGTCTGGTCTGTACCTGTCCTTACACTTTTTGAACTGTGTAGAATCATGTCAAATGATAATATATTTCCCTTGCTTATACTGTATACTTGCAAGGCACTCTTATGAATCAATCATATTCGTCTTTAGAGCTTGTTGGTTTTGTCCAGTAATTTAAAGGTTTTGCCTGCAGATTTATTTGATCTGGGGACCAATCGTAAAAGTAGTTCTAATGTTCCCTTTGCTGGGACTTCAAGGGAAAATGGTTCTTTTCCAGCAATGAGAAAAGAAGACAATGGTTGGAGATATGATGATGATCAACATTCAGATGATATAATCAGAGCATCTAATGCCATGGAAAACATCCAGCTAGATAGAAAAGCTCGCAGTTTAACTAGTTCTTGGAGGTAAGGTCTCTAAGCTCAAATCTGTCTGGTTAGTGTCAAATTAATTTAGTTGCGAGACAAATCTGTACGATGGATTATTATCTCTACGACTAAATGTTTGGGATTTGAACTGTGATGTGCTCTGGTTTAGTAACTAGTTTAGTTATAATCTTTTTGATCTAACACCAAATCTTTGAAACCGATCATGTGACGTAATTGTTTGTGATTTGAAGTGATTAGGGTTCTCTGGTTTAATCAGTTTTGGATCAGTTAATCTTTTGTGTCATCATGAGCATTTGAATGTCCTTTGTCTCTTCTTACTTTGTTTATGGACTTAAAAGTATGTAGTTGTAGTTTTGTTGTTGCAACATGGGATCTCTCAATTAAGATGTCTGAATGCAGCGCACACTATTTATTTTGGATTTCCTTTATTTTCTACAAGTCATTTTTCTTTTGTACTTTTTAACCTGGTATTTTCACGAGTAGCAAGTTTTCCTTATTTAGGGCATACTGAGAGTGTGCACTGGCTTAGTTAGTAGTGTTCATCTCTATTGCTGACCTGTAATTACTTGTTGCAGGAACATTGATGATGGAATTAGAGAGGATGATTCACAATCAGAACGAGACACGTTCTAGCATAGGTTGACTGGGTTTCTCCTTATGACTTCTCATTGGCATTTGTCATGAGAAGTGTTTTGTAATTGTTTCTCGTAACTAGACAGTATTTGTTCTTGTTTTTCTGGTTCTTTATATTTGTGGTAATTGTAGCTCATCTTCACATCTCATTTTCTAATCTGGTTTTAAATCCCTAATCGTGACTTACTTCCAAGTCATTTAATATATTGATTTGTTTCTCATGTAAATACTTGTGCATTCCTATGCATTTTTGCAGTAGTTTGGGATACTTCTTGCAAAATGATTGCTAGAAGCTTTTGAAGGTTTTCAAGCTAATGTTCATATTTCAGAATGGATGATGAGAAAATGTTTGATTTATAAAATTTCATCTATATTGTTAACAACCTTCATTGTTTGAGATTGTATATTTTGTAACTTTGAACTGTGAACTGGTCAGCAAGCCAACCATAGGATTAATCAGAGGAGTTGCTGGGAGCCATAACATGTTATTAATGACGTACCTGCCTTTGCTGGATTCATCTATCTGGAAGTGTAATAATTAACCATTTGAAGAACCTACCTAAGTAAATTGTTATTTTTCTCTCTGTAAATTTTTCCCAAAAGAATTTGCAAATGTTATGCTGGTCTGTGAACATGATATCAATAGAGACTTTGCAAATATGCTAATTTTCTATTGTTAGTTTTAAAACTATTGCTTGATCGTTTTGGTTAGGAAGAAAAGTGCAGGTGCTTTCTATTTAAAAATAAAAAACTCATGGAATGATGTTTGTGTCACAACATGAAGCATCTAACTGGTTTGAACGTCAGGCAAATAAAAAATGGTAACTATTCAGAGGGTTCTGAGGTTTTCTTTATTTACTCATATGGTATCAAATGTGATAAAATAAATTTATATGACAGAAATCAAGATGATGGATCATGCAGTATTATCCGAAACGGTGATGGTAAAAAAACTCTACACAATCAAATCCAGAAATTAAAAATCTCAGAAATCAAGATGATTTGATTGCAGACTGTTTTAGAAGATATGCTGCAGATAGCATCAACAAATAATAACAGATTGAATACTTAAAACAATTTGCAAATACTAGTTACTGGAGCGACAATGGTAATCATCTTGGCTTTGATATTCCATTAAAACTTAATATTCTGCCCTGATATACTCAATTAGTTGGATTGTTTTAGAAATCAAGTAAACCTACATTTGTAGCTATTTATAATGTTATGTTAAATAACACTTTTACGCAGGATATTTTTTTCTTACTTTTATGTAGGATTATTATAAAACCTATAATGCTGAAAGACGAATGAAAATCAATTATCACATTAAGATCTTGGTACCAATGATAAACAGGAATATTATCTCACAAGGGAGTGGAAAAATCAGATCCAAGATGCTTGTAAACAACAAAACGATTCATAAAATCTATTGACATTTATTAGAGCCCCATCCGAAGCACCAAATCTACATTTATTCATTAGGTTGAGGGCTTATGGAGTCGACTGCTGGTTCTTGCTGGTCTCTTATGACATTCGAGCCTCTTGCTGCAGCTTACAGATTACAGTTCATCCTCCTGTGGTGAGCGTAACTGCAGTTGGAGATGAAACTGCCTTGTAAATATGCATTTGAAAGTTTATTTTGTAAGCTGGTAAGGGCTTCTGCAATCAACCGTTTGAAAAGTTTCCTAGGTTTGTTTGCCCCTCAATGGGTATTTGAGTCTCAATTGACGCTTCAAGATTGCAGGTTTTCTTCTGTGAAGTTGGAGATGAAACTGTTTTGGAATTGTGCTTTTGAAGTTTTTTTTAAGGAATTTGGTGATGAAACTGTCATGGCACCCACATGTGAAAGTTTCCTTAGAAGTTGGTGACGAATAAGTGAAGTTAGAGCTGGAAGTGTCTCGGAACCCTCGTGTGAAATTTTCCTTGGGAAGTTGGTGATGGAACTGTTTTGGGATGTTTCTGCGATTTTGTTTTGGAAGTTGGTGATGGAAATGTTCCTGTGCAAATCTTCATGTGGAAGTTAATTACGGAATTTTTGAACAGTGGTTGGTCTGTATTTTGTGCTGGAATACAGTCCTAAAACCCTTCTACAAGATTGAAATTTTCTTTCAGCATGTGCAATCTTCCCAAATTTTCTTTTTAAATAGCCGCTTCTTATAATCTTCTCTAATAACCATCTCTAGCTGATGATTAGTCATTTGTATCTTCAATCATCCGAATTTTCCTCGAGGTGGGTCTTCTAACTTGGGAGACAGTAGTCTTCTAAGATGGACCTTTACAAATTCTGTGGGTGGTGGGGCGATGACTCTTAAAAGTGACCAAAAACATTAAAAAAAAAGGCTAAAATTTTGAAGAGTGAGCACAGTTTGCTGAATTTTAATTAGCTTCTCAAGGAGTTTTTTTAACAGCAAACGGACATTACTATCTAGTTGTGAAAAGGAGATAATTCCCAGCCGTTGGAACACTGTGGGTATGACTTAGACCTTCAAATGATGCGAGTAATATGTGAGCTATTTGCCTTGCAAGCCCTGGTAAACGCTGTAAAGTTTATGTTAGTTATGATTAATGTTTGTAAATATTATTACGTGCAGCTCCAAAGATCTTGGAATGAGCCTAATTGGAAGCCTGTGTAGAAATTGTAGGTGTTTGTGAGTGGATTGTTGTTTCCGAGACCTGAAAGTAGTGATTGTAAGAAACATTGAATTGGGAATATGTTAAAAAGTCACCCATAGTCACTTGACATAATTTGGAAGAAAATCTATAGCAATTTATGATATAATAAGAAATATCAATGACATTTTTAGGACGCATAAATAAAACATTGATGGTGTAAGAACGCATAAATGAAACATTGATGGTGTAAGAAGTTTAAGGTCTTTTTGAGCGGAACTGCCTACCCAGCTGAAAAAATGAACATTTATTTATCATTTAAATTTAAATTAGAATGCAATTATTTTATAGTGTTTAAATGATAAATAAATTACAATAAACGACTAGTCTGTTAGCTGGGTAGCCATTTCAAATTTTAACTCGGGTTGTTGTTTGTCTTATGGTGGATTGTACCTGTCTTTAGTGGGGTTCGGTGGCTAGTTGAAGGTTAGAGAATTGTCTAAAACTATGATCGCACGCATGGGTACGGTGTCTTAGCTTTCAACATATCTTCGGTGTTCCAACAAAATGACGGTGCTACAAAATGACGGTGCTACAAAATGAGGGTGGGGTAGCATCAGCTTCAAGCAAAAAGTTGAAGTTAAGTTATTTTTTAGTCAATAGGCTATTTGTGGGAACTTTGTTTTAGTCAATAGGCTATTTGTGGGAACTTTGTTCTCCGAAATTGAATTTTTGATGGAGAAGTTGTCAGTTGGCCAAAAAAGTTATCAGTTGGTTGGATAAGTTGTCAGTTTGGTTGGAAAATTGTAAATCCTTCGTGTTAATTATTTATGGATCAATTTTTATCTCACTCCATTTTTAACTCTTGATTTGATATTTATTAGTTGTTATCTCCACTTTTATCTATTGTTTTTCTTTTTCTGTTTATTTTAAAAAATTACTTGTGATCTATTAGCTCATGTTGTAGTCTCTATTTATTTAACTTTTGATTTTAAAATTTGATTTAAATTTTAGTTTTTAAATTATTTTATTAGTTTTTTTTTATTGAATATTGTTTTTTAGTTTCTATAATTTATTTAGTGAATAGAATATTTGTTAGAGATGCTATTTTTTCATATTATTTTTTGGTATTTCTCTTATTGATTTTTCATGATAGATTTTTTTATAGGGTTTTTTAAATGATTTAAAAAAAAAAAAAAATTTGATAAATTGAACTTAATAATATTTATTGATCTATTTAAAAGGTTTTAGTAAATATTATGTTTTTTCTATTAGATATAAGAGGATAAAAAAAATAAAATTGAAATGTTTCAAAGAGTAACAAGTAGGCCAAGCCTCACCACGAAACTAGAGTATCAATTGTACAACAAATCAAAACATGAAGAGATAACAACTAGTGAAGCATATCATAATGGGTATCAACTCATGCAATCCAACCAAGTGGACCCTCCATCCAGACAACATTCTTGTGCTCCTGAATTTGAGTTAACATGAATCAATCTTCTTTTGTGGTGTTGACATTTTTTTTGATCTCTTTATTCAGTCTTTTACAAGCTTGCTCAAAGGCCTGTAAGTCATCCAGAGTTCTTCTCCATTCAAACCCATGCTTCGGCTTGTAGAAGAAGAAGGTAGCATGATCGTCTTTAATAAATCTCCTCAGTTTATCTTTTTCAATCATCATAGTGGCATGGACTTGCAAGAAAATTTTAAGATGTGTGAGTTTTCAAAAAAACTCAGTAAGAACCCTTGGCTTACCTTTGTATCTCTCCTCGTTCCTTCATTTCTAGAGCTTTCAGAGGATGTTAGAGAACAACATATTCCAAAATAAATTGGTGTTTTTAGGAAGACCAATGATATGACCAGTAATAATATCTAAAATATTCACATTAATAAGATATATGATACCAAACATACTCCAAATTTTATTAGTATATATACAATAAGAAAGAATGTGTCTACCAGTTTCAAGGAGCTTGCATAAGCTGCAAATGTCAGAATTAGCATAGTCTCTCTTAATAGGAAGCTTATCAAGCATAACAAGCCATTTACAACATCTAATTTTAGGTTCAATAGGACTTTTCCACATGATATCAAAATACTTCTTCCAAACATCAACTTCAAGAGAAGAGTACCAAACAATATTAATATGCTCAATAATATCTTTATTTTGGTCAATAATTTTTAAAATATTTTTAGCCTTGAGATTAGCCATGACAAATCTATCCAGCCATTTACATTTTAAATGCCTATGGGAGTCAACATGGCAAACAGTAGGAAGATTATCAGAGGCCTAAACAATCATATTGTAAGTCTTCTTTTGAGAGTTAGGGATGTTATACTTCATTTTGAGCTCATCCCAAGGAATGAGATGATCTTGCTCAAAAAAATCAACAAATTGATTTAAACCCTTCTTAGCCCATAACTTGGCAGAACATCCTTGGGAAAGGGCCAGGGGTTTGCCATTTAGGTGCAAGTTCCACCAAATGGATCTTTCACCATGGAGTTGAATATTATTGAAATAGTCCTTGTTAGTGATGAAATTCTTGACATGGTCCCAAGTTGTCCAAATAGATTTGAAAACCACAGAACCTTGGACAATGACTGGGAAATTACAAACAATAAGATGACAGAATAAGGTTTTTCCAAGGTCTAGCTTTCTTAGGAAAACCTCTTTCAATATTATGCCTAACCAGCACCTTCCTAGGACTATTACCCTCCATCGAGTGAAAGATCCATTTAGCAGATAAGGCAATACCTTGAATTTTAAGGTCCTTAAGCCCCAACCCCCCAAGGATCTTGTTAGTATGACACCAAGCCCATTTATCAACATGCATCTTTTTATTACCTTTACCATTAGACCAAAGAAGGTTCTTGATAGCCTTTTCAATTTCCAAAATCTGATAATTATTGAACAACCGGGTAGAGGAGTAGTAGATACTATATGAAGACAACATCTTTTGATAGACCTGTATTTTGCTAGCAAGGGATAAGGTTCTATTATGCCATTTATTAAGCTTTTTATCAATCTTCTCCTCAATCTAGGACCACATATCTTTAAGAGTAGGTTCCATAGAGAAGGGGATGCCAAGATACTTAACAATCTTGTTGGGGCCACCTCATTAGAAATTGCACTGGGAAAACTAGCAAGGGGGTTGCTCTTCCCATCCCAAGCAAATGGATTTGGATTGAGAAATACAAGCACTTGACATAGAACAGAATATTTCAAGCTTGATTTGAAGGGCTTTAAAGTTTCTTTTAGAATGCTCAAAGAACAAGGCAGTATCATCAGCAAATTGACAATTAATAAGCTCATCATCGTTAGGGAGATGCAGACCACAAACCTCAGGAGACAAAGAGTTATCCTTGAGGATATTAAAAAGAGCTTCTGAGGCAATCACGAACAACGCAGGGGCTAAAGGGCAACCTTGTCTAATGGATTGGCCAAGAGGAAAGGGGGTGGAAAGGGAACCATGAACCTCAACTTGAGCAGAGGCGTCATTAAGAAGCACCTAAACAACATTACAGAAGAAAGGGGGGAAGCCAAAGGCTTCCAACATCATAAGCTTTATATTATGTTATTTAAATAGAAAATTATTAATAATCTATTTTTTTTACATAAGATTAAATTTTAAATCTCCACTTTCAACTATTTTTTTTCCTATTTATTTAAAATATAATTAGTTGTGGAATTCCTATTTATTTAAAACATAATTACTTGTGATCTCCACATTAGTTCATATTGTGATATCTATTATTTAACTTTTGATTTTTAAAATTGATTTAGATTTTAGTTTTTAAATTATTTAAATTAATTTTTTTTATTCGTTTAGTTTCTTTAAATATTATTTTTTAGTTTCTATAATTTATTTAATCAATATAATATTTGTTGAAGACGTTATTTTTTCATTTTGTTTTTTTTGTATCTCTTATTAATTTTTTATAATAGATTTTTTGATAAGATTTTTTAAATTGATTTTTTTTCATATTTGATAAATTGAATTTTAATGAATAAGATTTATTAATCTATTTGAAAGATTTTAGTAAATAATATGTTATTTAAATTGAAAATTATTAATATTTTTAATTTTTAAAATTGATTTGCATTTTAATTTTTAAATTATTTTTAATTTTTAATTTATTTATTTTATATTAGTTTAATTTTTTCTTTAAATATTATTTTTTAATTTCTATAATTTATATAGTCAATAGAATATTTGTTAGATATATTATGTTTTTTGTATTTCTCTTATTAATTTTTCATAATAGATTTTTTGATGAATTTTTTTAAATGATTATTTTTTTCATATTTATAAATTTAATTTAAATAAATAATATTAATTAATCCATTTAAAATGCCAATAGTGGCATGTTATGATGGTTAAGTTGTTATGTTGTTATCCTTGCTATCAAGGTTCAAATCTCATGGGGATGAGGTCCCTCGTTTGTGGCCTCACTGGTTCATAGCTCCAGGTCAAAGCGTTTACCCCTCTTAAAAAAAAAAATTAATCCATTTAAAATGTTTTAGTAAATATTATGTTATTTAAATTGAAAAATATTAATAATCTAATTTGTTCATGTAAGATTATATTTTAAATATCCACTTTTAACTATTGTTTTTCTTTTCTTATTTATTTAAAAAATAATTACTTGTGATCTCCACATTTTAGCTTATGTTGTGATCTCTATTTATTTAACTTTGATTTTTTAAAATTGATTTAGGTTTTAGTTTTTAAATTATTTTAAATTATTTTTTATATTAGTTTAGGTTTTCCTTCAAATATTATTTTTCAGTTTCTATAATTTATTTATTCAATGGAATATTTGTTAGAGACGTCGTTATTTTTTAATATTTTTTGTATTTCTCTTATTAATTTTTCGTAATAGATTTTTTGATGAGGTTTTTTTAAGATGATTATTTTTTTCATATTTCATAAATTGAATTTAATTGTAAAATTTTGAAATTATTGAACATGTTTCTTAAAAAAATTCAATTTTTTAAAATACTATAAATTTTATATCTATATTTTAATCTTCAATTTATTTTATTTTTTATTTTCATTTAAAAAAAATGATATTTACATTATTTAATGTTCATTCTACATTTTTCTCTTAAATCTCATCTCCTATCGGTGCACTCGTTGCATGTACAAAAGCATGCAACTACTAGTGTAAGAATTTTGTAGGATTTACTATCGTGTGAAAGCATATGAGAATCTCAGAAGAAGTTGAGTATATAATGTATTTTTAATATTTAAGATTAATGCACACTAATGTTGTTTTTGGTAGTGAATTCTTCTATTAAGATTTGTTCCATTTAAATGTGAAGTATTTTGTAGTTCTAATTTCTTCTTTGGGGCCTCTTTATCTTTTCATCTCTTTTGAGAGTGCTTTTTTCATGTGTAGTTTTCCTTTCTCCTTTTTCTCCTTGAGAAATTAAGGTGACATAACAACTTCACATACTAGTTTTGGGAGGAGGGTTATAGAGAATTCCAAATCTTTACAATACTTAAATAAAATAAATAAAATAAATAAAATAAATAAAATAAACAAACTATAAGATAATGATTTACAAGGGGAAAACCCTTGTGGAAGAGAAACACTTGTTTAAAAGTTGATTGATGTATTTTTCAGAAATTAAGAACATTATACAATGTACATACGATGTAAGCTTCTCCTAGGATAGTAACTTCTAATAGGAATGACACCAAGTAGAGAGTGAGAGACAATACTACAAGGCTCACACACAACCTCCATCTCATGCACCTAATATATAGGAGATACCAACATGTGAAATTGTCAACTAGTATTAATAGGAGACATCAACACATGGAATTGCCAAAAAATGGTGTTTACTTTATCAACTCGATGACACATCATGTATAAAAGCCACACCAACGTGTAACTTTTGTCCACAACTCATTTATATGTGCAACATTTTTTTATATTTCCCATATCAAGAAACCAACTATCAGAGAACATAATTTTTGATTTTAAAGTTTGATTGATGAGGCTTTATCACTTGTGAAGTGCTTTATCAAGCTATGACTTGCTACACTACTTGCAACCACTTTTGGGAACCTTTCTTCAAGTTTGACTTTGAAACTTTCAATGATAGGGACTACAATATCTTCAAATATGTAATGTACCGATCTCTTTAGCCTCTTAATAGATTTCATAGCCTTTCGTCCTTTGAAGGCTAAGTGGAAATAATTAAATTGATTTCTTATGAAGTCATTAAATACTTTAAAAACTAAATTAAAAGAGATGACTTTATATTTAATTAATTTAATATTAGGGAATCGTTGAGAAGCACAACTTATCTATTGTTGGAAAGGAGGAAGCTTCCAGAATAGTGCGATAAGATAACACTTATGATTCTTCTAGAAGTGAGGGGTGGGGGGGCAGGAATAATATAAATAGAGGAGAGAGCCTCATGGGAAGGCATCCAGATTTGTTATTGACATTTGCCTATGTTTTTGTGGAGCCAAGGGCCTACAGATAATCAATTTGTCTTTGGGAATGAAAACTCCCAATGATAGCAATTTTGAGGGTGTGAAACATCACCTGAATTATTGCCGATTAGAGGCGGTATTACAGTCACTTCATTGTGCCAAATTTGTGGCCATGGGCCAGGTGTGAAGAGGAAGAATAAGTAGGGAATTTTCTACAGGAGCTTGTTGTAGGAACGTATTATCTTGTCATTAGGGCATAATACTTGGAGATATTGATTGCATTGTCAATAGAGACTCAAGGCAACTTCAAAAACTAGGTTTCTCTTGTTTATTCATGCATATTATATGCTACTACTGTAGGTGTCAGTCTTTATCAGAATTAAGCATTTATTTATATATATGATACGAGAGTTTGGATTTGATATTAGTTTGTATTCAAATCTTGTAAAGATGTCTTGGTTGTAGATGCATCCTTTTCTCTTAGTGCATTAACAGGTGAAAGGAAGGATTATATTCATTGTGCATCTTGTAACCATTTATTACCAGTAGAAAATTAGGGTAATTTGTGATGAATTTGAGCAAGGATCATTACAATGGTATTAGAGCCTTTCATCCTGCCATCCTGTGAACAGTCAAACAAAAGATGAGTGAGAGAGAAATCGGATGTTATAACAGGGAACAACGTAAACAACAATATCAGAATCCGTAGGTTGAAGGGGATACATCCTCAAAAGCATTAAGAAAAAGAAATACTAGCAAAACAATTCAAAATATGGCAGAAGAAGAAAATAGGGATGCAAGAGCTGAAAATAAATTTGATACCATGCTTGATATGTTGTCATGCTTATTAGCAAAAATGGATCAGCAAGTCACTCAAAATCAGAACACAGCCACTCAAAATCAAAACATAGCTAAACATAGTGGAAATAATGAGGGAAGGTCTATACATCATGCTGAAGAAACTAGAGGATCAACCTCTAGGCCCCTTTTTCCCACCTTTATACCAAGAGAAGAACAACCACATGCTACTCCAACTATTTCTTTTGGAGATGAAGGTAGATAGGCTTACTTGGAGTATACCAATCTTCCTCCTGATATGAGAGAAATATGGACGTTTGATCAATTCATGAATCAAAGGAATAGGAGAGGAGGAAGGAATGATCACTATGCTCCAAGAAATGACTATCAACAAACACTTGGTAAGATTTCCATGCCTTACTATGATGGAAGTAACAAATGCACAGCTAGGTCTTGGGTTCAAAAGCTTGATAATTATCTTTCTTTGAGACCAATGCCTGAAGAGGATGCCATAAGATTTTCCACACTACATCTTGAAGGAGCTGCTCACAAGTGGTGGTATCATGGGTTAGTCACTCTTGGACATAACCTTATCACTACATATGAGGAGTTTACTAACAGGTTGATTGAAAAGTTTGATGTCAAAGATCCTGAGGTGACTTTCCGTGAACTGGCACAACTAAAACAACATGGTTCCCTTGATGCTTATGTGAATGACTTCCAATAGTTATCGGTCATGGTTCCTAACATCGGTGAAAGAAGATTGGTGGTCTTATTCATGGAAGTATTGATGGAGCCATTGAAGGGTTGGTTGAAAGCTTTCGATCCTCCCTCACTACAGGAAGCAATGAAGAAGGCATGAGGCATGGAGTTTGTTGCCCCTACTAGAAAGTTTACATCAAAAGGAACATTTTCCAGTCATGACAACAAGAAGTTTCCTAAGAAGGAGGACAAAGCTAAAGATAAGTCTACTTTTCCACTTGACCATGAGACTCTTAATGATTTGAGGAAGAAGAAACTATGCTTCTATTGTAAGGGACCATATGATATTAACCGTGATTGCCCTATGAAACCTAAGAGGAAGTCAAATCATGCAATGTGGGCACTAATTGAAGATTCTGATTCAGACCAGCAATATGAAATTAATGATTAAGAATTAGAAAAATTAGAACATGATGAAGAATTAGAGGAAGAAGTAAATCTTAAAGAGGCTCATCTCACAAGTATTCAGCGAGAAGGGTCTTTTAGGATGCGAGGGGTTCTTGCTAGTCAAAAGATTATTACTCGTCTTGATATAGGTGTGACACACAATTTGATTGATACTAGGCTTGTTGAGAGGTGTGGTATATAGACTAAGAAGTTTGAGGGAATTCGAGTTAAGGTTGCTGATGGTTTCACTCTTAGGTGTGACAAAATGAATTCAAAATTTCCCATGCGCTTGAATAACTATGAGTTCAAGGCAGATTTTTATGTGGTGAACATGGGAGACACAAATATGGTTTTGGGAATGACATGGTTACATGACATAGGAATATTCATCCTCAACCTCCATGAGATGGATGGAAAAACTCATGTGTTGAAAGCACTCAGAGACACCGGTTGCAAGACTATTTCTCTCAGGATAATGGAACATCTCTTGTGTCATGACATGGTTGAGTGGGCATCAGGTTGTGTTTTGAAGCCAACATAGGAAGAGAAGCAAAAACCTATTTATCATCCTGATAAACAAGAGTTGAGGATCAAGCATGACAAGGTCTTTAGCGAGATTCCACCTAGTAGACCTCTAGATAGAGGGATATAACACATCATCGAATTGGAGGAGGGTGCTAAGCTTGTTATAGTCACTCCTTACAGGCACCCTAAGCGGCTTAAAGATGAGATAGAGAAAACTATCAAGGAGTTGCTAGCTATGGGGCATATTAGACCGAGTAAGTCACCTTTTTCTTCATCAGTAGTATTGGTTAAAAAGAAGGATGGTACTCTAAGGATGTGTATTGATTATATAATGCTTAATAAGAGAACAATCAAGAACCGCTACCCCATTACAAGGATTGATGAATTGATTGATGAATTGCATGGTGCCAAGTACTTCTCCAAAATTGATTTGAGATCAGGTTACCACCAAATTCATGTGAGAGAAGAAGATGTTGAGAAGACAAGTTTTCGTTGCCATTGTGGACATTTTGAGTTTGTGGTTATGCCATTTGGGCTAACCAATGCCCCTGCTACATTCCAGTCTACTATGAATAGGGTTTTTCATTTACAATTGAGGTGATTTGTGTTAGTCTTCTTTGATGATATCTTGGTTTATAGCATCTTGCACATTTTGACATAGTTTTGGGTATTCTTGGTAAGGAATCTCTATATGCAAAGGAATCTAAATGTGACTTGGGCATGACAGAATTATTGTATTTGGGTCACATCATTAGTGCAGGAGGAGTTCAAATGGATCCAGATAAGGTCAAGGCAATTATTGAGTGGCCTACTCCAATGAATCTGACACAACTTAGAGGATTTTTGGGTTTATGTGGATTCTATTGCAGATTTGTCAATGGGTATTCTCGCCATGTAGCACCACTTACAGATTTGACTAAGAAAGGGGGTTTTGTTTGGACTCATGAGGCACATGAATGCTTTGAGATGTTCAAACAACTTATGACTACTTTCCCAGTGTTTGCATTGCTCGATTTTACTAAACCCTTTGAGTTGTAGTGTGACGCTTCAGGTGAGGGGATTGGAGCTGGCCTTATGCAAGACAAACGTCCAATTTCATATGAAAGCAGGAAGTTGAGGGGCCTTGAGAGGAGCTACAGTATATATGACAAGGAATTGTTGGCCATTATGCATGCATCGACCAAGTTCAGGCAATACTTAGTGGGTAGTAAGTTCATTGTTAAAACAAACCATAATAGCTTGAGACATTTCCTTGGGCAATGAGATCTTAATGACTGTCAACAAAAGTGGGCAAGTAAGTTGCAATCTTATGATTTTGACATTTCTTTTGTCAAAGGTTCACAAAATATAGTTGCTGATGCCTTGTCTCGCCGACCACATTTGAGCTCTATGGCTGAGGTTTTAGAGGATTAGAGTCATTTGATTGTGGCAGAATATGCTAAGGATTCTTGGGCTTCAAGTATTATTGATGGGTCACTACATGATAATAGGTACATGGTGGTGAATGATCTTATCATTTACAAGGGGAGGATTTTCTTGACTCTAGGATCAAAAGTGAAGAACATAGTATTGAGGTCCTTTCATGATTCACCATTGGCAGGCCATCTTGGGTATTTCAAAACCTATCGAAAGATTTGGGAGAGGTTCACTTGGAAGGGTCTAAAATCTAATGTTCTATGATATGTTAGAGAATGTGTTGTTTGTTAGCAAAACAAACAAAACCGTACATATCCTGCTGGTTTATTACAGCCACTTCCAATTCCAAACAAGAAGTGGGAATTTATATCTATGGACTTCATCACAGGGTTGCCAAAAGTGCAAGGCAAGGATTGTGTTTATGTGGTGGTTGATCACTTGACCAAGTTTGCACATTTTTTTCCAATCACTATTTCATTTTCAGCCACACAGGTTGCTGAACTATTTTTTCGTGAGGTGTTTAGATTGCATGGATTACCACGAAACATTGTTAGTGACCAAGACAGTCGATTTATGAGCAATTTCTGGAAGGAGTTTTTTAGATTGTGTGGGACTGAGCTTTCTCTGAGTACTAGTTACCACCCTCAAATAGATGGATAGAAAAATATAGTCAACAAATGGGTGGAAGGATACCTTAGAAATTATATTGCTGGGAAGCAAAAAGGATGGGTCAAGTGGATATACCTTTGTGAGTACTGCTACAACACCACTTACCATATTTTTATTCAGATGACACCATTCATGGCCTTGTATGGTTATGAGGCTCCTAGCTTTCTTGATTTGTTGATAAGTGATAGTAGAGTGCCTAGTGTCAGAGACATGTTACAGAAAAATCATGATATCATGAGGGCTCTTCGTGAAAACATCCAGAAGGCACAAAACCAACAAAAACAATATGCAGATCATAAGAGAGTGGAACACTCTTTTGAGGTTGGAGACATGGTGTATTTGATGTTGCAGCCCTACAGACGGTCTACTCTCAAGAAGAGTGGTGCAAAGAAGCTCAAGCCACGATACTATGGACCCTTCCAGGTCATTAGGTGTGTGGGTGAAGTGGCTTACGAGCTAGAGTTTTCGGCGGACAGCAAAGTACACAATATTTTCCATGTATCACACCTCAAGAAAGCATTGGGACATCATTTGGCTCCTTCTGTAGTTCTACCACCCTTAGACGATGAGGGTAAGTTGATTTTGATACCAGAGGCTATACTAGATTTTAGAGAGAAGAGATTGAGAATCCATGTCATTAGAGAATATTTGATTAAATGGAAGAACCTACCTATTGAGGATGCTACATGGGAGAGTGAAGAGATTCTGCAACATCCAGAGTTGAGATTGCTTGGGGACAAGCAATTTTCAGAGGGGCGAACTATAATGTCCCCATCTCTTTAGCCTCTCAATATATTTCTTAGTCTTTCGTCCTTTGAAGGCTAAGTGGAAATAATTAAATTGATTTCTTATAAAGTCATTAAATACTTTAAATTTTTTTAAAAAAGAGATGACTTTATATTTAATTAATTTAATATTAGGGAATCATCGAGAAGCACAACTTATCTATTATTGGAAAGGAGGAAGCTTCCAGAATAGTGCGATAAGATAACACTTATGATTCTTCTAGAAGGGGGGACAAGAATAATATAAATAGAGGAGAGAGCCTCATGGGAAGGCATCTGGATTTGTTATTGACATTTGCCTATGTATTTGTGGAGCAAAGGGCCTGCAGATAATCAATTTGTCTTTGGGAACGAAAACTCCCAATGATAGCAATTTTGAGGGTGTGAAACATCACCTGAATTATCGCCGATTAGAGGTGGTATTACAATCACTTCATTGTGCCAAATTTGTGGCCATGGGCCAGGTGTGAAGAGGAAGAATAAGTAGGGAATTTTCTACAGGAGCTTGTTGTAGGAACGCATTATCTTGTCATTAGGGCATAATACCTGGAGATATTGATTGCATTGTCAATAGAGACTCAAAGCAACTTCAAAAAATAGGTTTCTCTTGTTTATTCATGCATATTATATGCTACTACTATAGGTGTCAGTCTTTATCAGAGTTAAGCATTTATTTATATATATGATACCAGAGTTTGGATTTGATATTAGTTTGTATTCAAATCTTGTAAAGATGTCTTGGTTGTAGATGCATCCTTTTTTCTTAGTGCATTAACAGGTGAAAGGAAGGATTATATTCATTGTGCATCTTGTAACCATTTATTACCAGTAGAAAATTAGGGTAATTTGTGATCAATTTGAGCAAGGCTCATTACAAAATATAGAGATGATTTTGCAATGAAAAATTATTGACATACATATTTAGTCAATTTGTAGCTTCAAGAAAGCTTTTGGACCAATCCATGCCCAAATGTGAACTAATTATAAATAGTAACCTTATGTCAATGAAAGGTTAAGACACTTTCCCAACATTTCTTTTTTAAGAGTGTAAGATCCCTGTCCTATGAAGCAAAGCCTATTAATTTCTAGGGTCATTTCTGCAAATGTAGAATCATAGCCATTGTTATTGATGATGTCCAAATGCAGATTTGGATCTCATATAAATATGAGAGGAGGAGACATGTCTGATGAAGAGACATGTCTCTATGGTGAAATCAACATTTAAATAATATTATATTAACATGAATAATATATATAATACAATAATATATATATATATGTATTATATACAATAATATATATTATTAACATGGATAAGAATATATGATGATTACCAATAACAATAATGTATATCAGATCGAATCAATTTGACTGAAGCTACAACTTTAACACTCCCTCTTAGGGAGGACTAATATAGAACACATTATGCTCTCAAGTATATGAAGATATATCATCTCACTTTTTATAACACACAATTGAACTAAATTCCATAACTTCAATATAAGCTTAAACACCACCTTAAGTGTGGTCTCTAATAGTAACTATGTTATGGTGTTTGATAAGATTTGGCTCAAAGAACCATAACAAGTTGGTTATCATGGTGTCTGACAAAATCTGACCCAAAGAACCATGATGAGTTGGTTATCATAGTGTTCGACAAAATCCAGCCCAAAGAACCATGATAACAGGTCTACCATTTATAAGATCGCCATCTTACAATGGTTACCTTTCCTGTCTGTTCGTTATCATGGCTCTAACACTCTAGGACAACAATTTAATAAAGTCTGTCATGATAACAGGTCTACCATTTATAAGACCGTCATCTTACAATGTTTACCTTATGTTTATATATGTCAATGAAAGATTGTCATCTTTCATTACATATCAAATGTGAAATAGTAACCACCATGAACCCAGTCAGAGGGTGGTGCAAAGGCTTTCACATTAATTTTATCTCATAGAGAAGAATGCATTACAAGGAGTTTCACTTAGAACTTCTCCTCATAGAGAAAATATCGTTCACAAAGGATTGCACCTCAATTTTTTTTCCCTCTGAGCTCCTACGTTACCTTAGAAGAAGTATCATACTCCTTAATATAGAAGAATTTGATAATCTAAATCATTAAAGATGTTTGCTTCAAGAGCCTCACTTTATCCATCTTGATCATCACGGTCTTTGGAGCTACTATCATTAGATTGAGTCCACACAATATTTGGCAGCATATGTAAAGTACCGACCTTCTTTTCTAGTAAGAATACCCTCAAACATAAAGGAAACGATCAAGGCAAATAACCCTTATAATATGTATAGAATTAGAAATAAGAGAGACTACAAATAGTAGATAAATGTAGAAGATAAAAATACTTATCTACACATGGAGATTCATAAATTGTCTTTTTAGATTATTTGAGAATGGAACATCTCCCCTCTAAAGAAGGTTCAAGTGGGAATGGAACATTGACTATTATTCCCCCCACAATGTAAAATTTCCACTTATTTTTATATTGTTGAACAATTTTGAATCAAATATGATGACTCCTTTCTAAGTTCCAAGTTGCTCTTTCCATCCATTGAAGGTCCAAAAATTCATTTAGTTTAACAGTAGAACTGAACATGTCCTTCCATTTTGTCAAACTTGTCCACAATACGCCAATAACTTAATTATGTATGATTGTGCTACATGAATGACTCTACAACTCATACATCAAGTTTCATTCATCAAGGAGAGACTCTAGATGGTTCAAATGAATTCTTAAAAAATTCATTACCATCTCACAACAACTCAAATTTCTTTACAGTAACTTCTACAAATACAAGTGACATCATTTAGAAGTCATCACTTGCTCATGCATGATGTACATAGGGGGTAGGCCCATTAAAATCACATGGTCATTATGTGTGAATCACGGTCCTCTTGACATCGGAAATTTTATTGATCACTAGAGAAATCCATCTCAACATTGTTTACTCCCTCTGAATCAATGATCAAAATCACCAAAGGTTGACTAAATCATATCGTCTATCTCATTCCCTCTCTTTCAAGGTTTCCCATAATGAAATGTCAAGCTCCTTCTAAATCTTAATCTCCCTTTGCCTGTAATAACATTCTCAGAGGAAGAGATCAAAGCATATAACTCTTATAGTATGTGTACAAATACAAAAGTAAGACTGTGCTTACTATAATACTCAAAGATAACGATAATATAAGGAATAATAAGATATTCATAATATTCATAATAGTGTAATATTATTCCTTCAAAATAACATAATTACTCTATTCAAGATGACATCTTATTAATTATTAATTATTTTCCTTGTTTATAATTATATTTCATATTTCATTATATTTAATAACAATATTAGTAACTAGACATAATACTAATAAATTATATTGTTTAACTTATTTTATATTACCAATTCCATTATATGTAACAATAATACATATGTTATTATTTCATATATTTAAAAACTTTCCTATTATTTATAAAAATATCATCTCATAAAGATTAATATTTAAAAAAGTATAATATACCTTTATACTTACTGTGTTGGGTGGGTACCCAAGGATATCACTATACTTCCGATTTGACTTACCCAGGGTTAATTGACCAATTATAATTTTCTCATTTCTTCTAAAGTGAAATAAGGTGATGTGCCTTTTAACTCCTTTCGTCACCCGCATACTTGTCAGATAATTTATCATGTGGGTGCCACGTGGATGGATTTGATTTGAACACCTTCCTCGTCACTCGTCCTATGTCTTCTTCAAATACAGGGGTCTCCTATTAGTACACATAGATGTAGTACACATTTCTCTGAGCAATACCACACCTGTCTCTAGGGCTGAGATTAGTGCATAATCTCCTTGTAAGAATCATCCTCTCCTGCAATGTGCTCAGATAATGACAAAGAAACCAACGTTGGATACCATACAATATAAGTATGTGGGGTTTAATTTTCCCACTCACACCTTCTTGTAGGCCCATTTACACCACCTACAACTACTTCTAATGGTGAGCTTGGCTCACATATTTTGCTACATTACAATGCTTCTATCAAAAGTCAAATTCAAATTATGATTTGTCCAATGTGGTCTTATTATTAACCATCGCCTTTCTGCATTGTTTCCAATGTTGATTTTTGAGGATTTCTTAATTTATTGTATTATAAGTGGGGTGTTACACTCTTTAATCCCCATGTGGTCTTCATACTTGTTTGACCCCAATTAGGGTCTTGCCACCAAAATAACCCCACCTTCATTGGGTGATACTATCCTCATCTTACGTTAGTGGTGGCCTTTGACGTGCACAAAGAGTATGACCATTTCTTACTTAAGCAACAAGACAACAATGAGCCCATTGTTTCTTCCAAATATCATTTCCATATTTTATCTTTTACATTATCCTTATCGCCTTCTCAGGACAATGCTTTTATAGGTATGTTGTGTTATTTGCAAACTTGTTCACCTTCCCCATATTAAAGGGTCTTCCATCGTGGAAAGTTCATAAATTCCCTTTGAATTGGTGAATTGGTATGGAGTAAGAAATATGTTTTTGATCAAGTAAAATAGGTTTTGAAGGGTGCCTGAAATCCTTTACATCTCAAAATTTTCAATGGAGCCCAAAAAAAAAATACAATAGACCAGAGGAGAAATAAGTCACTGACGAGAAAAAGTGACTAGGGTGGCCACATAGCTAACACAGTTCACTTTTGCCACCAAATTACAACTTCATAAAACTATTTAGGACCCTTTAGTCCCGAAAGAGTGAGAATAAAGAAGCTGATCAGAGAATTGTTGGGATCTTTTGCATTTTTTTTCTTTAACCTTTGTCCAACCTTCCTCCACCAAAGAAGCCTCTTCCTCCCAAACCAAAGCATTGACATCAAGTCCATCTGGAGAAACAAGCAATACCATACTAGAAAGATTACCCATAGGATTTCAACCCATAGAGGGAGGGGAAACCACAACATCCTTATACAACAACAAACCATAACCCTTGTTAGATGAGGAAGAAACACAGGCCCCAACCCACTAAGAAAGTCTTTTCTTTGATATTTTTAGCTTCGCAACAAGAAGGAGCAATGAGTGGGAAAACATTTCAACTTTTTGAGTAAGAAATATGTTATGATAAACGTCTCTTCTTCATTAAATTATTCAACCCTAACTTTTAGATCAGTCAAACAACTCCTTAAAAAATAATCCTTACACTGGCCCCATAATCTAGTTGTTTCCTTACATGTACGGGTTCCTTTTTGTCCCTTTAGAAAATACTCCTCTTATAACACAATTAATGGTTAAACAAATATGCCGATGACGTTCACCCTCTTCTACTGCGCAACTTGTAAGGATTCTCGGCAATAATGCCTTTATCTCCGGTTGACCCATGCATCATTCTTGAGGGTTATTAGATGGAGGCAAGATTTACAGTTTATTCTGGCAGTGTGCGAATGCCATCTATATGCCCACCAAAATTCCTTCTTTTCTCCCCTTATGTTCTTGTCTTGATGCAAGCATCTTTGTCTATAGGAGCCTACTTGGAAACTATTTATGATACTCCGTTCCAACTTTTATATTCTCCAATGTTAGGAATTTTTGTATTTGGTTTCTTCCTATAGTGCTTGACGGTGCTTCTTATGAACTCCCCACTCCACGTCATTCTCTTTACTTCATCTCTCTATTGCTCAATAAGTTCCATCCTATGTGTATTGCCTCATTATTCTGACACACTTTATTCGTGCAATTATATTCCAAGAAATTGGGTCCCTAAAGAAATACTTCATTCCAATATGTATTTTCTCCTCCGAACTCTGCTCTGAAGACGAACTTGCTTTCTTATATGTCTAACACGGTGAACGATGCTTTCAAACATAATTTTGTTTTTGTGTACATCAATGTGATCTTATCACTTCATATTCAAGATTTCCTACCATTTATTCACAAAGACTTTAATGCACTAGATGAACTTGCTCACATCAATTCATAGCAAATGTATCTTCGAGCTTGTATAGATGAACTTGATCGTATTTAACAACTGATCATTCATTGTTATAACCAACCATATTTGATAGTGACTAACATTTGAGACCTAAGATCTCGTTGGACCCCTACAATATTGAGAATTCTAGTATCTCATAGTCATACATGAATCTGCTACTTCCTCTAGATTTACACGTACCATTTTCTAATATAGAGATTTATGTGTTGATCTTATTACAAATAATTTCAGATGATTATCTCAGATCACAACAGGTTTTTATTGTATTTCCTTTTGCATATATCAGAACTAGGGTCCCTCAATTCACAATACTATGTTATGAATAGTTGCAGGGCCAACTATCTAGTTTGCTGATCAAGTCTTTCCACGTGTTAATTTAAATTCTTGATCAATACATTTGTAGTCTTGCTTTGATACCATGTTAATTTTTAGTATCATTTCTGCAAATGTAGAATCATAACAATTGTTATTGATGATGTCCAAATGTAGATTTGGATCTCATATAAATATAAGAAGAGGAGACATGTCTCATGAAGAGATACGTCTCTATGATGTAATCATAATTTAAATAATATTATATTAACATAAATAATAATAATAATAATATATATATACAATAATATATATGTATTATACACAATAATATATATTATTGACATGGATAAGAATATATGATGATTACCAATAACAATAATGTATGTCAGATCAAAACAATCCGATTGAAGCTACAACTTTAACAAAGCCACATCACGAAAAGTGCGAGAAATATAGGATTCAAAGATGAAACTAGTTGACTATTCAACCATTCAAGTGACTAAACCATAATAATGATTAACAAGTAGTTAACCATGTCATTAACCAAAATCAAGATAAACATTATTGCTTATTAATTAAGCAATTAAAATGTCAATTCCATGATGTTGACCTACACTCAACCCTCACTTGACCATAGAATCTATATGTTTGGTTGTACATTATACAAATGGGTGCATCAATATATAACTACATTTCATCAGAATGATTAATTACAATAATAACATCATATAAGATGATTTTATACATTACATCACATGAAGAGTTTTAAACAAGTTGCCTCAAGCATATGTCCATCTACTAGTCCTAGTCCTTCCTAACATGAAAAACATCCTGACCCTAGCATCAAAAGCCTAGCAATTCAAAATAAGAAGATTAGATGGATCTGGTGTAGCCATGAAACATACTACTTTCCACATATGTCTAAGTAGCCTACTTACATAATATGATAGGGAAAATAAAATAACAACATATCTACACACATGTAACAAAATAAATGGCTTTGTCCAAAGTACTTTAAGCTCTAGATTTATCTGATAAAAAAAAATTAAAACATATTGTATCCATTTCTATCTCCTCCAAATTGCCACATTAAACCATAAGGAAGTAAAAACTCATCCTCAAAGGAAAATTTAGAGAGTGCATTAAGGTTCAAAATTAAATTAAATTCCATGTGCACTATTACACAGACATGTAAGATCTTACACTAATTGAAAGACATGAACATTGTTTACAGTCACTTGTATTTAACCAACACAACCCATGCATAGGCAATCATTAATATCTAACATTATGAAGAAAACAATGAACAATTCCTATTATCAATGAGAAAAGATTTCCACAATGCATGATAATTATTGTAAGAATTTTAGTGTTTGATTGTGTTTAGACTTTTGCATCAAAGTTTCAAATCACACTCTGTGATCCATCAAGATGAAACAAGAGAGAGCAAAGAGAAATTGATAAAATTGCAGACCTGTCATGATTAAATAGGGTGAGATTGAGATTCAAATAAATATGAGAGCTTGGAATAAGATCAATTACACACTCATAATGAGTTGTAACTAAGAGAGAAATAAAAAACATAAAGTTAATAAACAGTTTAAAAAATAAAAACTAATGCAAATAAATTATATAGCAGAGGAGTATACAGTAAACGACTCAAAAAAGAGGAAAATCAACAAATATATATGAATAATATAATAAACATATATAAAAGTGTATACATAATAATATATATGTGCATATATATAATATATGAAATAATAAAATAAAATAAAATACATACATACATCCATCCATCCATATATATATATATATATATATATATATATATATATATTTATATTATAAAAGATATATAATATTATATAATAATATAATACAATACACACACACACACACACCTGTGTGTGTGTGTGTGTGCATATATGTATGTGTACATCTATTATAAATCTATATAAAAGTCATGCTATAGAATATATTATCAAATCTTAAAAAATAAATAAAAAATAATAAAGTTTAGCAATAATAATTAATTGTAGAACATATTACCAAGTGAGAAATATAAAGCAAAAGGATACGAAAAAAGTAGAAATAAGAACAAAACTGCAAAATGAAAGATAAGTAAAAAATAATAATTAAATAATAGGACCAAGCTGGACTACACAAACATAAAACTATGCCATGGTGAGGAAACAAACAACACCAATGAAAGGAAGAAAATGGGGGATTTGGGGGAAAAATGTCCGTGTGTGTGTGTGAGAGAGAGAGAGAGAGAGAGAGAGAGAGAGAGAGAGAGAGAGAGAGAGAGAGAGAGAGGCTCAAAGGACTAAAGATGATGACAAAAAGCACTAACAATCCAACCATCATTAGGATTAAGATTGGTTGGGTAAATCATGATTTCGATGGCTTCCAAAAATTTCCTTTTGAAGAAGTTATCTTCGTTGCCTAGGACCTAATTTCTCTCAAGGCAAATATGATGGTTGGTAGAAGAAGAGTGGTCAAATGCCATGTTATTTTTAATAAATGCATACAATAAACTCAACTCTTATGCGAACATAGTCAAATACTTGTAGTGAGAACTTAACTGTCACCTTCATCATTCAATAAGTGGATTAAGAATCAATAAAAAATTAATATAAAATGATGTACTACTAAATCCATTCTACTTTGATCTATCAATTTGTAGGTAAATAGAGAGTTTATAGCTCAAAGTGTGACTCGGTTTATTAATGGTGTTCACCAACCCCAAGAAATAAAACTTGTTTATCTACTAATTCAAATCCTCATTGTAAGATAGTCCAACATCACTGTATAACAGATTTAAGTCGGTTGGCACTCATGGCAGAAAGATCATAATTTAGTGTATCAATGATGTTCTAAATGACACATCTATACAAATATAAATACATTCAACAAGAAGTTTCCTTGCTGACCATCAACACATAGGCAGACGTTAGTCCATGATTTATGGGAACTTCCTATCTATTTAGATATGATCTTAACTCATCCATTTCACTTTGCTTAGGGGGTATTGTGGTTGTGAAGTTCACTCACCAATTTAGCACATTGGGATTAGGTAGTGCCACTGTACAATGTGGGGTAGCATTTGCATCCTATAATTTTACAATCTTTCATTCACTACCCCAACATATAATAACGTAAGGACATACATTATCATTACCAAGAAAGTTAGAAAAAATAATACTCTCCATTATCATCCAAGGTTATCGTAGTTCATGTACATTCAAGATCTTTCAACAATGTGAACACACACACACATGATTTCTAGCATGCATACATACATACATACATACATACATACATACATACATATCTATAAAATCTTGTCTAGATAACGATTTTAGCTTACCAAGACTAGGATCGAGATTCTGTACAATGCATAATGGATGCGTACAATGTTTAAGATACACTACAAATTATTTTAGTTCTTCCACTTAACTATTTAGTTTAAAGGAAATGATGCTACTTGACCAACACCATGGCTAGAGGAATCAACATGATTATGGATTATGTTTCCTGTTGATAGGAGTTACTCTAATAAAGTTTTGGATTATATTAATTAACATGATCTATGCACGTTTGTGCTAAGAGGAAGTGAGAATTGAGTACAATTGTCATTTCCATTCTATTCAACCCCTACACAATGATTATAATCCATGTTTTTGCCTTCTATTTCCTCCTATACGGGCTGAGAGAAATGATTATTTTTGGTACCATTTTAAAATGTTTTCTTCCATAGGTTGTATGCAAGGATAATTTCACATATAAGAAAAACAATAATTTAATTGCAAACCATTTCTAACTTAATTTCTAGAATGTCACTTTATCAAAGTGATTATACATAGAGCTACTTATGATTGAAAGAAATTAAAAAGAACATTGCCTCAATAGTTTCTAGTCTCAAATAGGAGTTATTCATAACATTTAGCCAACTACAACAACTACCCCATTCATTTATCTTGAAATGGCTCAGTGGCCAATGAAGAAAGTTTCTACGTTTTCAATCGGGCCTATGTTTTCTCAATCCTTGAAATTAGTTTTGTAGGAGGGTACAAAATGTGTACTTACTTTGCACATGGATTACAAAGTGTTTAATGTGCACGAACAACACAATGAACTCTTAAATCTAAAATGTAACTAATATTCCAAATTGCTCTCAAACTCAATTACGTTCTTAATTTTTTAGCACAAGGATTAAAATGAAGTGCAAAAATGGGAACCTATAATCGCTACTGTGAGTTTTCTTCCCTTTTTTACTCTACTTGTTTCTTCTCTAGTTCCCCAACCAAGTCCCAATGGTGATACCCAAGAATATTGCATAGACTCATTCAACTACCACTATCATGTGTAACTGACCCAATTTATGACTTTTCCAAATAACTTCCTTATCCAATAAAAATGAGGTAATAGTCGATCTTAAATAATTAAGATGTTAATGAAGGAAATAAATCTATCCATTAATCATTTTCCCTAACAAAATCCACGTGGCAACACATTTTCCATTTTATTACGATGATGGCAAGATGGGTTGTGACAATGAGACTGGTTTGTAAATGGGTATCAACATGGTATTGCCGTGAAGATTCACCAATGCATTTGTTAGTTAGAAGACTGACCTTTTAGAAATAATTATCAAAATGACTCATTTAACCTAGAAGTAAAGGTCAATTGTAACTAATAGTTAGATAGATCATTATTGAGTTAATGATATTCCTATGTATTTGAAAGGACTAACTTCATCGTATGATAGAATTTGAGTTTTTTCAACGCCCACTCATCACCATGATACATATGTAGTTATGACTTTGTAATAATTGTCATAAAGATCATTCACTCCAAAACACACAAACAACTACACCAGAAAAATGAGAACTCTCTTAGATCATATAAGAACCCAAAGTTTTTAGGATATACATGGATCTGAAGGAAAGATTAAATGCAATTGAAGATTCACAAAGGAAGGATTACAATTGTAGAGAGAACAACTAAATGAAAGATTAAATTGCTTATATGTTCATGATCAAATTGATATATAAGGATCTTAGCCTTCTATATGAAAGATTATATTCAAAATTAAAAACAAAATCAGAATTTTAATGGAGGTTTGGGGAAAAAAATTCCTCTCTTTTGATTGTTAATTTATGGATTTTCTCTACCTATCTGTTCAATTTTGCAACTACCCTCTTTTTTGTTCAAGTTTCTGTCTCTTGAATTCTGTTACTGCCTTTACTTGAAATGTAACTACTTATCTCTTATGTCAGAGGCTTGCTTGCTTAGGATTGTGGATCAGTCTTAAGTAGTTCTGGGAATTCTCCACTCAAGCTTATGATGTATCACAATACTGTGGATCTGCTAGATGACCAACAAATGACAAGAGATAATTCCCATTCACATACCTGTCTGTGAAGACACTTGCACCATTTGACAACAGATTGCTTCTAAGCATGACTGAATGAATGATGCATGCCCATATTAAAAAGAAATACCTCCAACTTGCTACGCTAATAAATATTGCGGGACTTAGCATCCACGCCTATTCCTTACATTTGAAAGTTTCACAATTATTCTAAATAAATAAAGCCATCTTGTGCCTTCTAAATCGATCATAGCATTTCTTGAGATAAACTCTGAATGAGGCATTTTAAATCGTGACATATGAGCAAAATCTTCCCTTATTTGTGCTTTGGTGATGGTGGCTACTTATAATTTTATTAGACCATGATGGCATTGGTACAAGATTCACATTTCAAAAACTATCTCTCATGATGGCGCTGAGGTTTTAGACTGCATTCCCTCTCTTGTCTCAGCTTCAGATAACTTAATGCTGATGGAACCATTCTCTAGAGGAGTTAAGGCGGATTGTTTTTGCTATGGCAGCGGATAAGACTCTTGGTCCGGACGGATTCACCCCTCTTTTTCCAAAAATTCTGGGATTTTATGGGGACAGACATTTTACATGCTGCAGAGGAGTCTAGGATTCATGGCAACATGTTAAAACAGTTAAAACCATTCTTATATCTTTGATACCGAAGTCTTCGCATCCTATCTCTTTTACAGATTTTAGGCCCATTGCTTTATGGAACACCAATTACAAAATGCTAGACAATTTCTTCAAGACTGGCCCGAATCATCCCATCTATCATCTCCGAGCAGCAGGGTGGTTTTGTTCTAGGCAGAGAAACAATGGAGGGTACTTTCGTGGCGCATGAAGTCCTCTACTCTATTAATCTTTTAGGCTCCGTTTGGTTGCTGGCATAGGAATAGAAAATTAGAATAAAAAAATGGAATGAGAATGGAAATGAGGAATGGGAATAGAAATAGGCAATTTCAATCATGTTTGGTGCACTTGGAATTCGACTCGGAATATGTTAATCTATTGTTTGGTTGTACAAAAATATAATAGGAATAAGGTTAAGTTTTGTATTTTTAAAAATATTTTTCTTAATTTTTTTTTAATTTATTATTTTTTTAGTTAATTCATTTTCATTTTCATATTTTTAAACAAATAGATATAATTTAAAAAAATGTTATTAAAAAAATTAAAAAAAAATTAACAAAAAAAATTGAAAAAGTAGAAGTATAAAAAAAAAATTAAATTTTTTTTTTTTTGAAAAAAATAAAAATAAAAATAAATTTAATGGAAAATTGGAATGGAAATGGAAATGGCCTATTCCAATAACAGATATTTTTTGGCATAGACATATGCTCATTTTAGGGGCAAAATTGGAATATGTCTTCCTATTCCCAATTCCGATTGAGCTTACCAAACAACGAATATAAAACATATTCTAATTTCGTTTTCCTATTCCACTCATATTCCAGCAACCAAACGGGGCCTTAGGTTCTCCAACTATGATTCTTATATTGCATATGAAAAAGGCTTATGACAAGGTGAAATGGTCTTTTCTTAGGCTCTTTGTGAGCCATTCAACTTCACCAGTAGACCAAGGGATCTTAGTTGAAGGTCTGAGTAGGTTTATTCAACACAAACATGGGTTGGGGTTTGGAAAGACATTAAAATACATCAGTCTCAGATCTCTTGTACATACAATTTATTCGCAAATGATACTTTAATATTTGGAGGAGGAATTAGAGAGGTGTTAGTTATCAGGGATACCATTCAAACATGTTGTTTAGTCTCAGGCCAAGTTCTAAATCAAAATAGATTCAAAGCATTCTTCTTTAATATGACTCAACAAGTGAAGTTGGATATTCAAAGAATCTTACAGTTTGAGGTAGCTGATCTACCGAACAAATATTTGGGCACCCCTTTCTTCCAAGGTACAAGTAATCTGCTTATTGGGTACCCATTATTCAAGCAGTTAGGGACATAATTACTAGTTGGAAAGTAAGATGACTTTCTTTTAATTTGTAGGGAGAATTCTCTTGGTCAAATAAGTTCTTAGCACCATCCCAAATTATATTATGTCGGTGCTTTCAGCCCCAAAATCTGTGTTTGATTCTCTTAGAAAGATTTATAGGAATTTTATTTGGAATGACAATTTGGAAGGTTCGAAGAAACCCACTCTAGTTTGTTGGGATAAACTTTGTCTTTCTAGAGAGGATGATGGTTTGGGGATTCATAATTTGAATGAAAGGAATCTTAGTTTAGGTGCCAAACTTTCCTAGAAATTCTTTAAAAACCCTTCCTCTCTATGGGCTAAGATCATCAGAGCAAAATATCTCAACAGTGACAAATCAGAGCGCATTTTCACAATTAGGAATCCTCCTCAGGGATTGACAATATAGAACTTTAGGATGAAAATCAGAGGCATCATCTTGCCTCATTTATCTTGGGTTATCAAATCAGGCAAACAGGCCTTATTTTGGACTGGTTATGGAATGACAAGCCCTTGCTCTCCTCATTAGCAATCCTGCCACATGCCCAACATACTTTGGAGCAATGTTGGGGAACAAAAGTTTGTGATGATTTCCATTTGCAGCAATATGATGGACTTTTAGTGACAGTTTGGAAAGACCCGTCAGACATCTATATAATGGATAATGATAAATCTTAGCTCATTAACATTCTTAATCAGAGAAGAATTACTTATTCCAAGGAGAAGGACAAACTAATATGGGCCAAATCTTCAAGTGGCAAATATAATGTTAAGGATGGCTACAAATCACTTACTCAAGGAGGACCAACTAGATCCAAGAGAAAAGGTAAATTATGTTGGCATAAGTCCATACTCCCCAAGGCAATGACTTTCTTATGGCTTTCTCTTCAACATAAGATTCTCACTAGTGATAGACTCAAGAGGTTGGGTATTGCTAAGGTTTTCTCTTGTGTTTTGTGTGATAAGGTCACAAAAGATGTCAATCATCTTTTACTGAATTGTGAGTTTCCCCAAATTTGCTGGACATGGGCACTCAACAAACTCTGCTGGCATGGTTCTCTTCCCTTCAGTCCTCACTCAGGTTTTGGTTGGTTGGCCTTTGTTAGATAAAGGATCTTTCTTTTCCAAAATTTGGCAAATTATTCATCATCTGTGGTGTGGGCCATATGGTGGGAAATAAATAAAACGATCTTCATGAAGGATTTCTCTTCAGTTCAGAGAGTTTGTGACAAGCTAGAATATACAATTTTAGAATCAGTTAACACTTATGCCATGTGTGCAAAGTCACTTTCCTCCCTTTTTACCTCAATAGACAATGTGATATTGAACAATTGGAAACTTATTAAAATTCCTTTCAAGGGATCCTTAGTTGGGAAGATTTCTAAATCTAAGATGAGAATGTATGTTCGTTGGAGGAACCAATAGTTCCTTTCGTCAAATTAAACTTTGACGATGCTTCTAAAGGGAATCCAAGCATATCTAGAATTGGGATAGTTTTACGCAATCCCTTTGGTCATATACTCAAGGCTACGTTCTCATGAATCCCTGATGGTTCGAACAATGTGGCCGAGGCTAGTGCATTACTAGATGGGATCCATCTAGTTGTCTCTCATGGTTATGAGCATGTCCATATCAAAGGGGACTCCCAACTAATTACTTCATCTTTCATTACAAATTTAGTCATCAGTTGGGAACTCCAAGACATCCTTCTCGAGGTTAGGAAACTCCTCCCCTATTTTCAAAGTTTCAAAATATCTCATTGCTATCGGGAGGCCAATAAAGTTGCTGATTGGTTTGCCAATTTAGGGGTGAATTTCATTATGGGCTCTTGAGTCTGAAATTAGATTGGCTTGTCAAGATCAATTGCTTTCTAATTCTCTTCTTGCTAAAATCAATCGTTAGCATTTCCCTTTGTATTTGAGCAAGGATAGGAGATTTTCTTTCTAACTCTTTCCTCCTTAACCTTCGAACCAATTTAATTTTTAATAAATTTAAAGTGGCTTGCCACTTTTTCTTAAAAAAAAAAAACAACTTGACCTGATGTTGTTAAATGAGTCTCATTGACCTTTAGAAACCTTACACTTCCCATTTGTATTTGGACTTTAACAAAAACTCGAAAGTGACTACTTCAGAGGCTTGATAATGTGTGTCGGTGAAGAGTTTGTGTTCGAAACAAAAATTTAGCTTTCTCCTTTTAGATAAAAATATGTTGTCAAGGAGCAAAAGTTTGAGAATACATAGTTGGATCCAAAATATTTCATTTAATGTACACACGCGCACGCACACGCACACACGCACACGCACACACACGCACACACACACACACACACACACACACACACACACACACACACACACACATGTATAGTTTAAACATCACATGCTAATGTCTAATTTTAAGGCTAAAAATGCTAAATAGTCAATGGGGACTTAGTTTTGCAAGCTTAATTTCTTTGTTAATGTGGTGTTTACATGTTTCTTGACTAGGGTGAGTCATGCACACTTTCTGAAACCAAGATTAAGCATTGAAAGCAACCAAACATTACTCCATACTCATTTGAAGGTAGTTCAAAGTGAGTTATGGGAACTTTTCACTACTACATTTGAGGTCAATTTTTGACCTCTAATTTTGACCAAGGTATTTTTTTGGCTTGTTCAATTCTTTTTTTTTGTTTTGTTTTGTTTATATTGAAATTTTGACCAAATCAGGTTCATAAACAAAAAGAAAAAGAAAAAAAAAAAGGTGTGTGCGAGATTTATTTCACAATTTGGGCATTTTGGGTAGTCGCTAATTTGGAGGTCTACACACTTTGGAAGTCTACATTCTGGGGAGCTGAACTTGGAGATGCATTTGGCATTATTTGGCAATAGTTTGCGTGGGAGCGATTTCAGGTTAGTGTCAATGGCTCAATTGACAGTTTTGACTCAATTAGTCTTGTATTATGTAGATTCAACACTAGACATGTCTTGCCATTCAATATAGTTCTCAGTAGGTTATTTCAAATTGCTAGTGAAACCATTATTTTTGCAGCATTGACTGATGCATACCATTTGTTAGTGATATCCCTTGTTAGGGTGTGAGATTTGTGAGAAGTTTTATACTAGTGTTCGAGATTGGGACATGGCATGTGAGAAATTTGTTGGCATTATCAGAGTGGCTAAGTAGCTAGTTGCAGGAGTAGGTGACCAAGGGTACCAATTCCTATTCAAATTAGGATCGAGAAAATCCATTATTAGATTCGAGGATAATAGGGCCATATGCATATTCAGTTCCAAGTGTCTATAAAAACTATGGACCATATCCAGTAGCTTTATTACCAATAGTTGAAGTTATTGTTTTAGCCGATCAAGATCAAGACCCAACACCAGTATCATAAAGGTTGTTAGGATTTTTATAAAGGTGGATTTCATCTCGTGCAATTGTTTCTATACCTTTTATGCTCAAATTTGATCAGATTTTGATTTGTCTAAGGTTGAACTCAAGAGATATTTTTGAAGGAAATAATGTTCTTTAGATATGACTGGTCTACAGTGAGGGCTAATTTTTTTTAGGATTTTGTTTTTTCTACATAGAAGTTAGCTCTAGCTTTTCCCTTTACATCTTTTAATGCATTTTCCTCAACTTATTTCAAATATGTTCTTCATGAAAGTATCATTATTTACCTTACTAATAAATGACAATTATACTAATTCAAATACTTCTCCTCCATCTTCTTTTCCTCCTAAACCTCAAATTAAATTTTGTCTCCTCCCTTTAGACTTTGGTGATCCTATTCCTAATAATTCCCACAAGCTCAGTTGGTTGTTCATATTTTTCATTCATCATCTTAATCACCACTACACCTCCCATTGGAAACATGAATGCTAATGATATTCCTATGGGAGAGTATCGTAGAAACATGATTAGATCATTATCATGATGATATGTTACATTCATGACTATATTTGTCATTGATGGAGACATAGTAGCTTTTTGTGGTATTTGACAGAAGAACATCGGTAAAGATCAAGTTGGTACGGATAGATCATTGAGTATTTTCACTAGAGAGGTCAAAGGGAGATACTAATAAGTGTCTTGTATATGGAACTAACCTCGGGTGCAAAAGATATTAAGTCTGGAAGGAGTTATGCAAGTTTTGGTGAAGACTGTTCTGAGATAGAGTTTACAAAAGCATGCTCTGGTAAACTTGTTATATCTCTTAGCAGAGTTGTTATTTTGAGAAGAAAAGTTAAAGGCATGTAGAAGACATGTTGGAGATGATGTGACTAATATTTCTTGTCAAAAGCATACAAAAAGTTATTCAAGTTACAAGGCGACAAATTGATGTTACCGCTAAGTAAAACATGTTCTTAATGAGGTCCTATAATAATTAATTGAGAAGGTGAAATAAACAACTCAAGGGAAATGTTTTATGGACTTGGTATAAAAGAAGGGCATTTTCCTTTGTTATAGATAAATGATTGGATGAAGTACGAAGAGAAAAAAAGAGGAGAAAAGGGATGAACTTTGAGTAATTGTGAAGATAAGCAGAGCAGAGTGAAGTTTTAGAATAATTCATTGCCGAGGTTTTATTTGGAGATTTGAGGTTTGATATTTGAATCTGAGGTTTCTGACTTGGTCTAAAAGGTTTGACAATGATTGGCCCAGTTGACAAGACATATGAAAGAGGATAAAGAATAGTACAAACAATTATTTTGCAAGGAATAGTTGAGAGATCAGTTGGACAATGGAGTCTAGTGGTCTTGCCCTAGAAGCTATTTGGACAGTGGGTCGTTCTGCCTTCTACAACTCCTAATAGAGTTGGCACAACTCCTAACAAGGATTCAAAATATCCTAACAGGGACTCTTATGTACTGAGTGTGTTTATAGACTCATAATAGGGTCCATCCTCTAACAAGGAATATATATATCAATATATCTTTGTGGGTATCATTCCCATCGAGGTTTTCCCTTTGATCAAGGGTTTCCCTAGTTAACAAATCTGGTGTAATTGTGTATGTGCATCTTGTTATGGTTGCTGTTTACTTTGATTGAAGGGTTAAGATTAATTAAGGTTGATAAATGTTTTAACTGGATAACCGATTCACCCCCCAATTTATCTTGGTGGACTATTATTTCTAACACCTTCTTTCTCCTTGACTCATGGATCATTGGTATTCTCTAAGTTCTTCTGCTCTACCTATCATATACTTGATTTTTTTTATGGCTATCCATAGACAATTATAATAGGTATAAAGAAGATTTTTTCAAAAATTTATTCTTGAAGATATTGATGCTAGGTAAATAAAGGCCCAAGATCATATTTTAAATTGAATGTTTTATAAATTACTTTAGCTAATAACTAGATGATCGTGACTCACCTTCTACTACTGGTGCTTTAGCTCTTACTACTTATCATATTTGTATCTCTCTTTGGATATGATGATTAAGGTTCTCTCTTGCTATATTAATGCCTAGCTTTACTCACCATTTTAAGTGATATATTTATATTTTTGAAAAGCATTTTTAATATTAATGCCTGTTTCATTAGAAAAAACAAATATATATACAACAAAAGGTCAATTGACAACAACTACAGAATGAAAGTATGTAGAAGATCTGAAAAACAATATAGTAGAAAATGTTAGACCATGTTTGAATTTGATGGGCATCGATATGCTATTGCCAATATTATGTTAAGGTTATGATTGGCCCAAAATTTGAATTTTTGTGAAGTTTGTATCAATTTAACACTTGATCATACTTGATTCAAAGTTTTTCTAATATTAATCTCATCGTGATTATGTCAAGTGAGTAGTTAATGTTGTCATGACTCTAACTCTTATAATTCTAATTGTGAAGCTTCTTAAATTGAATTGTGTTTGAGACTCTTTCAATTGAAGAATATTTGAATACGTAGAATTATATCATATTTGTAGTGATGCTAGAAGTAGAGAGATGAATGAGAAGTGTGGGAGAGTATTTGCATGATCTTCTAAGCATTTATGGATACACACAAGAAATTATGTAAATATTGTAATTTGTGTAGTATCTTATTGCTTGCTTCTCATTTCAACAATGAAAGGACCATGGCATACTATTTTTATTTTGTAGGGTTCTACTTATGTTTGAGGCTTTAAATGTTGCTACTCTTTTCCATTATTATTACATTCTTTGAATAACTTAGCTAAAGTTTCAATTCAAGTACTTAGCTTAGATCAAAAGCAACACTTGTTACTTGGAGCATGAGATACTCTATTCAATTTTACTTCTTAGCCTGCTTTCCAATAAGGTTGGCTTAGAGTGTTATGTCTTGTTTTCTTCTCACCCTATCTTATCATTTAATGCCAATTCTTGTTCAGGATCCACATTTTAGAGTGAGAAGTATCCTTTGTGATGTGAAACAAGCCCTTGTACTCTCTAATCAAAGTAGTGTTTATTAATAGCTTAGATTCTTTTTGAATACATAACATACATAGACATCATACCTCTTGCTTCACTGCCTTGAATGTTCACTTTGAGGTTGCTGAATAGTTCTGGAAAAAGAGAGCTTGGGATCAAATACAACTATTTTGAGGTTGCTAAATAGTTTTGGAAAAAGAGAGATTGGGATCAAATACAATTACTTTAAGAGAAAGGCAAAAAACCAATCTCTCTAATAGATGATAATCTCTAAGGCTCATCTTCTTGATAGAAATTTAGAAAGAACCAAACATAAAATTTCAAAAATCATTATACACAAGATAATATGTTACACACACACACACACACACACACACACACACACACACACACACACACACACACATTTTGTTCAAAATATTTATAGGATTTTATGGATCCTATTTTATAGGCAACAACTCTCCAAATATGAGTTGTTTTGACAACTCTTACTATAGTCCAAACTATAATTACTTCCAATTATAGGATTTTCTAGATTTTATTTTATAGGTTAGAAATTAGGCTAGGGCTTGCTAGAACTGGCTCCATTGGGTGCATAAAAATGATCTACTAGTTTGGTGACCTCCTATAGACCAAGAATGAATTGTTGTGTCTAGAAAATCTGACCCACATTCTTCCCTTGTTGATTACTTGCTCAAACAACATATTCTAAGGCTAAATACATAGTAATATTTAGCCTAGGGCATCAAGTTTGAAGTGGCTAATGGGATTTTCTTGTCCTAAGCCTTTAAAGTCTCAAAATTCATCCTACCTACTTTCATTTCACTGAAGGGCATCAATTTCCAACAGTAAAATTGCAAGTTATGGCTATTTCTTGGCTTCAAACCCTTGATATGAGGGTTTCAGACCTGTAGTTTGAAAATTTTCTATAAGTACCTCGAAACTCAATAAAATTCAAAAAAATAAATTGAAATAAAAGGTAACATAGGCATCCAAATTCACATGTGCATCATCTATCCATACCTATCCATATAGAGCTATGCAAAACAAATTTGCTCTAGAAAATAAGTTTTTCCCTTCATAAAATGCTGATTGTTTCGTACAACTTGGTGATTAGTTATGATATGGATATAATGAGTTTTAAATACCTTCATACAATCGATTCAAACCAAATTTTTATGGTTATGAATGTTGGGAGGCCAAAAAGATATTTTTGACAACTTTTCCAAAATTACATATTTGCATATTTGCAATTTCTTGTCAAATATGACAATTTTTTGCATTTTTGATCCTAATAGACACCAACTGATCCCAAACCTTTATGAATAGTAGGAAATGCATTTCTAAGGTGAAAAAAACATGTTTTCCATTATTTTTCACACCAAAACACTCAAACACCAAAAATTAGGTGTTTTAGTGATGAAGTTCAGAAACTAGTGAAATAATAAATATTTAAGAATTTACATCTTCAAGAAGAATTAAGAATGAAGTGACACAAATGAGGATATTATCAAGGAAAATTTTAAGTAGAAAAATTTTCATTGATTATAATAGGGGTGAATTTGAGCTAAGTGACCAAATTTTTCTTTCAAAACCATATGGCAAATATAAATATTAAGTACAACATGTCCAATATATTTGTAGATATACACATTAATTAGACCAAAGTTTTCTTTCAAAAGCATATGTGAAAATATAAACATTAAGTACATGTCCAATATTTTTGATTAATTACATGCAGATATAAACATTAAGTACAACTGTCCAATATTTTTGCAGATATATTTTGTCTTGTGAAGAAAAGTTGATAAATGTAATTGTCATTGCAAAAAATTTAAGGGTTTAAAGAATCGAAGAATTCTAATCACAACATCCCAAATTCATTGTAGGCAACATGGTCACGTTGAAGGAGGCCACAATTTTCATTGATTAGTGAATGTGGATTTCTACTTGGAGGAACATGGAGGTGTGAATATCCAAGTTGAGAATAATGCTCCTATGGAAGAAGATGATAATGTGCTAGAGGACATGATTCAAGAAGATGGTATTGGTGCAACTAATGAAGATGATCATGATGATGGTACTAGCACATATGATAATGATGATGAAGATGGTCTTGATATACCTATACTTGAGAAGGCATACAAGCCCCTATACCAAGGCTCCCAAACAACTGTTCTCTTTGCTGTAGTGTTGTTGGTGAACTTGAAGTTTATGAATGATTATCCAATGTAGCAATGTCACGTATGCTAAGGTATGCCATTTTTGTCATCTTCAATATTTTGACTAAGTAAAAGTAAGTTTTAAAGGACTTGAAACCTTAATACAAAAAGTTTAGAAAGAAACAGAAAAGAAAGCAACAGAGAGAGCAACATAGAGCATACATGTAATAGACCTCCAAAAATAACACTAAAGAGGTCACTGAGAGAACTGCTGAAAAAGAGAACAAAAAACCAGCTAAGAAGACTTGATTAGGTCCAACGCTTGGTCTACAATGATGTGCATATTTTCAGCCACTGCCTTCACCTCATCCTTTTTGCTCGTGTCCTCAATCTTCTTTGAGTGAGCTGAGTATGCTTGCTAGGACCCTGACTCTCCACAGCTTGAGGGGAGTCCTGGCCTTTCTCAATCTCCACTTTCTTCAGCAGAGTGCTCACATTCTTAACAATTTGTTTGACCAATTTTCTAGACTGTTCATCTTGGCTTCCAATTTTGTTATCTTCCCCTAGTTGGCACTCAACTCTTTGTCCATTGCCCTATTTTTTGCCTCCAACTACGAGATCTTCTGTATAAGGTTTTTAACATCTTCTGCACTCTTCATCAACTCCATTAATCTATCAATATGTTGTCCAAGTGTGTGTTCACCACGAGAAATTTTTCTGGCATGCCCAACTTCTTTCCTCAAAGCTTGCATGTCCCTTCCAAGCATCTATATTTGATTTTTCATAACCCCAATCTCTTTCAGAATTGTACTATGGTTACCATGCATCCCTTTATAGACCCTGGCATACCTTCAAACTTTTCACCAAAATGAAGGTGTATCCCCTGTTCCTTAGATTCCTCATTATTCGACTCCCCTTTATACCTTTAATTCTTCTCCTGATGTCTTGAGGGATATCTTTTCCTTTCCAACGTATGGGCTAAGGGCTCATCATTCGATGGGGAAGAAGCCCTCACAACATGGATACCCTTATTCCTCTTTCCCTTACTCTCACTTTTCTTTTTATAATCCCTCACCAAATCCTCCATAAATTCACTTTCCTTATCTGAATCAGAGTGAACCAACACTTTTTTCTTCTTTTTTGAACTACCACCAATGCCCTTGTTCAAATTCTCCTCACCCCCCTCAGCTTCATCTTGGGTTTCAGAGTCATAACCCTTCTCTGGTATGCTCCCTTCCATATCATAATTAGCATCCTTCAGATGGCCTCTAGTCCTCACAATCTTCTTAGATTTTAATACATTCATGATGAGAACCATGAAACCCTCATGGTAGAAATATTCACCATTCGGGTCTTTTTGAATAGCTTGGAAAAAATGCTAAGAGATTGCCTCAAATAGTAAGGAAAATTGATCTTAACATTGTGCCTAAAGTGGTTAGCCAACATGAAATGATACCCACAACATTTTGTGAATCTCGCATCAATAGTTAAGTACTCCATTATCACAAAAAAAATAAAATACCATGGGTGAGAAACAGAGGCTTGATTGATATAGGAATTACCTATTTTGATCAGACGACTCTTCTCATGCTTGGACTCCAAAAATTCCTCGATAGCTCTGTCTGAGAGTTTTTGTTCCCTATAGAAATTAATACCATCCAATTCCAAGCCCGTGGCCTCCGCAATCACATCCTCTAAAATCTCCATTCGTTGATTACCCACCATAACTGAGCCCTCCTTCTAGGTTTTAATAAACTGCTGTGTAATGACTAGGTTATTACCGTTAAGCCTCTCTATGTACTCAGTGAAATTACCCCTCCTCAGAATATCCCACACCTCCTCCTTCTTCATCCACTCCGAACAACTCATTGGTTCCACCCTTTTCCTCTTACCTCCCATTTTCCTGTCTCCAAAAACCTAGTTATTCTTCGTCTAAAACCCCTAAATGAATATGACAAAAAGAATCTCATAGAAAACCAAGAGAATGACAAAAATAACCCAAAATCCATGCAAAAATATGCTAATACCATTGAAAATAATAACCCAACACCCGCGGCCACTTATCTCCACATAATTACATTGTATTGACACTATCATATTTAAAAATCTTTTTGCAATGACCTCCATTTGTCATGATGAAAGAATTGTCGCCCATCCATAGGTAAAGGATCATTAATTCCCCAAATGATAATATGATCACTACTACATGCGACATTCGTTGCCCAGTCAGCAGTACCATTAGCTTCTCTAAAATTATGAGTTATAACACAAGTATCAAAGGAATTTATAATGTTAATAGGCTCATAGATAATATTACTAATTGTCCATGAAGGTATAGAGATTTTATTAAGGCAATTAATAATATTGAATGAATCCCCTTCCACCCATATATTTTTCATATTTATTTTCTTAGCATAGATAAGACCATGAAGAGTAGCAGAGGCTTCAACAACGTGATTAGTTTGATTTTCAATTGGTATAGCCATACTTCCCATATTATCACCATTTGCATTTCTAATCACAATACCGCACCTTGCTTTTCTCGAGTTTCCTTTTGATGCCCCATCAAAGTTTATCTTAAACCAATTCTCAGGAGGAAAATCCCATCTAGCATGTTCCCTAGGATTAGGTCTATGAACACCCATACTCAAACTTTTCAAATTCCAATTATGAAGAACATAGGCTTCCCAATCATTACATGGTTGCTGTTCAAATCCCATAGTTTTAATATTCTCAATCATAAGAATCTTTATCTTATGGAAGAGCTGATTAGGACTAGATTCCACATCTCTAAAGATCCTATCATTGCGCTCCTTCCAAATACCCCATCCCACATATAGAAGAATGAAGTCCCATAGTTTAGCAATTAGAGTATTCTTAGAGGGAGCCTTCGAACTAGTAAAGAACAACTGAATAGTGGAGGGGAAAACCCATTCAACATTCAATAAGCTGCAAATTTTATCCCAAATCTTCTTAGTAAAAGGACAATGCAAAGTGATGTGGTCAACCGATTCCCCATCATTCTTATAGAGAACACATCTATTATTATCCCTCTCTTTTTTAGATTAACTAGAGTGAGGACTTTATTATGCAAAAGGATCCAAAAGAAAATATTGACTTTGGGTGTCATACCCTTCAACCATGCCTTAGCCCAGCACATTTTTTCATAATCAACAAAGGAATCATTATAGGCAGAGGCAATTGAGAGTACACCATTGGGATCATTTTTCCAAATCAGCTCATCCTCATTTAGGTGTAAGAAAAATGCATTCAAGATGTCATCTTCAATGTTAGCACACCATTACTATTCATTATATTAAAAATTCATATTTTTTTTGATTATGTGAAAATACATTTTAAAGGATCTGAAACCTTGTACAAAGTATCATAAAAACAAGAGAAAAGTAGCTCAGAAGAAAAAAAGCCTCAAAACCTTAAAAAGAGCAGGCTAAACCAACTTAAAAAAGAGGCCAGGAAGCAACTATGCATAAAAAGACAACAGAAGTAAAGCAAAAAGACAACACCGAGACAACTACAAAGTCTTCAAAAAATCTGCTGCTTGGTCTACCAAGATGTTCATGTTTTCTACATAGGCTTTAATATCATCCAACTCTTTTTCTTCCACAACCTCACTCTTCTTGGAATTATCCCTTGTATGCTTGCTAGGACCCTAGTACTCTTTTATAGCCTTAGAGCCTTGGCCTTTACCTTGTTTGAGCTTATTCAATAGGGTGTTAAAGTTTTCAGCCACTGTCTTCAAGATAGTGCAATTTTGATCGACCAATTTCTTAATCGTATTCTTCAAATTACCCACTCTGTTGTTCAGACCATCCAATCTTTTGTGAAAGTATTTGTTCAGATGATCTAGATTTTTGTTCTTTTTTTGAAGTGGTGGAACACGTTTCATCAAATTCTTACCTCTTCAGCATTGGCAATAACCTCAAAGAGTCTATCAATATGTTAACCCATAGTTCTCTCTCACCTAGCCGCCCTGCTAAGCTAATCAAATTCTCTCAAGATGTCTTGCATCGGCTACTTTAGATTACTAGTATCCTTCTTCATAAACCCTAGGTTACTAAATATGCCCTTAAAAAATCCCTAGTCATCCTCATCCCTGTTATGCATAGGGTAATCCTCATTCCTTCTTTGTTTGTTCCTCTCAAATTTAGCCTCCTTAAATCCTATATCTATATCCAAATATTGATCAAGTACATTTTTCCTTTTTCTTTCATTCTTTTAATTAGGAGCTCATCATCAAAATGAACAAAATCTCTTTGTATATTCTTTCCTTTATTTCTAGAAATCTTGCTTGAGATACATTTCTTCTTAATACCCTCTTCTTGCTCCTCTTTAGAATCAGTGCTTGTTCAGATTCAATCTCCTTCTTCTTCCTTTTCTTCCTAGACAAGCTCCTAGGATTGCATTTCTTCCTCTTTGTAACCTCAAACTCAACAACCTCATCCTCTATATCTTAATCAAAACCCTCCATCAGTTCACTTCCCTCCATCTCACAATCTAAGTTTTTCTTGCTCAGATGCTTTCTATCCACTTTTTTGGATTTCAAAAGGTTCATAACTAGAAGCATTAATCCCTCATGACAAGCATGATCACCCACAGGATCATATAGTGTTACCCAATGATTGCCTGAGGTAGAAGGGGAGATTGAGCCTAACCTTATGCCTGAAATGGTTAACTAGTATAGAATGGTGTCCATATATCTTTGTAAAGTAGCCATCTAAAGTAAGATATTCAATCACCACAAACAATACAAAAATCCAAGGGCAATAAATAGAGCCAGGGCTAAATTATGAATTACCAATTTTCACCAGCCTGTTGTGCTCCTTAACCATGTCCGTAAAATCTTCTACTGCCTGATCTGAGAGCTTCCTATCTCAATAGAAGTTGATACCCTCAATGTCAAGACCCATAGCTTTAGCAATAATAGCCTTAGTAACCTCTATTCTATAATTACCCACCAAAATACTTCCATCCTTCCATGTTTTGATGAATTGGTAGGTAATAGTAGGGTTACTACCTTTTAGATTCTCCATAAATCCTGTTAAATTCCCTCGTTCTAGAATGTCCCAAATTTTACTCTTTTTCTTCCATTCTTTGCAACTCACTAGTTCAATCCTCTTTATCCTTCCTCCCATTTTCTTCAAACTAAAGTAAGTGCTCTCAGTCCTCAGAAAAACACTTTGTAATAAAAAACTAGTGCTGAAATTGCAACAAAGGATTTTTGTAAGAAAATAGACCCACAATCTGTGTGGCAATGAATGACAAGACACTACTCAACTCATAATAACCCGTCATTTCCCAATCCTACCCAAATCATAATTAATCCTTGATGCCATATTCATCATTAATGATTTTTTTTTTGTTTGCTTCTAACTTTATCATACTCAATCAAGGACAACCCCTTGATAGGAATAATATCACCTTGATTCCAACTTAACTTTTCATGACTTTTGCATGCCACATTAGTAGGCCAGTCAACAATTTGATTAGTTTCTCTATAGTTGTGGGTGACAACACAATTGTCAAAAGATTAGATTAGATTAATGGCTTTGCCAATAACATTATGAATAGTCTAAGAAGGATTAGAAAAATTCATATTTGTTGTTGTAGGTTGATAGGTGAGTTTTTGTTACCACCATGAAACATTTTGCCTCATTCATATGAATAATTATCTACCATTATGAATCAAATTGGAATGAAGTATTAGACAAAACATGCATGTCTCGATGATCACATTCTATATCATAAACAACATGAATATTCAAGAAAATGTCCTGATTGTCATATTAGTAGATATCAGTAAGATCAAATAAGAAAAAAAGGTGCCTCACAAGGTTCTTCAATACATTCCCATTATTCTACGTCTTGAACCATTATTTAGGTGCAATAGCATGGCACAATTTATGGATTACCATGCACGTAATAAAAGTCAAGATGAGATTATGAAAATACCTATGAATGGTTCTACATTTAAAGACATAGAGAAAACATGGTCACACTTTAAAGAAGAACCTTGTAATCTTAAGCTTTCATTGGTAGTGAACAATGTTAATCCATTTGGAGATATGAGATCTGTTTATTTAGTGTGGCTTATTTTTGTTATTAACAATAACATTCCTCATTGGATGTCCATAAAGAGGGATCACATAATGTTGTCAATGATTGTACCAGGTATTTTTTTCATTTAATAGTTATTTAAATTAATTTATAAATAGTGCATCAAAATGGTTATAATAATTATGTAATATTTTTGTTCATTCAATTAGTAGGTAAGTACCAATTTAACGATATGAATGTATATATTGAGCCCCTTATTGATGAGTTGTTGAAGTTATGGAATGGGGTCACTAAGTATGACTTGTCTAGACCAAAAGGACATACAATTTTAATTCCATGCAATGCTTGTGTGGACAATACATGATGCCCCTAGGCTAACTCATTTTTACGGTATGTTATATTGTTACGGTCACATATTTTTGGTCTGTTATAGTACTTACACATTATTTTTGTATGTTTAAATTACACATGATAATTTTACATGATCCAATTGTACATGATCTTTTAGATCTTCAGACAAAGGGAAAATTTGCATGTCTAGTTTGTGGTCCGAAGATGAAATCTCGTTATTCAAGAAGTTTAGGAAAGTAGGTGTTCGAAGAGTTTAGCAAATTTATCTACAATAATCATAAGTATAAAATTACTAAAAAATATATTTTTAATGGGAAATAAGAGACACAATCAAGGCCACAAAGAATGACATCTCATCTATGGAAGTTGGAATATGATTTACTAAATCGCCAAGGTAATGTTTAATTTGTGGTCCCAAGTTTAAATTTTATATTTTGATATTGTCTTTTATTTAGTAATGATGTAATTGATGCTCATGAAGGTTGTCAAGGCATCAATGAACAACTTCCTAGAGGAATAAAAATTTATCCTACTCAATTAGTAGATTACTGTACTACAATGATCTTCCAATCATGCATTTGCTTGATGCTATGAATATTGGAAATAATGTAAGATAGACACTATGGAAAATATTGGATGGAAGGCGTGATAGAGAAAAAATTACCAAAATTTGTAATGACATTCATAAATCCAATCATGCCTTGAAAAATTTCATTGAATTCAATAGTAAGGGAGACTGAATAAATACAAGTGCCCTTCCTTAGTTATTAATAGAGCGACAAAGTGATACATCAAAAGAAGTCATAAAAAACACAAAATTTACCCCATGATTTACTGCAAATATAAGTAGTCTTGTATTGAAGAAAGGTGATTTTGGAAAAGGGTTGAAAATACATGATTGGCATACCTTTGTAAGGTAATTCATGTTCTCTGTTTATAATATATTTGTAAAATTGCATGTACTACCCATTGTTTTATTTTATAATATATTGAAAAGATCATTTTTTAATGATTGCAGTATGTCCTACCTCTATCCCTCCCATACCAGTTTGACAATAGTATTAAATAAGTTATATATGATCTTAGAAAATACATGAGGTTAGAAGTGTTATTTCTTAGATTTTTTGTACATATATTATATTTATTACTTGCTTTACTTTTTATGTAATTTATTGTATACTTTTCTCTATAATCTCATTTATATGTTCTTGTGTGTTGAATCTCTTTTAGGTGGTTATCATCTAAATAAATTGATAAAAAATATATAAAATATTGGAAGAGAAAAATTTCACAGTTTATGTGTGAAATGAAAAAGTGTCTACCTTCAACTTTTTTCAGTGCTCAAGAACGCTACCTCATACATAAAGTTGAGGAGATTGAATTGTGTGGATATGTAAAAGCTAGGTCAATGTGGATGGTTGAGAAACACTTGAAATTTTTGAAGGGTTTGGTTCGACAAAGAGAACATCTTGAGGGTTCTATGATAGAGGGATATATGGTATACCATACCATGGTGTACATTAGCGAATATGTTCTCAAGTTTCTATCAAAGATTCATGTAGATCACATTTGGGATCCCAACTCCATTAATATATTCAAAGGAGAGTATGTGATGAGAGGAAAGTGAGAGGTAATTATAAGATGTTATTGTAGTTAATTATTTCTTATCCATCATCAATATAAGTTGTTTCTAACTGGTCTAGTTTTTTTCTTTATAGTTGTGAGTGAGATGCACTACATTTGTATATTGAAAACAATATTTGATTGGATGATGGTATGGATTCAACAGTCTCAAGAAAATGGTCACTCATTAACATGGGACGGTGTTGCATCATTGGTTAAAGAAGCTCATCATAATGAAGATCCTAATATTACACCAATGGTACTTGATCTGACATATGACTTAATAGATAGAAAGGTAAATAAAAGATTACTAATCATGACTTATAAGTTTAATATCAACTCACAGATCGATGCAATTAATCTTGACATGTTTGAATAATTATAGATCAAAGACCACAAAGCTATGTAATACCATGGCCATAATTTTCACATAAAAAGGTTAGATGAAAAAAATAAAACTTTTGAATTTGGAATAAGTGAAATCTTCAAGGTCACCAATATTTCATCTAGAAATGCTATACATTCTCAACAATCTAAAAATTGATACTAAGGCATTTTGGATCATATACTCAAGTTTAACTTTAATTCATTCAAATTAGTTCTATTTTTCATCAAATGATACGGGCTATGACTGAATAGAAATGATCTTGATAGGACTATTATTAAACATGATAAAGATTTACAATGATTAATACAAGGTCATTTGAGCCAATTTGAGATGAGGGCACTAGTACATTTGGGGGTCATTTTTGGCCTAAAATTTTGACGGCAGGCCAATTTAGCTTGTCAAATTCATTTTAAAAAAAAAATGATCTTGAAACGTCAAAATTTTGATGATAGTTAAGTCTATCGTCAAAATTTTGACATTGTTGAGGATATAAACAAAAAAAATAAAATTGAAACTTCATTTATTCATGCAGAAGAGTGCGGGTGGGAGGCTTCAAAGGTGTGACAAAGATCTTTTCAATGCTATTCAAGGTAACGGTTTATGGATTAACTTTCATTCTTGTCCTCTTCTATTTGGAACTTGCTTTGAAGGTAAGGGTTTACAGATTAACTTTCATTCTCATCCTCTTCTATTTGGAATTTTCTTTCAAGGTAAGGGTTCATGGATTAACTTTTATTTCTACTAGATACATTACCATAATCACTATTTTGGCACTTGCTTTCAGTCTAACAAGAGGAAAGGGTAGTTGCCTAGCTAAAAATGGCCCAGTGGAAAATTCTCTTGCTCTATTGTCTTTTTTACAATAATTATACCAATTTGCATTACAAACATTAGGCTCCTCTAGTTTTGACCCAAAGCTCTATGTTGATTTTGCATTCTAGTATTCTTTGTCCTTCACTACACAAGCTTTCTTAGCCTTGCCTCAACCCATACCGAAAAAACACTCTATGATTTTCTCAACAGGTATTTTGGATAGGCTAGGGAAATGACGCGGGTGTTCATTCTCCACCAGATTTTGTCACAGAGTCAGATATATTTTAATAGGTGTTAAAAACCTTTCGAATATATTGATTAGGAAAGTTAATAAAAGTGTGGATGAAGAGCCTGATGTCCATACCCTTTTACCATTACCAAAGGATCTCATTATCTCAGGCTCACACTTTGGAGAAGTTTATTATTGCGATAGTTACTGGATAATAAGATATTTCTAAGATTTCTATGCTCCTATCTTATATAATGTATAAGAGTTAATATTATATCCATAAATTGATAATCATTCATAACCACAAATTTTTTTAAACAATTGCTTGAAAACCCCCATGATTCACTATTTTCTTTCATTTAGTTAGTTGGTAGATGTTAGCCTTATTTTGACTCGCCTTTTATTTTGAGTTTTCTCTATTCTCCCTCGAAACACCCAAGTTATCTGTTGAAACAAATCTTCCTAAGTCTCACATGTCTTAAATACCATCAAACCTTGCATATAAGAATTTACTTTATGTTATTCATTGCAATCTCTCGTGTCTTTAAACCTCTTTGAACACCTTGGAACCTTTGTTCGAAGCAATTCAAAGCAGTTCAATCAAAGGATTTTATACTGACCATTTTCCTGTAGGTGGGACCTACTAAATATTGTAAAGCTCTTCTTTCAAAGAACTTCAAACCCCTTTGAAGCTCAGTTTGAAGTAGTTCGAAATGGTTCTATCACTGAAGATTTTTAGGCAAAGAGTGGTTATGTTTTCCTAAAGGTTCTCAGTTCTTGAGGCATTGATTAATATGTTAGAACGTAATAATTTGGGGTCATGCTTTAATCTCAAACATGAGGGAAGTTGTAATCATGACTTGGAAAGGGAAATATTTCACCCAAAAAATAGATTGTGTGTCAGAGGATGGTAATCATCGCAAGGAAAACCACAAAAGAAAGTTATTAAATGAAGGGGTCTTGTCATGGGTTTTCCAATGTGCATATTTGGCCGCAACTGATTTACCATGAATGCCTCATTATGAGGCTGTACTTCCACTTGTATGTTCTCCCTTCCTTTTAAAGAACATAAATTCTTTCTTTTTGTTTGTCATGCAAAAGAATGAATTGAGGAAGGAGAGGAAGAAAAAGAAGGAAAAGGGTCTAATTTTTGTTAGCGAACTATAGGTGAGAGTACATAAAACCCCTCCCTTTTTTCTATCCTCTGTGTGCATTTCAAAGAAAGAATCCATATTGGAGTTTATTTTTCTTGTTTGAAATGAAGTCAATTTTGCATTTCTTTGAGAATGCTTCAAGTCTAGAATGCAAAAAACTTGTCATTTGTGATGCTAATTTGGAGGGTGTCAAGCTGGAAAAGTTGCAAGCTAATTTTCTCGAGTAGGCCAATGAGATGAATGGTTGTTTAGAATTCCTAACCAGCAGTCTAATTGAGCTACAACTTGTCCCTCTGCTCTGTTGAGTCTTGAATTACTTCAGTTTTGTATTGATCACTATGATGTAAGGACTAAAAGCATTCTAGAACAATGATTGAGAACTTGGGTTAGCTATTTCCAGAGAACCCATTTCCTTACTCTTGCATTTACTTGAATGTACCTTTGCTGCATTTACCCCTACCCAGTCTCTGGTTGAGTATCAGGAGAACCCAAGTAAACACTGTAGCATCCTAGGCAAGAAATGGATAGAAAAACCAATTACAAAGGTGGTTCAAGACTATCTAAAATAGTCACTAAAGACCATATGAAACCCCATATTCATGACCTCATGGTTTTGTTACATTGGGTTAAAGGTTCAACTGATGTTTTTATTTTTGAAGAATGGATGTATCACTATATAGAGATTATTCTAAAAGGACAATAGTTGTTAGATTGGGCTGAGGTAATTACTACTTCATTAAGGAGCCAACTCAAGCACGCTAAAGAATCTAGAGAGAATTTCTACATGGCTTCTTATTTGACTTATTGCATCACTTGTGTCGGTAATATTACCTCCCTCTCACATGAAACCTAGAGTGAAGATATAACCCTCTACCAATATTGCCCTCTACTTCAAAGGGATAGGGTGTTAGAAGATTTTAGGAAAGTACATGATGTGCTAATAGAAAGTGTGCATGTGAGCTTAAAGAAGGCACCAATGCCAAGGTTATCCTTAGAAGCCCAAAGGTTAATTCAAACATATAGGAGCTATTTTATCCAATTTCCTAAATTCACCTATTTGAGGGTAGGCGGGTTTGAAGAAGAATTGGTGAAACTGCTTTGCTATGCACTTGATTGTTTTGTCCTGGCCGAGGTCTACATGCAATTCTTCTCAATGATTAAAGATAACTTGCCTCAAGAGAATTGGGAATTAGTTTTCTCTATCAAACTTGGCCATTTAGCCTACATTAGCATGACTAATGCCTCAGTCATTGGAAGCAATTTTCCTTGTTTTAATTTTGATCCTATCAGGAAAGGAGGGATTTGATAGTAAAGGATTTGCGGCTCAAGTCCTTGGTTTAAAAGGCCAATCATCCATAGTTCCACATTTGGAGGATTTTTTGCAGGATTGAAAAAATGAAAAGGAAGTGTTGAGAAGAGATCATTCGAGATTAATACTTCAAAAAATTAGTTCCCTCAAACTAAAGTTTGAATTGGAAGGATTGGATGAAGATGGTTTAGACAATGTCAAACTAGGATGGGAAGAAGCAACTGAGTCAAAACAATTAGAAGTGGATTGGAACCTAGAAGAAGATGATGATATAAATTTGACAACCAGGTCCATCCTCACTCACATGGACAATTAGCTAAGGAGAATTAGCATGAGGACAGTCAATGAACAACCAACTAGAAAATCCCCCAAAAAAATTTCTTTTTCTAAACCACTAACTTTTGACATTTTGATTTTGTCTCTTGTTGTAGGTGGTTCATCGACTCCTAATAGGAAAAGAAGAATGCTATCTCTTGCACAAAACATGACCCCTAGGACTAGGTCTAAAAACAAGTCCGAGGCACTTATGTAATAAGAGATTATAAAAGAAAAGATAATAGCTCAACAATAGAGTCTAGGTGATGGACTTAGTTTTTTAGATAACCCTGATGGTGATGTGCAACTAATCAAAGCTCCTAGGTCAGACCAACCCAAGTTCATGATTCCTAGCAAAGAATCCAAGGAAATCTCCACTACTCCTGTTATCCCATCCTAGTTGTCCAATTCAATTAGTAAGAAGAGGAACCTACAACTTGTGTCCACACCAGTAAAGGACATTGTCACCAAATACGCAACCCATAGCTCTAAGATCAAGAAATTAAAATGTGATGCTCATCTGATCAAAGATCCCATAACCAAAAAAATAACAATGGAAGTAGCCACATAAAAAAAAAGAATGAATCTGGGGAGATTGATACTAAAGGCCTTAAAGTCACCACCGTGGAATTAGGAACCATTAACAGGGACACAGGTAATCACTTTTTCAAGTTCTTTGTGGATCATATGCTGACCCAATAAGAAAAAGGATAGTAAAGAAAAGAAAGAACTCAAGGCATTGGTGATTACTATGGATGCTTATATAGATTCATTAATGAATCTTGATGCTCTTCCAGTGGTTCAAACCCCACAATCCTTTGATCCTAATTCTGCAGACAACCAACATCTAGTCAAACAAATACAGAAAGGAAAGCTACTCTCAGACACGATGCTAGACTAGGTAGCTTCCATAATCAAAGAAGGCACTAAATTTATTTTGGATTTCACTACTACATGCACTAAGGGAGAAACACTATTGGGTGAAATTCAAACCCTCATACCATGATGGGAATTTGATCAAAATCGATATCAGGCCATTGTGTTCCAGGTTAATGAAGTTGAAAAATATGGACTGCTAAAATTTCTTGGTGAAAATCCTTTGAATTGTGAATTCGTGCATGCTATTCATCCTAAAAGGTAATATGGGCTGGAAGGAGTCTATCTATAGAGAAGCCATTAAAGAAATGCAATTAGTTAAAATTGAGATTTCCAAGATGCATAAAGAACTCCTGAAGGATATTAATGTTGTAAACCCCATAGGAATTCCACAATTCGAGGATGGCAATATGGACTCAGAGGGGTTGAAAAAAATCTTCAGTGATGCAATAATGAAAATAATAGACAATGATACACCTGCAACTAGAAATTTCACTATGCTAGCAAATATTGAGTCTATGTTATATTTAAACATGAATCTCATGTCGTGGCAAAGTCAAAGGATTAAGGAGTTCAAATGGCAAAAAGATGTCTGCAGATCCAAGTTGCTGAGTTTGAAGAACCCTTACTCCTATGAAATGCAAGAATTCATGAATTCCTTCAAGAGCTGGAAGTTGGTGAAACAAACCATGGTTGATGAAGAGAAAACTGGTGATGAAAGTTAATCAAATTAGTTACTGTCTTTTTCTCTTTGGAATTGTCTCAAAAAAATTGTCTTTATTGTTTGTAACTATTTTAACCGAAAGGCTAGGCTTTAATGGAGGCCTTTTTGGATATGTAAAAACTATAAATGTTGGAGAATTTTAACTAGTTAGGGGTTAGAGATTAGAAGGCTAGAATATACTTTGATAAAGTTAGTTTTGTTTGAAGTTAATTAGAATGAAATAGTGATAGACAAATAGAATATATATGTCAATGTTTTTCAAAAGACTTGGTGCTAAAGAAAGTTTTTGAATATATATATCTACCACCTTCTACTATGCTTTGAAACTTGGTAATTGAAGTAATTTTATCATTGTTACTTTGTGAACTTTGATAATTATGTATACGATATCTGATGCTATTTCCTCGTAGTTTATGCTCTTTATTTTCTTGCACAATTAGTTTGAATTATAATGGTATTTAGTTTTTAGTCAGATTGTTGTTGATGAAGAGACTTTGGGATTTTCATATCATTTCTATAAATAGACATGTGAATTTTTACCTTAGTACCTAAGAGTACATGAGAGTTCCTTATGGGCTTTCTGGCAAAAAGTGTGCATTTCATTATTGTTAATTTCTTTGAGTCCATTGACAAATTTTACAAAAGGGAGCTATACCTATAAATGCAGAGGGAAAATAATTAATATGAGGTTTTCCCAACTGTTGTGAATATTTTTGGATTTTCCATTCCCTAGGTATAGAGTAAATTATTGTTTGATTGGAAAAGACAATTAGTGCACTAACAAATTTTTGGTGACTCTATTGGGGAAAGTCCCTAAAAAAAATGACTAAGACCTATGAAGTAATAATGAATCACAATGGTCCTCCTGAGTGATAATGTGTTTCCTATTTTGCAATCTAATCTTAGATTTGAAGACACACAGGAAGACGTAATCTTTGATTTGACATCTATTTCCTAGACATCATGCCGAAATAATTAGCAATTTCAACAAGCATTGATTGTGCTTGAAAGGGAAGAAGAGCATGCTGAACTTTTGAGAGACATTGCAGAAGTCCAAGAAGAAGTGGTGGTAAATAGATTCACTTAACCCCTCGTGAGACTTTAAATAAAAAGTAGACCTGACTGAAAGGAGATATATGAGAGGAGAAATAGAAAGGGGCATTTTAGATGAAAATTTTCAACCTTTGAAAAACTTGAGTTTTTTGCCTGATTTTAACGACCCAAAGAAGAAGAAAAGTAAATCCTGTAGCAAGCCTAGTTCTCCCCCAAAACCTTCCCCTCTCTCACCTTTGGTACAATCTTTACTTCCATTGAAAGCTCTAATCCCTTCTCATTTGAACATCTGACCATTGCAATTTGTGCTACCAACCATGGTTGTCAACCAACCGTGGGTGCAAAATATAGGTTGGTTGAATCTTGGGGTCAATCCTGTTGCATTACCCAAGGGTGCAACCAAAATTTTACCTAAGTTCAGTGGGGATAGAAAAATTTCTATAGATGACCACTTGAGTGCCTTCCACATGGCTTGTAGAGTTATAAGTGTCCCTACCCAAAAAATTGCTGTTAGGTTGTTTGTTCGAATGCTAATTAACACTGTCGAAGATTGGTTTAATCACCTACCCCATCATTCTATAACTAGTTGTGATGACATGAAAATAGGGTTCAAAATTAGATTCAAGATCCCTGACAATGAATGCTCTCTATTACTTCAACTAAGTCAATTGAAGAAGGAAATGCATGAGCCCAAGAGGGAGTTTGTAGCAAAATTCAATAGGTTGATTGAGAGAATTCAAACTACCTCCAGACCAAATGGGGAAAATCAAAAAATATTCTTTGTCAACACAGTTCCCCCTGATGTAAGTTTTCACCTCATTAAAGATGCAGTTGCTGATTTAGCGACTGCTCAAAGATTGGCTATCTAGTTAGAAGATGCATTCATTACTGTTGGCAAATGGAGGAGAGATGTTCAAATTTTTGGGCCTACTTCTACCTTTTCCCCCATAGATCCTTTCATGCAAAGGTTGATGAATGATATAGCCATGCTGAAAAGGCAATAGAATAGACCTCATGGTCCTTACCAATCCCCCTATCAAGACATTAATAGATGCCAACAACAACAAGGTCACGGTAAAACCCTACTCTTGATAGCTTCTCAGCTAGGGTTACAAATTGAGGGAGCACCTAAAGAGAATATGTGTTCTTTCCATTTGAAAATGGACCATGATGGGGAAACTTGAACGGATTGGTTGTGATGTGTTTAGCTAGCAAAGGATGCCCTTGGCACTGAATTGCTAGTTGCAAGTGAAAGGACTGAAAGTGAAGATGCAAATACTTATTTTCTTGAATATGAATTTGAATAAAAAAGGTGGGGAGATGCCTTCCTGATGCTCTAAGATTTGGCCTACACTGTCATGACCAGAAACCAAAACAATTAGAAACCTTATCCTGGAACTAACACAGCTACTTTAGGTTCTAAAGGAAAGGAACACATACACAATGATCCAGCAAAGAACACAAATTTCAAAATTTTATTTAGGATAGAAACATTTTCTAGTACATCTTCTTTTGGCATTGGAGATTTCTGTAAATCTTCTTCCATATCTATTTCTCTAGTAGAATATTTAAGAATGAACCCTAAAGAGTTGAATTAGTTAGTTCAGTATGTGAAAGGTACACCTATTACTAATGCCCAGTTTGCTGACCATACGATTGAAAATTGAGAATCCCCAAAGATACCAATTTTTGTATCTAAAAAATATATGGAGCTAGTTGTGAATACTATAGAAGGAGAAGTAGAAGAAATAAAACCAAATCCTTTTTATGTATCTTTGCTTCTAAATGGACAAAAGCTCTGTAATTGTATGATAGATTCGGGAGCCTCTGACAACATTATGCCAACCCCTATTGCTAAAGCCCTTAGCTTGGACCTCACTAAAACCTATGAACATTTCTATTCCATAGATGGAAAGGAAGTTCCCCTTGTTGGCCAGGTGAAAGATGTACAAGAAGTTCTCAATGCTTGCTCAGATAAGAGGCTAAAACTGACTATCTTAGTAGCTGATATACTAGCTAGTTGTGGGTGTTACTTAGTAGAACCTTCTGCAAGGATATTGGTGGAGAGATCAACATGGATTGGTCTGAGGCTTATATCCTAGTGGGTAAAAAAAGGATAAAACTAGAACCGAAATCTAAGAATAAATACATGGTGGTGCCCTCAGACAATCCAAAGGCCCAAATATTGTATCAAGAGTGTTAGTTTGGAAATTATGTCATCTTTCTTGATGATAAACCCAAGGAATATAGGAAAAGAAATTGTAATGACACCTCGTGGATTTTGGAATTCGATGGTAGCTACTCTAATTCAAGGTCAGGGGCAGGAGCAGTTCTGATTTCCCCTTTAGGAGAAGTGTTTCCTTTCTCATTCAAATTGGATTTCCACAATCCAAATAATAGTAAAAAATACGAGGCCCTTCTACTAGGACTACAAGAAGCCAAGAAAAAGAAGATAAAGCAACTAATAGTGAGAGGCGATGCTTAACTTATTGTAAAATAGGTAAGGAAACAATTTTCTATGAAAAATGATAAATTGAAGCACTATAAAAATTTAGCATTGGATGAGATTGAATATTTTGATGCTTTCTCTATTGAATTTGTGCCTCATTGTCAAAATACCAAAGTTGATTCTTTAGCTATTTCAGCTTCTTTATTGTTACTACACCAAAAATTCAAAAAGTGCCACCTATAGAATTGAAATGATTTATAGACTGAGAGTCCTAGATAATGTAAATCATTAGCAGAGGTTTGATAATAATGCACCATTAAGAGATTTTATTGAGTGTGCTAGAAATTTCGCTGACATATTCTTTGAAGGTTTAGAAAAGGACGACAAGGTAGTTAGAGAGGAGTTGGCTAATTCAGGGTAAATTGTTCAACTAAAAGGAAATAGAATAACGAAGGGATTAGTTTCTTTGGAACATCTATTTGGAAGGAAAGATGATAGCAGTATTTCAAGATAAAATGATCTAAATAAAAATCTAAAGGAACATGATAGAGTAAATAATGGTAATGAAGAAAATCCCAAATGGATCTCCATTGGCCAGACATGCTCAGGAAAGGAAAAAGATGGTTTTTTAAAACTTCTCGTCAAGTACCAAGATGTCTTCGCATGGGAATATGAAGACTTGAAGAACTTTAGAAATGGATATTTTAGACATCAAATACCTTTGAAGCTTGAGGTAGTTACTTTTAGAAAAAATCTTAGAAACTACAGTCCCAAGGTGTCTGAAGCAATTTTTAAGGAGGTAGAGAAAATGTTAAAGGCCCACATAATATATCCAATTCATCACTGAACTTGGATAGTGAATATTGTCCCTATGAGAAAGAAAAATGGTGAAATAAGGATCTGTGTGGACTTTAGAAAATTGGATTAGGTTAGCCTCAAGGACAATTACACGCTCCCCACTATGGATCATATTCTACAAATAGTTGCTGGATCCGAAGTCATGTCAATGCTTGATAGATACTCTAGATATAACTAGATCAGTGTTGCACCTAAGGACCAATACAAAATAGCCTTCATAACCCCCTAAGGGACCTTTGCTTATAATTGGATGCCATTTGGTTTGATCAATGTAGGGGCAACTTTTTAAAGAGCAATGAATTGCTCCTTTAAAGATTTGAAGGATATAATAATTGTAATATACCTTGATGATTTGACCATATATTCCAAAAGAAGGAAACACCATTTAAGGGATTTGGAGGTGGTGCTAAACTGATGTAGACAACATAGTATATCTCTTAATCCTAAAAAGTCCATATTCTTTGTGGAAGAAGGCAAATTGCTCTGACACATTTTTTCAAAGAAAGGCATACAAATAGATCTAGATAGAGTAAAGGCGATACAACAGTTAACCTTGCCCACCAACAGGAGTGACTTAAAGTCTTTTTTTGGTTAGATTAACTTCTTAAGAAGTTTCATTCCTGAATTATTTTAAAAAGTGAGATATATGCTGAGTATGATGAGTGAAAAATACCCTTTTAGATGGCAAGAAGAGGGTAAGAAAGGTTTTGAAGATATTAAAACAACTATTTCAAATACCCCCATGTTGGTAAGTCCTAATTTTAAAAAGGATTTTATTATTTATTGTTGCACTTCATAACATACTTTGTCAAGTATCTTAACTCAGAAGGATGATAAAGAAAATGAAGCCCTAATTGCTTTCACGAGCATTCCCTTGAAGAAACATGAATTCAATTACACTCAAATGGAAAAAAATGCATTTGTTGTGGTAAAGGCCATAAAAAAATTTAGGTATTATATCTTACACTCTCATTCAACTATTTATGTACTTGAAACACTAGTGAAAAGCATTCTAAAGAGCAATGTGGGTAGCGAAGGTTTAAGAGTATGATTTAACCATCAAACCCACCTCTTTGATAAGAGGACAAGGTTTATGCAAACTAATAGCTGAAAGTAAAGAGTCATCCCCTGAGGACAATTAAATAATGCCTTCCATTTTGTCGGTAAGTTCAATAGATCCCTGGTTCTCTAATATAGCATACTTCTTGACATATGGTGAATGCCCCACAAATATGAGTTATAAGGAGAAACAAAATCACAAAATGAAGGCAATAAAATATGTAATTTCTAATGGTGTGTTTTATAAAAGAGGAGTGGATGGAACCTTTTTGAGATGTGTGGACAATGAGAAACAGAAAAAATTGATGGAATTATACAATTCAAATTTTTGTGGGGGACATTTTTCATCTACTATAATTGCTTTCAAAATCCTTAGAGACTACTTCTACTAGTCAGGTATGTTTAAGGATGCATATTCTTTTGTAAAAAACTGTGAAAAATGTCAACTTTTCATGGGTCGCTCTACCCCTAGGGCTAATAGTAATTGATGAACCTTTCCAACAATGGGGTATCGACTTCATAGGGCCATTAAACCCCCCCATCTAGTGCTAGTCATGTATATATATTGATAGCTATGTATTACTTCAAATGGGTGGAGGTTGTGCCAACTAAAAGGGCCAACTCATAGGTTGTGTGTGAATTCTTAGTTGAATACATATTCATTAGGTTCGGGGTTTCTCAAAAGATAGTAGCTAATAATGCAACCTATTTTTCATCCGAAGAGATCTCTCTTTTTTGTTATGAACATGGCGTATCATTAGCTTACTCCTTAGACTACTTTCCTTAGGGAAACAGACAGGAATAATCTAGCAACAAGGTCTTGATTGCTATAATGAAGAAATTGGTAGCTAATAAAACCCTCAATTGGCATAAAAAGTTGTATGAAGTGTTATCGGCTGATTAGATCACTCCTAAGCCATTGGCATGGCCCCATTTGAATTAATCTATGGAGTAGGTACCCAAATGTCTTTGCCTCTAGAATTGTTAGCTGCAAAATTATAGTCTGTGATTGAGAATGATTTCTTCCAAGACTCTACAGAAAAAAGGGTGATGTATTTGAACAAGTTGGAAGAAGAAAGAAACAAACTTGTTGATCATATTACTGAGCATCAAATGAAGGTGAAAAGGATTTTTGACATGAGAACTAGACCTCACAATTTCCTAAAAGGGGATGAAGTTCTTTTATGGGACAAAAGAAGAGAGCCTAAAGGAATTCATGGAAAATTTAGTTCTCTGTGGAAGGGACCATTTATCATTACAAAAGTTGTGGGTCTGAATGATTTCTGCTTGAGTCATTTAGATGGCACGGGCTTACCCTTTACCTAAAATGGGCAAGATCTAAAATTATTGAAGCTATGACTTATCAAAAGAACATTAGTCATGTACATACCCCATTTTTGGTTTTCTGTTTGTTTCTTTTTCCTTATTTTCTTTGTCATTTTCTACTTAGGTGTTCTGTGTGCTAGTTTGGTCTCCAACATTCTGAGTTCTCTATGTACTCTGCATACCCAATCCTCAACTAGAGCCCCTATTAGCCTTATTTTGAGTCACCTTTTATTTTGACTTTTCTTTGTTCTCCCTTAGAATACCCAAGTTATTTGTTGAAACAAGTCTTCCTCAATCTCCCATGTCTTAAATACAAACCTTGCATATAAGAATTTACCTTGAGTTATTTGTCATAATCTCTCACATCTTTGAACCTCTTTGAACCCCTTTGAACCTTGGTTCGAAGTAGTTCAAAGTAGTTCAATCAAAGGATTTTATACTAACTATTTTTCAATAGGTGGGACCCACTAAGTATTGTAAAGCTCTTCTTTTGAAGCATTTCAAACCCCTTTTAAGCTTGGTTCAAAGTAGTTCAAAATAGTTCTATCATTGGAGATTTTTAGGCAAAGAGTGGTTATGTTTTCTTGAAGGTTCCCAGTTCTTGAGGCATTGATTAATATGCCAAAAGGTGATAATTTGGAGTCATGCTTTAATCTCAAACATGAGAAAAGTTGTAATCATGACTTGGAAAGGGAAATCTTTCACCCAAAAAATAGATTGTGTGTCAGAGGATGGTAATCATCACAAGGAAAGCCACAAAGGAAAGTTATTAAATGAAGGGGTCTTGTCATGGGTTTTCCAATGTGTGAATTTGGCTGCAACTAATTTACCATGAATGCCTCATTATGAGGCTGTACTTCTATCTATATGTTCTCCCTTCCTTTTAAAAGAATATAAATTCTTTCTTTTTGTTTGTCATGCAAAAGAATGAATTGAGGAAAGAGAGGCAAAAAAATAAGGAAAATGGTCTGATTTTTCTTAGTGAACTATAGGTAAGAGTATAGAAAACCCCTCCCTTGGATCTATCCTCTATGTACATTTCAAAGAGAGAATCCATATTGGGCTTTATTTTTCTTGTTTGAAATGAAGTCAATTTTGCATTTCTTTGGTAATGTTTCAAGTTTAGAATGTAAAAAATCTATCATTTGTGATGCTAATTTGGAGGGTGTCAAGGTGGAAAAGTTGTAAGCTATTTTTCTTAAGCAGTGCAATGAGATGAATGGTTGTTTAGCAATCCTAACCAATGGTCTAATTTAAGCTATAGCTTTTCCCTCCACTCTGTTGAGTCCTAAATTACTTGAGTTTTGTATTGATCACTATGATGTAAGGACTAAAAGCATTCTGAACAAGGATGGAGAACTTGTGTGAGCTATTTCCAGAGAATCCTCAGTCTTGCATTTACCTGGATGTACCTTTGCTAAATTTACCCCTACCCAATCTCTAGTGGAATATTAGGAGAACCCAAGTAAATATTGTAGCATCCTAGCTAGGAAATGGATAGAAACCAATTACAGAGGTGGTTCAAGACTGTCCAAAATAGTCACTAAGACCATATGAAACCCCATATTCATGACCTCATGGTTCTATTACATTGGGTTAAAGGTTCAGCTGATGTTTTTCTTTTTAAAGAATGGATGTATTACTATATAGAGATTATTCTAAAAGGACAATAGTTGTTAGATTGGGCCGAGGTAATTACTACTTCATTAAGGAGCCGACTCAAGCATGCTAAAGAATCTAGAGAGAATTTCTACCTGGCTTCTAATCTGACTTATTGCATCACTTGTGTTAGTAATATTACCTCCCTCCCACATGAAACCTAGAGTGAAGATATAACCATCTATGAATACTGCCCTCTACTTCAAAGGGACATGGTGTTAGAAGATTTTAGGAAAGTGCATGATGTGCTAATAAAAAGTGTACATGTGAGCGTAAAGAAAGCACCGATGCCAAGGTTATCATTAGAAGCTCAAAGAATAATTCAAACCTATGGGAGCTATTTTATCCAGTTTCCTAAATTTACCTATTTGAGGGTAGGCAAGTTTGAAGAAGAACCGATGAAAGTACCTCGCTATGCACTTGATTGTTTTGTCCTAGCTAAGGTCTGCAGGTAGTTGTTCTCAGTGATTGAAGATAACTCACCTCAAGAGAACTAGGAATTAGTTTTCCTTATCAAACTTGGCCTTTTAACTTATAGTAGCATGATTAATGCCTTAGTCATTGGAAGCAATTTTCTTGGTTTTAATTTTGGATCCTATCAGGGAAGGAGGGATTTTGATAGTAAAGGATTTGTAGCTCAAGTCTTTGGTTTAAAAGGCCAATCATCCATAGTTCCACATTTGGAGGATTTGTGGTAGGATTAGAAAAATGAAAAGGAATTTTTGAGAAGAGACCATTCAAGATTAACACTTTAACAAATCAGTTCCCTCAAATTGAAGTTTCAATTGGAAGGAGTGGTTGAAGACGGTTTAAACATTGTTGAACCAAGATGGGAAGAAGCAACTGAGTTGAAACAATTAGAAGTGGATTGGAACCTGGAAGAAGAAGATGATAGAAATTTGAGAAACAGGTCTATCATCACTCACACAGACAATTAGCTAAGGAGAAGAAGCATGTAGACAATCAATGAACAACCAACTAGAAAATCCCCAAAAAAGATTTCTTTTTTTGAAGCACTAACTTCTGACATTCTAGTTTCATCTCCTATTGTAGGTGGTTCATCAACTCCTAATAGGAAAAAAGGAATGCCATCTCCTGCACAAAACATGACCCCTAGGACTAGGTCTAAAACCAATTCTAAGGCACTTATGCAGTAGGAGATTCTAAAAGAAAAGATGATGGCTTAAGAATAGAGTCTAAGTGATGGACTTAGTTTTTTAGATAACCTCAATCATGATGTGTAGCTAATCAAAGCTCCTAGGTTAAACCAACACAAGTTCATGAATCCTACCAAAGAAGCACAGGAAATCTCCACTACTTGTATTATCTCATTCTAGTTGTCCAATTTAGTTAGCAAGAAGAGGAACCTACAACTTGTGTCCATACCAGTAAAGGACATTGTCACCAAATACCTAGCTTGTAACTATAAGATCAAGAAATTAAAAAGTGATGCTCATCTGATCAAAGATCCCATAACTAGGAAAATAATAGTAGAATTAGCCACATTTAAAAAGAAGAATGAATCTAGGGAGATTGATACTAAAGGCCTTAAAGTCACCACTATGGAATTAGGAATGATTAGCAGGGACATAGGTAACCATTTTTTCAAGTTCTCTACAGATCATATGCTGAACCAATCAGAAAACCATAGTAAAGAAAAGAAAGAACTCAAGGAATTGATGATTACCATGGCCACCTATATAGATTCATTAATGAATCTTGGTGCTCTTCTAGTGGTTCAGACCCTGAAATCCTTTGATGCTAATTCTGCAAACAACCAATAGCTAGTTAAACAAATATAGAAAGGAAAACTACTCTTAGATTCAATATAAGACTGGGTAGCTTCCATAATCAAAGAAGGCAGTAAATTAATTTTGGATTTAAATACTACATGCACTAAGGGCAAAACACTATTGGGTGAAATTCAAACCCTCATACCAGGATGGGAAGTTGATTGAAATCTATGTCAAGTTGTCGTGTTTGAGGTTAATGAAGTTGAAAAATATGGAGTGCTAAAATTTCTCAATGAAAACCCTTTGAAAACTGTGGATTTGTGCATGCTATTCATCCTAAAAAGTAATATGGGCTAGAGGGAGTCTATCTATATAAAATCTATTGAAGAAATGCAATCAGTCAAAACTGAGATTGCCAAGATGCATAAAGAACTCCTGAAGGATATGAATGTTGTAAACCCCATAGGGATTCCACAATTCAAGGATGGCAATATGGACTCGAAGGTGTTGAAAAAAAGCTTCTATGATGCAATTGATAGGATTAAACCATGAATAGAAATAACAATTACATGCAAATATAACCAATAAATGAAAATAACAGATTATACATAAAAGAACACAAGGCACCAAGATTTAATGTGATTCACCCAATTTCTAAGCTACATCCACCAAAAAACAAGTCAAATATTATTACAATCTAGTGATTACAACCTAATTACAATCTGTAATCCCTTACAACTCAATACTACCACAAGAACCAATTTTGCATCACCACAATGAAACAATCCCTAACCCTAAGCCCTTTTATACAAGTATTTTTATGCCACTTTAGGGTTACAACATGTCAGCCATATGTTGGCCATACATCAGCCATGACCCAATTTTTTTAAAAAAGAATTTATGAAGTATGTATAGTACTTCCTTGATTAGTCACCACAAGCTAACAATCTCCCACTTGGGGAATGATCCTACTCCACATTAGACAATAGTATCCCACTTGGAGACTGATCCTATAGCAATACCACTACCACATGGGGCTCCAACTGGATCAAACCACCCTGGACTCTACTATTCTCTTATTCATGTATAGTCTAGAAGACCAACCGAAGCTGAAGAGGTGTTCAACTTCTCCCTTGTTACTACCTTTGTGAACATCTTTTCTAGATTGTCATCTTTATGTATCTTGTCTAGCTTTAACCATCCATCCTCCAAAATTGACATAATGAAATGGCATTGCAACTGGATGTGTTTTGTCTTTGAATGTAGAACTGAAATCTTTGCAAGATGAATGGAACTCTGACTATCTGTAAAAAAATAATTATCCCTTAGAGGGTGTCCTAATTATTCCAAGAAGAATTGAAGCCATATCATCTTGTTGGCTGCCTTTGTAGTAGCAACATACTCTGCCTCTGTAGTGGATAAAGCATTAACCTTCTATAACCTAGAAACCCAACTCACTGCTGCCCCACCAATAGTAAAGACATAACATGTAGTACTTTGCCTAGTATCAATATCCCCTACCAAATCTGAGTCAACATAGCCCTATAAATCAATAGTAGAGCCCCCAAAGTGTAAAAACTTATTGGATGTTCCTCTCAAATATTTGAGAATCCATTTGATTGCATTCCAATGCTCAATTTTTGGATGACTCATATATCTACTAATGACTCCCACTGCATGTGCAATATCTAGCCTTGTACATTCCATAGCATACATCAAGCTTTCTATAGTTGAAGCATAGGGTACCTTGGACATCTTATCTTCCTCTTCTTGTGTCTTGGGACATATCTCCTTAGTCAACTCCAAATGACCAGGTAAAGGTGTGTTGACATCTTTAGTATTCTCCATAGAGAAATGTTGCAACATCTTCTCAACATAAATAGCGTGAGATAGCATCAACTTCCTATTCTTCCTATCTCTACAAATATTCATACCAAGGATTTGTTTTTCTGCTCCCAAATCCTTCATAGAAAATGCATGTGTTAAATGGCATTTCAACCCCTTAATATGATCCATGTTAGACCCAACTACAAGCATATCATCAACATATAAACATAAAATAATGTAGCTATCATCATCCAACCAACCTCTTAGAGTAAACACAATGATCTGGATGACACCTACTACATCCATGCTCATGCATAAAACTATCAAATTTTAGATATCAAAGCTGAGGTATGGATAGAAGTCATTTTAACTACAGGAGAAAATATCTCATCAAAATCAATGCCTTTTTTCTGTGCAAATCCTTTTACAACTAACCTGAGTTTAAATCTTCTCTTACCTCTATCCTCATCTTTTAACCTTTAAACCCACTTATTTTGTAAATCTCTTTTACCAAAAGGAAACTTGCATAAATCCCATGTCTTATTCTTTAGAAAAGAGTCCATTTTGTCTTTCATTGCAGACTCCCACTGAATCTTAGTATCCACCTACACTGCTTCATCATAAAATTCAGGTTCACCATCATTAGTAAGTAAAAAGAAGGAGAAAATCTTTTTGGAGGTCTAATTTTCCTTGTTGACCATCTAACATTCACTAGTGTGTGTGGTATTTTTTTTTATGGTTGTTGCACATCATGAGGAATGGCTAGAACACCATCTTTTGGAGTATCATCCAACACTAGATAATCATCTTCTTTCTTCTCATGTTGCTACAACAGATCTTTGTACAACACTTTCTCATTGAATATGACATCCATACTTCTTACAATTTTATAATTTTCAAAATCCCAAAGCCTATAACCAAATTCATTAACGCCATATCCAATAAATAGACATTTCTTTGACTTAGCTTCCAATTTGGTTCTATTTTCAGAATCTATGTGAGCAAATGCTTCACAACCAAAGGGTTTGAGAAAAAAATAACTCACCTTCTTACCAGTCCATGCTTCCTCTAGAATACCACAATCTAAAGGAGTAGAGGGACCTCTATTAATCAAATATACAATAGTATTGGCAGCCTCTGCCCACATGTGTAAGGGCAATCCAACATACAACCTCATGCTCCTTGCACGCTCTATTATAGTCCTGTTCATGTGTTCAACCACTCCATTTTCCTGTGGAGTCCTTGGAAAAATTTTTTGTCTACAAATTCTATTAGTGGAGCAATAATCTTCAAATTCACGACTACAGTACTCACTACCATTATCAGATCTGAGACATTTTAATTTCTTACCAGTCTCATTTTCAACCAAACATTTCCATTTCTTAAAGTTTGAAATACATCAAATTTTTGTCTAAGGAAATAAATCCATACCTTTCTAGTTGCATCATCAATAAATTATAGTAATGTGAGCCTCCAAGGGAAGATACTTGAGCTGGTCCCCATACATTGGTATGCACAAGTTCTAATTTCTCCTTTTTGTTTTCCTTCCCAGTCTTTACAAAACTCACTCTCTTTTATTTTCCATACACACAACTTTCACAGAAATCCATATTAACTCATTTCAAATTTGGAAGAACTTTCTTTGAATGAAGTATTTTCATACCTTTCTCACTCATGTGCCCAAGTCTGTTGTGCCACAATGCTGTATCCGAATTTACAACAGCTATTTGTTTTCCCTACTCAACCACAACAATTAGTCCTGAACATTAATTATTCTTTGAAACAATTAAAGTAGAAGGAATAATATGACCTGTACAAAGATATAAGGTGCCTAATTTCACACCTTTTTCTACTACAAGGGAAACTTTTGTAACCTTCCAATTTTTATCATTACAAGTAACTACACAACCCTGATCACCAAGTTTCCCTACTAAAATTAAATTCCTACTCAGCCTTGGAACATGTCTTACCTCATGTAATAGCCAATGATTCCCATTATGCAACTTAATCTTAACTTGTCCCTTTCCAACAAACTGACAAGGTTCATTATCCCCCAAATAAACAAGCCCAAAATCCCCTTGGACACATTCAATGAAATAGCCTCTATGAGGTGTAGCATGAAATGAAACACTAGAATCTAAAGCCCATGAATCGTCAACACTTTCTAAACATAGAAGCAAAGCATCCTCTTTGGTTTTGTTACTTAGCACATTTGCCTCCTTGTCTCCATCTAGTTTATCTCCTTCATTTTTTTTCCAATTCCAACAATCTTTCTTTTTATGCCCTGGTTTCCCATAGTACCAATAGTCATTTGGTCCTCTCGATATATACCTCCTCCCCTTTGACTTTCCTCTTGATTTCTTACAATTTCTAAAATTATTTCCTCTCTTAGTCATTCTGCCTCTGCTTTGTGTGTTCAAAGCACTTCCTAATGTAGATCCACGTAAGGATTTCCTATGAGTTTCCTCACTCAAAATAACATTGATTACATCATCATATTTTAGGGTACTAGATCTAGGAACATAATTACTTATAGCCATTACCAATCTATTCCAGCTTTCAAGCAAAGAACACAAAATCAAGAGCGCCCTAATTTCTTCATCAAAATTGATATCCATAGAAGATAACTGACTAGTAATAGCACTCAACTCATTCAAGTAATTTGTAAAAAATCCACCTTCTACCATTTTCATATTAAATAAATGCTTCATGAGAAATACCTTGTTTGAAGCAGAGGGCTTTTCATATAGTTTTGCTAGGGTTTGCATCAACTCTTCCGTCGTCTTCTCTTTTCTAATATTAAATGCCACTGATGGTGCTAGGCATAATCGAATGCTTCCAAGTGCCTATTTTTCTAAAAGATCTCACTTGTCATTTGACATATATCCCTGATTCTTGTTTTTTCCTTCCAACAACTTCCATAAATCCTCTTGATAAAGATAGTCTTCCATTTGCATCTTCCATAACGGAAAGTTTTGCCCATTAAACCTATCAACCCTCAGCTCACCCTCATCTGCCATCACTCCCACTCGACCATGAGACTCCCACTCAATCGTGAGACTTTCCTACAAAGGATAAATGAAAAACAAAATCTCACTCTAGTACCACTTGATAGGATTAAATCACAAACATAAATAATAATTACATGCAAATATAACCAATAACAGAAAAAATAGATCACACAGAAAAGAATACAAGGCACCAAGATTTAATGTGGTTCACCCAATCCTTGGGCTACGTCCACCAAACAACAAGTCCAATATTATTAAAATATAGTGATTACAACTTGATTACGATCTGTAATCCCTTACAGCTTAATACTACCGCAAAAACCAATTTCACATCACCACAATGAAAAAATCCCTAACCCTAACCCCTTTTATGCAAGTATGTACATTACTTCCCTACTTAGTCACAAAAAACCAACATCAATAATAAAAATCAAAGACAACGACACACCTACAGCTAGCAATTTCACTACGCTGGCAAATATCGAGTCTATGTTATATTTAAATAGTAATATCATGCCGCAACAAAGTCAAAGGATTAAGGAGTTCAAATGGAAAAAATATGCTTGTAGATCCAAGTTGCTGAGTTTGAAGAACCCTTACTCCCATGCAATGCAAGAATTCATGAATGCCTTTAGGAGTTGGAAGCTGGTGAAACAAACCGTTGCTGACGAAGAGAAAACTGATGATGAAAGTTAATCAAATCTATTACTTTCTATTTGTCTTTGGAGCTGTTTCAAAAAAATTGTCTTTATTGTTTGTAACTATTTTAACCAAAAGGCTAGGCTTTAATGGAGGCCTTTTCAGATATGTAAAAACTATAAATGCTGGACCATTTTAACTAGTTAGGGGTTATAGATAAGAAGGCTAGAATATACTTGATAAAGTTAGTTTTTTTTGAAGTTAATTAGAATAAAATAGCGATAGACATATAGAATATAAATGGCAATGTTTTTCAAAAGACTTGGTGCTAAAGAAAGTTGGTGTTTGAAGCAATTTGATCATTGTTACTTTGTGAACTTTGATAATTAGGTGTATGCGATATCTACTGCTATTTCCTCATAGTTTATGCTATTTATTTTCTTGCATAGTTAGTTTGAACTATAGTGTTATTTAGTTTTCAATTAGATTGTTGCTGATGAAGAGACTTTGGGCTTTTCATATCATTTCTATAAACAAACATGTGGATTTTTACCTCAGTATCTAGGAGTACATGAGAGTTTCTTATGTGCTTTTTGGTAAAATGTGTGCATTTCATTATTGTTAATTTCTTTGAGTCCATTGACAAATTTTACAAAAGGGAGTTGTACCTATAAATGCAGAGGGAAAACAAATAATATGAGGTTTTCCCAACTGTTGTGAATATTTTTGGATTTTCCATTCCTTGGGTATAGAGTAAATACTGTTTGATCAAAAAAGACAATCAGTTCACTAAGAGTAGACTGTCACACCCATGAATATATTTTATTTAGTAACTTGATAAAACTGCACACCCTTAATGAATTGGCAAGTTGATTAATCCTTACTTTAACAACTAACTATTAAGATGACAAACATTTTCAACTGCAATTATTTAATGGTTACTCACAAAAAGAACACACTATTAAATTAATATTAAGTAAACCTTTCCATCCTTAAAATTTTAAACAATAAAATTGAATATATTTCTAAAGCCCAAACCATTGGAAGTGCAATAGCAAGCTTAGATCATTGTTAAGGTGATGAAGCTCTTTAGCTATTTGTGTGGGGCTTTCTAACATGCCATAAGTCCATCTTACTAACTAAATATGGTCTACTAGACTAGTAGGTGGCTAGTAATTTGATAATTACTGAGTATGGTCTACTAGACCAGTAGGTGGCTAACAAATCAACAATTAGGAATGACACATGATTTTATGGAATTATGCAAATTTGAAGTTATTTTAGAAGACAAAGGTTGTTCTAAAAATGTTCAATGCATGTTGTGTTAGAATACCCATCAACTAAAATATGAATGGAAGATCTTCTAGCTAAGCTGTTTGTCCTTATATGGGTTTGGTTACATGTGTAGGGATATGATATGGTGGGTCGCTAATGGTTTTGTTCCATGTTCCATAGGACTTGGTCATGGCTATATAAATATTTGTAAAAATTCTAGCCATGTAAATAAAATTAATCATAGTATGCACTGAAAAAACAAATTCAACCACAAAATAATACCGAAGGATGATAGTCTAATGCTATGAGTCAAAAAATTAAAATGGTTTATAAAGTTATGTCTTCTATTAAATATAGGATAATAGATAGTAGGATAATAAAGGAAAATTAGTCACATTAATGCTTCATCTCCATGTACAAAAATAGCTAATCCTTATAGCCTTACCAACAAATAAAGAAATTGTGGCTAGTTATGATAAGTATCACTCCATTCCTCACAAGATAAAATACATGCTTTCATTCACACAATTTTTGGGTATCAAATCAAATGTTAAAAGTAAACAAAAATCTAAATATAGTAATGAATCACTAGGAGAAGTGAAGAATTAATTGTGAAAGAACAAGGAAAGGAAAAGGGTTGCTTGTTTGCAAATTATGAACTACAACTCATCAAAATCAATGTAAAAATCAATCATCATGTGGTATTCCTAAAGAAGAAAAAAAAACTTGGATCAAGAGGAGGCACATAGTACACCATTGAGACTTCACATTGATCACAAAATGTATCAAATTACAATCATGGCCTAGCCCATTAAAAATGTTGAAAACATGTAACCAAGGTATGATATTTATTCTAATTTTTGTAAAAATAGCTTTGATCATGAGGTAGCATCCATTTCACATGAACTCAATAACATGGTTGAGTCTTCCTATGTTTGTACTCAAGTTGATAGTGGTGCACATGAGATATATGTTATGGACTCGAGGCATAGAGGTCATGATTTTGTTCATCACATTGTTGAAGATGTTAAAAGGACAGTGTACATGGTGTAAATGCGTATTCATGAAACCTTAGTGTAGAATGCAAACGGATTGACGATGAACTAAACTAAACCCAAGATATCATCATTAGAATGTAATCTCTACAAGCGTCTCATGTTTCCCTAACTACAACTACTAAAATAGTTCTCAGACCAACATCTTAGTGACAGTTCTAGAATGGGAGAATGCTGAAAAATGAATATGCAATGAACTAACAAGTGATAAATGATGCTAAATAACACAAAATAATGCTAAAATGCTATGAAAATGCTACAATAAGAATGCTAGATGATGAATCAGAATGTGCCTATAGTGAAAATGCCTAAGACTTGGGTCCTTTTGTTCTTGAATTCTCCTTCTATTTATAAGATTTTAAAAGGGGTTGGGGTAATAATTTGGGTTTTACCTTTTCACTTGGTGGGTTGAAGTGAAATTGAAAAAGAGCTCAAAAGTCTTGATTGGAGGCTCCATGTGATTTTCATGTCAACAAAAATGTCTCATGAGAGAAAAGAGAAGGATCTCAAAAGTCATGATTTGTGGCTAAATAAGGCTTTATTTGAACAAAAATGTCTCATGAGAGACAAGAGAAGGAGCCCAAAAGTCATGATTTGTGGCTGAATGTGACTTTTATTTTCAACAAAGTATATGACTTTTATTTTGAACAAACTATATGAATTTTATTTTCAACAAAAGTGTCTCATGAGAGACAAGAGAAGGAGCCCAAAAGTCATGATTTGTGGCTAAATATGACCTTTATTTTCAATAAAAATGTCTCATGAGAGACAAAAGGAAGAGCCCAAAAGTCATAATTTGTGGCTAAATATGACTTTTATTTTCAAGAAAAATGTCTCATGAGAGACAAAAGGAGGAGCCCAAATAGTCATGATTTATGGCTAAATTTGGATTTCTTTTAATTATTTATATAAAAAGAGGATTTTTATTTTGTGAGAATAAATGGATTTATTGATTTAATAAAAGTTCCATTTATTCTCAAAAGTTTGTCTTTTCCTTCTTTTTTTTGAATTTCATTTTATGATTTTGAATTGCTTCTCTCCTCTTTTGAAGTTGATTTAGGTCTTATTAATTTGATAGATGATTAATGACCTAATGCAATCTTTTGATTCAAGATTTTGTTGTGTCTCTTTTGATTTTCTCTTTAATTTATGCTGATTGATTGGAACTATGTGATTTAGGTCTTTGCCAATTTTTGGGTGTCTACAAATGCCCCTCTTTGAGCTAATATGTGAAGCATATTAGTTCAAAGACTATCTTCATTTTCTAATTTTAGGTCAAATTCTGATGATTGGATGTCTGTTCGTTGATGTTTGATTATTGATGATTTCGTGTCTTGATTGTTGTTGATTTGATGATTTGATTGCCATTGATTTGGTGATTGGATTGTCATTGATTTGATGATTTGATTGTCATTGATTTGATGATTTGATTGCGATGTTGATTTGGTGTTGCAATAGTTTTATTTGGATGCCTTGGTTTTTGTAGGTTTGATGTTTGAATTTTTTTGGTTGGGGTAAGACATTTTTGATGCCCTAGCTTGAATGCCCTGATTTAATTTTTGATGCCTTGGCTTGGATGCCCTGATTTGATTTTTGATGCCCTAGCTTGGATGCCCTACTTTGATATGGATATATTACCCCCTCAAAAATGAAATTGGAAAAATGTATGTGCAAAATAGGGACGTCCCAATTTTATTTCTGAAAATGTTGATGAGAACCGTTGGTAGGGAAGGTGTAGTCAGTAAGTGATGGGTAGAATCAATCAAGTAATGTTGACACATAGAAAAAGTGCCCCCCTTAGGATACAGAGTAGGGAAAACTAACATGTCCATCTCGAGATATAAAGTAGGGAAAATAACTGGTTCAAGATAAAACCATTAGCTGAATAGCTAAATGTTGAGATTTGATTGATGGAGGATGATCACTTGTGATAAAAAATTGATGTCACTGTGCGGTGTTTGATTGTTCAAGATGCGTGAGTGCTCTCGAATGACAGGGGATCTTCGGATGAGTCACAAATAGATGATGTAGGTGGTGTGACATAGGGTTGATTTTGTGGAGCCTCATTTTAGTGGCTATCATGTATGTCATTTATGATGAGGACCCTTTTGTGGTGAGACCTTTTGATGTTGATGATTCAATCTTTTTGATATATGAGACATTTGAGCTTTTTTGATGTTCAGACTTGTGCACTTGAGATATCATGGACTTATGTATGCATGTGATGATCTGATGTGGTGATTATGGTAGCAATGGATGCAGATGTGTGTGTGTGTGTGTGTGTATATATATATATATATATGGGAATGATTAATGTAGATGGATTATGAGGTAGAATAGATGGTATGTTATTGATGATGTAATGAAAATGTGATTTGGTAATATATATATATATATATATATATATATATATATATATATATATATATATATATATATGGGAATGATTAATGTAGATGGATTATGAGGTAGAATAGATGGTATGTTATTGATGATGTAATGAAAATATGATTTGGTAATATGAATGTAATGAAATGTGGTAGGATAGAGTGTGATGGGATGGGATATGAATGAAATGAATGCTAGTGTGAATATTGTGAAGAGACGAAGTCTATGAGAGTGGAGTGATAGGAGCTCATCATGATGTTGATGTTGATGTTGTTGTCCAATTTTGATAACCAGTCATGAAGTTGTAAACCAACATTCATGAATTGTATCCTAATTTATGTGCCAACCGTTTGTGTGCAAAGGAACCCAAGATGAATATGCAAACTAAATGAATGCAACTAACTATCACTTTTTTATTTAAAGAGATGCAAACTAATTGTAATCATAGAGAATGTAATAAAACAAAAATGATGAAGTACAACCACCACTAGCTCAACTATAGTGATATGAATACTATGTCACACTGAGAAGTACCAGCAAAGATGAATAATGTACAAGAAAACATGGGAACCATTAAGAACTAGAAGCTATAGCTACAAAAAAGAAGAAGGTACACAAATAGTCACATGCTAGTTAAAAGATCTCACTTAAGATATCACACAAAATTGGTCGAGGTACACATGGAATTCCATACGAGAGGAGGCACTTATAAGTGGACACCAACAATATGTGAAACCAAAGGATCACTAAAGCTAAAGAGTGAAAACCAAAAAAAGATCATGACTTTATCCTGATACCTCTAGTCAAGTACATCATTGAGGCACTAGAAGCACATGATAGCATAGGAAATCATTATTTGCAGACTAGGCGTGCTTTCAGTTGTGTGAAATAGTATCGAGTTTTGTTTAGTTCTGCTAGGGAGTAACTGATGTTGATTGTAATGCATTGTCATGTGTATTTTTGGTATTTTTGAAATATATTTGGATGTTTTTATGGTTTTGTATTCATATTTAAATGTTTTTGGGATTTTTGGTAGATATTTGAATGTTTTTGGGATGTTTGGTAGATATTTGAATGTTTTTGCGTTTTTGTGATAAATGTTGGAATGGTTTGACTCTTGTAAAAGTGGGAACAATACAATCCGTAGACTGAGGATAACCATGATTGGTAGGCGAGAATACCTATGTGTATATTAAGAACCATTATAGATAAGAATAAAGCCAATGTGGAAACATTTTTCTAGGTGTGTGAAGAAACAAACATTCTTGAGGCTTATGAAAAAGGCATTTGGGCTAAAAAAGTCATTTGAGGGGCCTAAAAAAGGTGTTTTGGGTCTAAAAAGGCGCTTTGGGGTCCAAAAGGACACTTTGGGCCTTGAAAAATGCATTTGAGGGGCCTAAAAAGGCTCTAGAGGGGTCCTAATAGGATGTGTGGGCCTTAAAAAAGGTGCTAGAGGGGCCTAAAAAAGGTGCTTTGGGCTTAAAAAGGCATTGGAGGGGTCCAAAAAGGATGTATGGGCCTTGAAAAAGGTGCTAGAGGGGCCTAAAAAGGCACTGGAGGGGTCCGAAAAGGATGCATGGGCCTTGAAAAAGGCACTAGAGGGGCCTAAAAAATGCAAGTTGGGCCTAAAAAGATGCTTTGGGGTCCAAAAGGACACTTTGGGCCTTGAAAAAGGCGTTTGAGGGGCTTAAAAAGGCATTTTGGGCCTAAAAAGGCGCTAGAGGGGTCCAAAAAGCATGCACGAGCCTTGAAAAAGGCGCTACAAGGGCCTAAAAAGGCACTGGAGGGGTCTAAAAAGGATGCATGGGCCTTGAAAAAGGCGCTATAGGGGCCTAAAAAGGCACTTTTGGCCTAAAAAGGCATTGGAGGGGTCCAAAAAGGATGCATGGGCCTTGAAAAAGGTGCTATAGGGGCCTAAAAAGGCACTGGAGGGGTCCAAAAAAGATGCATGGGCCTTGAAAAAGGCACTATAGGGGCGTAAAAAGGTGCTTTTGGCCTAAAAAGGCATTGGAGGGGTCTAAAAAGGACAGATGGGCCTTGAAAAAGGTGCTACAGAGGCTTAAAAAGGCATTGTTGGCCTAAAAAGGCATTCGAGGGGTCCAAAAAGGACTCGTGGGCCCTGAAAAAGGCGCTATAGGGGCCTAAAAAGGTGCTTTTGGCCTAAAAAGGCACTAGAGGGGTCCAAAAAGGATGCATTGGCCTTGAAAAGGGTGCTTTAGGGGCCTAAAAAGGCATTGGAAGGGTCCAAAAAGGACACATGGGCCGTGAAAAAGGTGCTATAGGGGCCTAAAAAGGCATTTTTGGCCTAAAAAGGCACTAGAGGGGTCCAAAAGGGATGCATACGCTAGAGGGGGGGCCAAGCTCTCATGCTTATGCTTACTTATTCTGTGTCCCCAACTATATGAGGATGAAAGAGTCTGACGGATATCTAGGCTTTCAAGATAACATTGACATATTTGTTGAAGGGGGTATAGACTAATCATGGCCACTGCAACTTAAATAAGACTAAAGATTCGTGGGGAATTGTTGCTCTTGACAAGAGGAGGGAAACATGAGCACCTCTTGCACTATCCGCGTTGTGCCAGATTTTCCAAAGTCCTACGAAATGTTTTAGGACATTACCATGCTTCTTCTTAATATTAATGAGGCAAGTGGGGAGCTGATGTCTTGTTGTATAGCTAGATTGAGAAATTGATTTGATATTTTTGGACAATTTTTGAATTTTTTTGATATTTTTTGGATGAGTTTTGGGTTTGGGGGGGGGGGGGGGGGGGGTGAAACAGAAGATATGAGCGAGATTTGGTGGAATACAGGGGTAACCAAGATCACGTGAGGTACCTAAAGAGGCAATGAAGGAGTATATGATGCCAAATGGGTGGACTGAGGGCTAAAATAAATATTGGAGATTATTAGGCAGGGTGAATGGCACAGATGTGCATTGATTTTCCTGTGATTCATGTTTATGGTATCTCAATGCATAATCAAACTCCATGTGTTGCTGAATTTGTTGTGCTCCCTGTTGTTGCTGTCATGCTAGTTATTTCCATTGTTGTTTACATTCCATCAAGGCAAAGGGCTTTGATTTTCTCTTGTTATTGTTATTATTATTGCTGTGACAAGCTATGTTTCCCTTGATTTACTGTTGCTGCCATATTGGTTATTTTTGTTGCTATGAATCCACATCTGATGCCAAAGGACTTCAAAACTATAACCCACAAATGTTTCTCAATTAGGTATGTGTGAAATTAATTCTAGATCAAATACCAGCCTGATAGACTATCCTAGTCCAGGCTATAAGCTTCTCAACCCCCGACAAACAAATAATGTTCTTACAAATACCTCCACATAATTCAACTGTAAATGCCACCTCTTTCTCATATTCCTATCTTCTGATAATTGCAATGGAAAGCCTCAAAGAACCAAAATTTGTCTCAGAGACAGATAATCAAACATTCAACTGCAACCGCTTTTTTAGTATTGAAGGCTTTGTGTTGTCTAGGGAAGTCCAAAAGTGTTATCTCTTGCCCTTTTTCAAACTAAAAGTGGCATTTTCACTTTGTTTGTGCCATTTTTTTTGTTTTGATTTTTTGTTTTTATTTTTATTTTTGATTTTTGATTTTTTGATGTTTTTGATGTTTTTGATTTTTTTTTGGTATTTTTGATTTTTTTCTCAAATCTTTTAGACATAAAACCGTTTGAGATGGATGTTATTGATAGATTCTGCTAATTTTGCACCATCACAATTTGAAAGTCGGTAAGTACTAGTCCCAAAGGATTCGGTGATAAGGTAAGGACCAATCCAGTTGGCCTTCCATTTTCCTTTCTTTTCCCTTGCTGCTTGGTTCTTGGGATTTTCTCTAAGCACTAGCTCACCAATCTAAAAGACACGAGGTTTGACCTTTTTGTTATAATGGCTTGATAATATATTCTGATACACTTTGAGATATTCATGTGCTATACACTGATGTTCTTCCAACAACTCTAGCTATTCTAGATGGGCCACTCTATAATCCTCATCTGATAGGACATCTTGAAGAGTAACTCTCAAGGATGGGATCTCGACCTCTAAAGGGAGAATAGCTTCATAGCCGTAGACCAAGGAGAAGAGTGTCATGCCTGTAGGTATCCTAACACTCGTCCTATAGGCCCAAAGGGTAGAGTTCAACTATAAATGCCAGTCCCTACCAATATCATTGACAGTTCTTTTGAGGATGTTGATGATGGTTTTGTTGGTAGCCTCTGCTTGGCCATTACCTTGGGGATAATAAATTGATGAAGAATGGTGTATAATGTGAAAATTTTCACATAATTCATTAATTATTTGGTTTTTAAAATACAAGGCATTATCTGTGAGAATTGCATGAGGTATGCCAAACTAACAAATGATATGGTTGAGAATAAAAGAAGAGATCTATTTTATGGTAGAGTCAGCAAGTGGTGCCGCTTCGACCCACTTGGTGAAGTATTTGGTGACGGTGATAATCCATTTATGCCCATCAGAGGAGGGTGGATGGATGGCTTCAATCAAATCAAAACCCTACTAATAAAAGGGCCATCGTGTGGCCAAAGGATTTAGCTCTTGGGCTGGTGCATGAACAAGGTTACCATGGATTTGACATTTTTTGTAGGTTTTGACAAAATCAATAGAATCCTTTTCCATGGTTGGCCAAAAATAGCCCATTCTAAGAATCTTCTTTGCTAATGTGAAACCACTAGAGTATGGAATTCTTGTAGAGTGACTCTAGACTCATCCTTTTCAAGACACCAAATAAAATACCGTCAAGACCTTTCCTATACAATGTATCAGCCACCAAGGTGTAACATGAGGCTTGTCGAATGAAATTTTATTTTTGGTTATGTGAGAGGTCAGACAGAATGGTGTTATCACAAAGGTAAGTGATAAGGGACTATACCAAAGAGAATCATGGGTGTTTAGATGGCAAACGATAAGGGAATCAAGTTGAGTAAATGTGGGTTGAACCACCTCTTCCACTAGGAACTCATACCACTCGTGCTATTCTAGGAGTTGAAGTAAGGAGGCTAAGGTGGCCATAGCATCTGCTGCTCTATTCCTTTCTCTAGTAATTTGTTCGAAGGTAATGTGAACAAAACATGCCTTGAGTGTATTGACTATATGTTTATAAGGAAATAATTTTTCATCTTTTATCTGATAAGTATCAATAACTTGATTGATGATTAACTAGGAGTCTCCATAAACTTCTAGGGCTGTCAATTTCCATTCTAAAGCCAGTTTGAGACCCAAGACCAAAGCTTCATATTCAGCCATTTTGTTGGTGCAAGGGAAGAGCATTTTGTAAGATTTAGGGATGGTAACACCAAGTGGTGTGATGAACAAAATATTGGCGCTTGACCCATGGTGTGTGTAGGAACCATCAAAATAAAATTTCCATGTTACTAGCTCTGTCTGAAGGATGTGCATATCAGGGAAGTCAACTAAGATACGATTGGAACTTTCCATAGGCACATTTTCCAATTGATCGGTAATGGCCTATCCTTTTATTGCCTTCCTATCAACATACTCAATGTCAAACTCACTTAGGATCATCACCCATTTAGCCAGTCTACCTATTAATGTTGTCTTGCTGAGAAGGTATTTGAGAGGATCAATGTTGGAGATGAGCTTGAATTTGTGTGTTAGAAGATAACGACGTAGTTTTTGGGAAGCAAAAACTATGACTAGGCAAGCCTTTTCAATGAAAGAGTAATTAAGTTCATAGTTGACCAAGGTGCAGTTGATGTAGTAAATGACTCATTCTTTTCTTTGGTCATTTTCTTGTGCTAGGAGGGCTCCAATTGACTTATCCATTAAAAAAATATACAATAGTAATTGTTTGTGTGATACCAGAGGTACCAACATAGGCAGATTCATTAAATAGGTTTTAAGTGTTTCAAAAGCCTTCTGATATTGATCATCCCACTTAAAATGTATGTGTTTATGTAGTAAGTGTGTGAAAGGTATACAATATTCCACCAATTGAGAAATGAACCGACAAATTGATTGAAGCCTACCTTGAAGAGAGTGTAACTAATTTAGGTTCTTTGGGGGTTGCATACTAATTATGGCTTGTAGCTTCTTTGGGTCAACTTCTATCCCTTTGGCCAAGACAATATATCCTAGGAGCTTGCCTGATTTGATACCAAAAGTGCATTTCTTGGGATTAAGCCTGCTCTCGAATGCTTCTAGACGAGTGAATATTTTGGCCAGTATGGGAAGATGTTCTTCTCAACTATGGGATTTGGCAAGAATGTTGTCCACATAATCTTCCATGAAGATATGCATCATATCATGAAAGATAGTGGTCATGGCCCATTGATAGGTAGCCCCAAAATTCTTTAACCCAAAGGGCATTACATTCCAACAAAATGTACCCCATGCACAAGTAAAAGCTGTTTTCTCTTGATCTTCTAGTGATATTATGATTTGATTGTATCCGAAAAACCCATCCATGAGTGAAAACATGGAATTACCCACTGTGAGATTGACAATGGTGTCAATGTTGGGGAGGGGGAAGTTATCTTTACGACATGCTTTGTTTAAATCTTGAAAGTTGATACCGATGCATATGCTACCATTCTTCTTTGATATGGGGACAATGTTGGAGATCCATGATGCATATGCTAGGGGCCAGATGAAATTGGTACTAATTAATTTTTCTAATTCTATTTTCACTAACAAGGCTATATGAGGATGCATCTTTCTGAGTTTTTGTTTCATTGGCTTGACCTCTAGAGAGATGTTAAGATGGTGGAGGATTAAGTTATGGTCTAAGCCAGGCATGTCCGCATAAGATCATGTGAAGTTTATCTATATTTCTTTGAAGAAATTGATAAATGCTTTCCTTTCTTCTGGGCTCAAGGATTGTGCCAAATAAATGACCTTTGGTTCTTGCTCTATGCCAAGGTTAACTAGTTCTGTTGGCTCAATCAAAATAGAATATCACTCCTTGGAATATTCAGATAAGGTATTAATTACCCCATCCGCGGGTGCCACAGTTGGGTTTTCACCTTGGGATACATCACTTCTATTTATTTCTATTTTTTTTTATCAAGATTAGCCACAACTTGGTGGTGGTCAATAAGGTTGTGGGATGCTTGCCCTGCTCTAGTGTGACTGAGGTGATTGATACCCCACCTAACTATATTCTCTTCTTCTATTCTTCATTGACGAGATGGTTCAACTGTGTTAAGGTATATAAAAACTTCATATTCAATGTCAAAATGAGGGAGGTGATGAGGCTCGATTGTATCCTAGTTAATGAGTTCAGGATGGACTAGGGAAAACGATTCATAGTATGGGAAAGGTTCAACGGGGCTTAAAGACATAACTTCATTAGATGGATCATACATTATATCTATTAGATCTATGACATGGACCTCTTCTAGAGTGTTTGGGTAAGTAGAGCTTGTGAGCGGCTTGTAGTAATCATCTTCAACTTCTACTAGGAAGAAGTCAGGGAATAAGGTTTGAAATAGAAACCCTTCAATGTGTTCATCTTCTAAGCCATCTTGATTTACTCTATTTATTGGTGAAGTGGATCTAGAACTATGAGTTCTTTGTATAGCCGAATTGTTGGGGGTGGGTATGTGGACAACATCACATTCTTTATCATGGAGAGATTCCTCAAATAGTGACTCAAATTCCCATTTAGCAGAATCATCATAATCTTCATTATTGGAGGCATTTATGGGTAGTTCTTCCATAGAATGTGAACTTGAGAGGGACAAATTTGCATTTATGATATCAGGTTTTGCCAGGGTATAATTGTCCTTTTTTTTGGGTGCCCACACCAAGGTAGAAGAGGAAGAATCATTATGCTTTGGGCAAGCTTCGAAAGAGGTTTTCACATTGTCTTGTCCATCATACCCTACCCCTACTTTAGATTTATTTGACCTGAATTGTGCCATCAAAGGTTTGATGATTCCTTTCCCTTTCCCTAAGGGACCATCTCCCATGTATTCCATCTTTTTCATTAAGTCAAAGCCTTTCCTGTGTAGGTGGGAGGAGATGTGGATGTTCTGTTGACTGATTTCTTCCACTGGGTTTGGAGGTGTGCCACTTGCTTTGATAAAATGCACATGATATGGTTTGGTGGAAGTCAATTTTCCATGAGACCTCAGATAAAGTGGGGGATCAAATAGGGAGACTGAGTAGTCACCTACCCCTTTAGAATGCAACTTACACTTTCTATCAAATTCTTTCATTAGTTTATCCATTTCTTCATAGTGTGGTTGTTTATGATCTTTTGATGATGATGACAGTGGAGGAGTGGAAGGACTTGAACAAACCACTTTCTCTTTACCCTTAGTTGATGTTGATAAGTGGCTACTCATTTGGTTAGTGGAGTGTGAAGTTCCTACAACTATGGACTGACTGCTAGCATCTATCGATGTATCAACTTCTTCTTTGTTATGAGGGATAAGTGAGTTACAATACTGGGCAAAGTGTTGATCTCTGGGTATGGTTATCTCTTAACCCATGTATAGAAATTTAAGACACTAGTGGTAGGTGGAAGAAATGGCTTGCATGTCATGGATCCATGGTCTTCCCAGTAGAATGTTGTAAGTTAATTGTAGGTCTAAAACCTAACAGACAATTTCTTTTACGACTGATCCTAATGTGATTGGTAATATGACCATGCCTTTGGAGGATCTTTTTTCATCATCATAAGCTTTGATGGTAATCTTTTTTCTTGGGTCAACCGCATCCTCTGCATACCTAAGGGCTTTCACTAAACCAAGAGTGCAAATATTGAGACCAGCCCCACCTTTGACCAATGCTCTCTTAACTTGGTTCCTATGGATGAATACTTCTATGTGCAAAGGATAATTTTGTGGCTATATGATAGACATGTCATATTGGGCAGAAAAAGACATGCAATGAGGAGCAACTAAATTACTGACCATGTTTTGGAATCTACTCACATCTAAGTCATTTGGCACTAAAGCTTTGGTGAGTATCTCTTTATGCTCTAGGGAGATTTGCAATAGTTTAAAAATGGAGATGTGGACCAGAGTCTTGAGTAATTGGTTAACCAGGTTATACTTGGGCATGGAGGAACTTGGAGTTGCTTGGTCAGGACTTGTCACTGGTCCTAGTAGGATAATTTTGGAGGCTTAGCCTTGGGTGACGACATTTGAGGACTATTTTTTATTTTTATCTTTAATTATGATGACATTTACAGTGTCATCAAATCCAGAAATCATGCCAATGGTATTATAGTAGTGGTGCGCATAATTAACCTTGGTTTGTGGAGGTGCATTATGATTGGCCTTGGAGGACTCTCCCTTCTCATGATTCACGAAGGGGTTCTTGAAGGTTGTATGGTCTTCATTATTACTGAGATTGATTACTTTAATAGTTCCATCATTTATCAATTTTTGGATGACCCCCTTAAGGGCGAAACAATTGTTTGTCAAATGCCCCCAATTGCGATAATAGACACAAATGTGTTTGTCATTCCACCATTTTAGCTTGACTTGGGGTTCATATGGTTTATCCTCTAGTAACATGATGAGGTCATCACCCAAGAGTGTTTGTAAAGCACTCTCATAGGACACCCCTATGGGTGTATACTCCTTAGGTATATCAGAAGATTGATATCTTTGTGGTGGAGGAGCTTGATTGTAAGCCACTTGTTGGTTAGACATAGGGGGAGTCTTTGTGTTACGTCGGTAAAATGGGCAACCATTATTTTGTTGAGGTGTGACACTAGGACTTGGTCGATTTAAAGGGGGTTGAGTTTGAGTTTTGACATGATTGGCTTCAACTACCCCATCATTTGTGATTTTTTTGTTATTGTTTCTCCACCACAATTTCTATTTATCTGTGGATTGATCAAAGGAATTGTGCATTTGTGTGGAATTATTGGAGAAACGTTTACCATCTTTAGATAATCTAATTATGTCATTTTTTACCAAGGTTTCTTCCACTTTAGCTGCATTTTCTAAAGTGGTTTTAAAACCTTTAGGCCCTTGGAGTTGGAGCCAATAATTCATCAGTTTTGAGAGACTATGGATGAAGATATCTGTCTTCTCCTTATTTGGTATGTCTTTATGATATTTAGCAAACATGTGCCTCCACTGTTGTAGGAAGGTCTTGAATGATTCACTTGGGAGTTGTTTTGTGTTGCATAGATCAATCATTGTAACCTCTCTTTCAATGTTGTAAGAATATTGGGTGATAAAAATGGAGGCCAATTGATCAAAGCTTTTGATATTGGAGGGTAGTTTGGAGAACCATTCCATGGCTTATCTCCCAAGGCTCCTAGGAAATATACGCATTAAGTATGTTGTGTCATGGACAAACTCCATGCTTAGCATATAGAATTGCCTTAGGTGATCTTGTGGATCCATCGTGCCAAAATATTTATCATACTTTGGTATCTGCACATTTGGAGGAAAAGGTGTGAAGGTAATGTTTTTATCAAATGGTAGGGGATACACCTTTTTGAGGCTAAACTCTGCGGGTTGTGTTTTTCCTCTTATCATCATTTCCATTTCTAGTTGTAAGTCTTGCAATTTTCATGTGACTACGTCTAGAGGTGACTCTTCTTCATCCCATTTTAGGTTGGTCACATCAAAATCAGATGGCAATTTTGTATCTTGTTGTGTTAATGTGAGTATGTATCGTTCTTTTTGTTTTTCCATAATCTTGTCCATGATATCAACAAGTTTGAGATTTTGCTGAAAATCTTCAATTTTAGTTTTGATACTTATGTCATCCCATGCATTTGATGAACCCATTGTGACTAAGGATTTCAAATTTTGATCGAACAAGGGTGACTCGTAAGTAACCATGTTCGGCGAGCAATTTGTTGCTGTAGTAGATTTGAGGAGGTTTAGAGGTCCTATGCGTTTGATGGTCCTACTTGCTATCCTAGCACTCACTCATATGGGAGACCATTTCAGTTTTGTTGGGACACTTGTTTTGCATGGTGGCATGAAAGGTAAATTGGATTCTTTTAGTTTCTAGGCTTTCTTCAAAAGGTGAAAGTTTTGTTGACCATGATTTGTTTGTAGCAACAAGCTAAATTGGACAAGGTGTTTGCCAATGTTGATAGAATAAGGTTCACTTTTGTGAAGTCAAGTATGGATGTGTGTTTTTTAATGTTCCTAGCTTGATGTGCAAAGTGAGGTAATGGTAACTATTGGGTTGATGATGATGTAGCTTTTCTTGTTTTCAAAGGATGTTTTTGGTCAGACACAAATTTTTTAGACTTCGTAAAATACCAGCATGGAAAAGGGTATCCAAATTTATTATTTGTTTGCAAGTATCATGTTTGTATATAGCCTCTATTTCATGTTTTTGCTTAGATGCATCACAAGAATGGTTAGATGCACTATTTTAGTGATCAAATGCGTTATTTAATTGCTTAGATGTGTCACAGGGATGGTCAGATGCATTGTTTCAAGGCTCAAATGTGTTGTTCTACAGGCATATGTGTCATGATAGAGATCAAAAGCATTATAGGAATGGTAAAAAGCACTATTTTATGCAATGTAAGTTTAGCAATGTCTTGGTTTTGAACTTGGTTTCTTGATACTGGTTTGAGGTTCTTCTTTCTGGAACAATTATGATTTGCACTGGTATTTGTTATTAAGTTTTAAAGCACTTCTAAGCACAATAGTAGTAAAACCAATGCAAGATGTAAAAACCACACACACCTGGAAAATGGAAGAAAATACCTTCCTCATAAGGTTATCTAAAGGCTAGTGACTAGTGGGTCTTAGTGTTCCAACTATGTTTGGATTTACCTCTCATGTGATAGAGAGTTGCCCACCGATGCCAGGGAGGTTTGGCACAATCCTTTGTGGGACTACTAGAGGAAGGATATGTTATAAACATAGGTGTCTTGCATTTGATTAGGAGTACAAGATTGGAGGGCAATCCCTCTCACTGGCCCTGCTAAGGCAACTTGGGAGGTAGCTCTTCTATGGCTAGATAATCCTATCTAGTAAAAAACAAGAAATGGAAGTCACAAATAGGTTTGGAAATCTGATCACTTGAGATGAACGAGAGCATATCCCTACTATTTTGGTTACTCAAACATGACAAACACAAAGGATTAATTAATAGCCCTTATACTACTGAAGACAAGGGGGCTCCTAATTAGACTATGTGTGGGTTCTTTTTCTTGTTCAACTGTAACCGATCTTTATAGAGGGTTGGGCATTCTGATAAACTCCAAAGAGTTGAGAGCATAGGCCTACTTCTTTATCATATCAATGAGATTGAATGTTATTATTAAACTATATTTGAAAATTTGAGAAATGCCACACTTTTAATTGACAAGAGCCGTGGTCCACCTACCTGATTCGAAGCTAACAAGGGCTAGACACATTTTTTAGAGTCTTCATTCCTGTTGTGATTTTTAATAGATCTAATCTTTGTGAGCTTGGAAATGCCTTTGAAATTTTTCTAATCTTGGTATGAAGCTTCTCACATGCTATAAAACCTCCAAAAGATCAGATTCAAGTACACCACAAAACAAGAGATTCAAGGATTCAATATGCATGCAAATGGAGATGAAAACTAATCTAAATGATAACAACACAAAAAAATGCAAGAAAGGAAATGTAATAACAATGCAATACTAATCTATGAAAACAAATATGGATCTAAGATAATATGAAAATGCAAGGATGAAAACTCATGATGGAAGCCATGGATGTATGAGAGAAGAAGACAAGAAGATAGAAGTTCTCCACAAAAAGCTTTAGTATTTAAACTCCTTCAAAAATAACTCTCCAAACCTGCAACATAAAAATAGCATTAATGGGTCTAAAAGAAGAATAATAGATTGGCAAGAAAACTTGAAGAGCAGAGAGGCTTTAATATGAAGCCCGACGGTGGGCGCCAATTTGTACATGGTGTAAATGCGTATTCATGAAACCTTAGTGTAGAATGCAAATGGATTGACGATGAACTAAACTAAACCCAAGATATCATCATCATAATGTAATCTCTACAAGCGTCTCATGTTTCCCTAACTACGATTGCTAAAATAGCTCTCAGACCAACATCTTAGTGACAGTTCTAGAATGGGAGAATGCTGAAAAATGAATATGCAATGAACTAACAAGTGATAAATGATGCTAAATAACACAAAATAATGCTAAAATGCTATGAAAATGCTACAATAAGAATTCTAGATGATGAATCAAAATGTGCCTATAGTGCAAATGCCTAAGACTTGGGTCATTTTGCTCTTGAATTCTCCTTCTATTTATAAGATTTTAGAAGGGGTTGGGGTAATAATTTGGGTTTTACCTTTTCACTTGGTGGGTTGAAGTGAAATTGAAAAGGAGCTCAAAAGTCTTGATTGGAGGTTCCATGTGATTTTCATGTCAACAAAAATGTCTCATGAGAGACAAGAGAAGGATCTCAAAAGTCATGATTTGTGGCTAAATAAGGCTTTATTTGAACAAAAATGTCTCATGAGAGACAAGAGAAGGAGCCCAAAAGTCATTATTTGTGGCTAAATATGACTTTTATTTTCAATAAAAGTGTCTCATGAGAGACAAGAGGAGCCCAAAAATCATGATTTATGACCTTTATTTTCAATAAAAATGTCTCATGAGAGACAAAAGGAGGAGCCCAAAAGTCATAATTTGTGGCTAAATATGACTTTTATTTTCAAGAAAAATGTCTCATGAGAGACAAAAGGAGAGCCCAAAAAGTCATGATTTATGGCTAAATTTGGATTTCCTTTAATTCTTTATATAAAAGGAAGATTTTCATCTTGTGAGAATAAATGAATTTATTGATTTAATAAAAGTTTCATTTATTCGCAAAAGTTTGTCTTTTGCCTCTCTTTTTTTGAATTTCATTTTATGATTTTGAATTGCTTCTCTCCACTTTTGAAGTTGATATAGTTCTTATTAATTTGATAGATGATTAATGACCTAATGTAATCTTTTGATTCAAGATTTTGTTGTGTCTCTTTTGATTTTCTCTTTAATTTGTGTTGATTGATCAAAATTATGTGATTTAGGTCTTTGCCAATTTTTGGATGTCTACAAATAGGATATGTGTATGGGTAGTCGCAAAAAGCTGAGAAGGCCAAACTATTTATTGCCCAAGCAAGACAAAACTTACAAGAGATCTAAGAAGGCCAATTTTACATGTTTTCTTTTTTGATTTTTATATAAGGAATCTATCATTATAACTAATGGGTTTTGCAATTCATCCTTTCATAATAATTTTGACTATAGGGAACTATATGTCTTTGGAAACAGGCATCTTAAAACATCGTAGGTGGCTTCATCTCTTGTACTATCTCTACTTACTTTCCCTTGAACTAGGTACTCCAAGCAGGTGGGTATTCTGAAAATAAAAAAGTAAAACATTCATCTCCATCCTATACCCCTTATACACAACAAAAATTAGGGTTTTCCACTGTGGGCATTAGGAAGGAGACTCCATTTCAGTTAAAACCCTGAGCATAGATTAGGGTCACTTGTAGACAAATTTTTTTTTTCAAAAGTACTTTAAGATTAACCTACACACCTCAAACTAATTAGCACCTTTTCTAGGAAGAAAAAACACAACTTTTCATAATATAAGCATGTACCTATTGTAAAACTGCCAGGAGATCTTAAAATTGTACTTGCTATCTACACATATTTTCCCACCAAAATTACTTTCTTATTGATTCAAATCCATACATATCAACACCAACCCTTTCCTAGGTTGAAGAAATTTTATTTATAGGGTATATCTCTTGACCTTACATATTCATTCCTACTTTTTTGCTCAAAACAAAATTCTAATTATTGGTCTTCCAAATTTGCAAAAAAGGTTGCTTAACAACAATATTTGTTGCATAACAACTTTTTGTCAAAATTTTCAGCTTTTCCATATTTCTAATCAATTGCCTTCCAATGCCTTGCAAGATGATAAAATTACATATGCATATGTATGTATGTATGTGTATATATATATGTATGTATGTATGTATATATATATATATACACACACACACACACATATGTTTATATATGTGTATATGTATGTATGTATATAAATAGAGAGATTTTGGCACAACAAAGAGAGCAAACCGTGGGAGAACATTTGAGTTGTGAACATAAAATTGGGAATGATTTATGTCATGTTATTTATTTGCAAAAAAGGTTGCTTAACAACTTTTTGTCAAAATTTTCAGCTTTTCCATATTTCTAATCAATTGCCTTCCAATGCCTTGCAAGATGATAAAATTACATATGCATATGTATGTATGTATGTGTATATGTATGTATGTATATATATATATATATATATATATATATATATATATATATATATATATATATATATATATATATATATCTAGAGAGAGAGAGAGAGAGAGAGAGAGAGAGAGAGAGAGAGAGAGAGATCTCGTGGATTGTGGAGATTAGTGGAGATCTAGGATTTTGTTGTCGTGCCCTTGTGATCGATCACAAGGGCACGACAACAAAATCCTAGATCTCCACTAATCTCCACAATCCACGAGATCTCTCTCTCTCTCTCTCTCTCTCTCTATATATATATATATATATATATATATATATGTACATATGTTTATATATGTGTATATGTATGTATGTATATAAATAGAGAGATTTTGGCACAACAAAGAGATCAGACCGTGGGAGAACATTTGAGTTGTGAACATAAAATTGGGAATGATTTATGTCATGTTATTTATTTATATCTAAAATCAACTTCAAACTGTGTTGTAACTCTATCATAGGTGTTTGAATTGGTTCCAAATAATAAAACAATGACATTACCTCTAAACCATGCAAAGGATGTTGTAGTGGTTCCAAAAAAAAAAAAAAGACCTTACCTCTAATCCAAATAATAAAATAATAAAACTCACACAAACCGTGCTAAGTGACAAGCCATAACCTAGTTCAATTGGTCTAGTTGCTGATTAACTGGGTTGATTACGAATTCTTATAGAACTATCATCATATTAGGTACATTAAAATGAACAATTAGTTATTCCCATCTAGCAATAACTTGATTGGTCTATTTAGACCCATTGATTATTGTTACAAGATTTTAAACATAACTATATAAGGAGTGAGTTAGGACATATATAGGTTAACCTTACATTAACTATAAACTACAACACAAAGGTTGCACTAGGGTATTATAAGACTGTAATTATAGAAAATTGCCTGATTTGCCCAAGTGGGTTTATGATGGCAAAGAGTTGTATTAGGCAACTAAAGCTCACTAGTGGTTATAGGAATATAACTACATCAAAATAATTAGAAACCATAATTACATATTCGTTAGAGTGAGTAGTTCAAGGGTCTTGATCCCATGTATAAGGGTATGTAGGCAACCTAGAAGGTGAAGTATGCCTCCAGTGTGTGGATGCCTTAGACATAGTTATGTAGCCTTGGACATAGTTAGGTAAAACTTAACCATGTATGTATGTATGTATGCATGTAACTATTCTCTACTTAACAGTTCCATCCACATTGGGTGGGGGAGGGTAGTTGAGCTTGTATCTTTTGCAATACTTTATTTCCATTATTTGCGCTCTTTGAATCAAAGGTATATAACTTTATCACTTGTAACTATAATTTTCAAATAGTACAAACCACAATAGTTTTTAATAATTCTATGGTTCTCTTTTTAAGTTAATAAAATTGAAGGTTAGAAATTAATTTCATTTATGTACATCTTTTTCAAATTTGATATTTCTCTTTTTCCTGACTCAATCCAAGAATAATTTTTCAAAACAAATACTAACTAGTTGGAGATTGAGCTAAAAAATTGTAAGAATGATTGAGCCAAAAGAGCTAAAAAAATGATTGTGCATGATAATCATCTTTTTAATGCTATTTTTGGCATAGTTGTTCTCATATTTTATGATTTTTGGTGAGAACAAAATTCCAAACTAATCAGGTAGGTGATCCAAAATTAAATCATAATTGGACGAGGCATGTTTAAATACCTTATCTCACATGTTAATGAATGCTATGTGTTTATGTGCTACTATTAATGAATGTTAAAGGATGAATGTTCTAGGTTGTAATAGTTCTTAAGCCCAAAATAGATAAATCATGATGTGAAATGCAAATTTGGGTCCTTAAATTAATGAATTAGCACACCAAGAGATAGATTTTGTGTGATGAAGGATTATATGATTTTCTACTTATTTCACCACATAGAAGTGCATTGCATGTTCACACACTTTCCTAAATAGACATTTGTGAGTACTAGGTGTGTGAAGGCTCCATGCAAAAACATGTAGAAGCAAAAAAGGTCATGATGAACATTTTTGATGACATGTCTTCCAAGAGCATATATAAGTTCCTCAAGGTGACTTTGCATTATTAAATTTCCATGTTTTCCGACCCCATTGCTCTTCCTCCATATTTTGCACAAACAAAAAATGCTACCTCCAACATTGCAACCATATGATAAATGGGAATAACACATGCCCGATCCATAACCTAGTTAAATTGGTCTAGTTTCTGATTAGCTAGGTTGCTTACAAATTCTTGTAGAATTGTCATTAGATTAGGTACAGTAATATGAACAATCAACTATTCCCAACTAGCAGGATCAAATACAATTTTTCAAGGTACTAAAATTGCATATGCAGATGCATCACTTGATAGACTAATTATATAAAGGATACATCATTGGAATATTGGAATTAGGAAAAATGCAATCAGAGGAATGAAGTTGCAGAGCTAACCCCCATGCAAGAAGAGGTTCAAGATGACAAGAAGATGATGATGGGTTAATGCAAGACCACATACAATATAGAATTGGAGTCTCTTAATGTAGAGGCAATTATTTATCCATGAACAATAAATAAAATTGAAGTGAGAAAAATGAAGTGAAAATAGTAAGGTTAAAGTTTTTGAATTGGATGAAGCCATCATTTTTGGTGTTCAATCAAGGTCATTTAGATTAAGGTCAAGGATCAGTCAAAGTTGATCAATGCCATTCAAAGGCCTTGAGGGGTATTACAATGTCATCAAAGCTCACGAATGAATTAAACATGTAATTTTCAAGCCTTTTTAACTTATATATGGGGATGGAATATAGAGAGGAGAGATGAAGAGTATGGTGTGGTAATATAATTAGTTTCTTTTGTAAAATCTATAGGTGTATTTGGTATTTGAATGCAGTCTTGGTAATTTCTCCCTTACCTCATGGATGTAATAGTTCAAAAGATTTCTACCAATTTGAATGAATTCTAGAATCAATTATAATGCTACATGTGTGTTAGGATTAATCTCAAATAAAAATAATAGTTACATGCAAATATAACCAATATCAGAAACTAATAGATCACATAGAAGAGAACACAAGACACCAAGATTTAATGTGGTTCACCCAATCCCTAGGATACATACACCAACAACAAGTCCAATATTATTATTATCCAGTGATTACAATTCAAAATCACTTATAGCTCAATATCCCCACAAGAAGCTGCAATATCACCATTACATTATGAAATCCCTAACCCTAGGCCTTTTATACAAGCTTTTGCCACTTACAAAATTAGGGCTAGAATAAGTTGTCTAATGGAAAAACAATAGCCAACACTTTTTACAATATAAGGTTATTTTTGGCTTTGAGGGTGCTACCCCTAAAAACCTCCACCAAGATGTTTCTCCTTGACCCCACCATATACTGTAATAGGGAACACACTTGGGGCGTTGACCCAGGATCCCACAGGGGCATTGCCCCTTGACCCTGTCTTGGGGGTGTTTCCCACAAACCCCTGTAGAAATAATATGGTGTAAAAACTATGTTGAATAAACCTCCAAGTCTAATTAGACTCCACATCACAACAATCTCCCACTTGGAGATTGATCAGACTCCACAAAAATAACCTCTCACTTAGAGATTGATCATAGCACTGCTAAACCTATAGCTCCCACTAGAATATTAAAGCACCTTGGACCTTGCTATTCTTTTATTCTATTCAATCTAAAAGACCAACTGAAGCTGAAGAGGAATTCAAATTCTCCCTTGTTACTACTTTTGTAAACATATCTGGTGGATTGTCATCTATACGTATCTTGTCCAACTTTAACTGTCCATCATCCAAGACTGACCAAATGAAATGGTATTGCAACTGTATGTGTTTTTTCTTTGAATTCAGAGAAGAATTCTTTCCAAGATGAATGACAATAATTATCCCTCTGAAGTTGTCCCAATTCTTCCAAGAAGAATTGAAGCCATATCATCTCCTTGGCTACCTCTATAGCAAAAACATACTCTGTGTCTGTAGTGGATAAAGAATTAACCTTTTGTAACCTAGAAACCTAGCTCACTATTGCTCCATCAATAGTAAATACATAACCCATATTACTCCCGTTGGTATCACTATCTCCTACCAAATCTGAGTCAAAATAACCCTGTAAATCTATAGCAGAGCCCCCAAAGTGTAAACACTTACTGGATGTGCCTCTCAAATATTTGAGAATCCATTTAACTACATTCCAATGCTTAATTCCTGGATGACTCATATACCTGCTAACAACTCCCACTGCATGTGAAATATCTGGCCTTATACATACCATAACATACACCAAGCTTCCTACAGCTGAAGCATAAGCTACCTTGGACATATTTTCTTCCTCTTCTTATGTCTTTGGACACATCTCCTTAGTCAACTTCAAATGACTAGGTAAAGGTGTACTGAAAGCTTTAGCATTCTCGATAGAGAAATGTTGCAACACCTTCACAATATAATCAGCCTGAGATAATGTCAATTTCCTATTCTTCCTATCTCTACAAATATTCATACCAAGGATTTGTTTTGTTGTCCCCAAATCCTTCATAGAAAATGCATGTGCTAATTTTTCCTTTGAACCCTTAATGTGATCCATGTTAGACCCAACTACAAGCATATCATCAACATATAAACATAAAATAATGTAGCTGCTATCATACAACCTATTAAAATAAATACAATGATTTGAATGAAACCTGCTATATCCATGCTCATGCATAAATCTATCAAAATTTAGATACCATTTCCAAGGTGCTTGCTTCAAGTCATATAAACTTTTCTTCAATTTGCACACTAAGTTCTCCTTACCTTTGACCTCAAATCCCTATGGCCATGTCATATATATCTCTTCATCCAAATCACCATGAAGAAAGACTATTTTAACATCAAGCTTCTCCAAATGCAAATCTTCAATAGTCATAATAGTAAAAATAGTGCAAATAGAACTCATTTTAACAACAGGAGAAAATATCTCATCAAAATCAATGCCCTTTTCTGTGCAATTCCTTTTACAACTAATCTATATTTTAATCATTTCTTACCTCCATCCACTTCTTTCAACCTGTAAACCTATTTATTATTTAAAGCCCTTTTACTTGTAGACAACTTGCATAAATTTCAATTCTTATTTTTTAGAAAAGAGTTCATTTCTTCTTTCATTGCAAACTCCCACTAAATCTTTATATTCACCTACACAAATTCATTATAACATTTAGGTTCACCAACATTAGTAAGTAAAATAGAATACAAAGAGGGAGAAAATCTTTCTGGAGGTCTACTTAGCCTTGTTGACCATCTAACAGTCATTGGTGTGTGTGGTATTTTTTGTTGTAGTTGTTGCAGATCACAAGGAATTGATGGAACATCATCTTTTGGAGTATCACCCAACACTACATAATCATCTTCTTTCTTCTCATGTTGCTGCAAAAAATCTTTGTACAACACTTTATCATTAAATATGACATCCCTTCTTCTTACACTTTCATAATTTTTAAAATCTCAAAGCCTATAACCATATTCATCAATGCCATATCCAAAAAATACACATTTCTTTGACTTAGCTTCCAGCTTGTTTCTACTTTCAGAATTTATATGAGCAAACGCTTCACAACTAAAGGTTTTGAGAAAATAATAACTCACCTTCTTACCAGTCCATGCTTCCTCTAGAATACCACAACCCAAAGGAGTAGAGGGACCTCTATTAATCAAATATACAATAGTATTGACAACGCTCAACCTCATGTTTAAGGGTAACCTTGCGTGCAACCTCATGCTTCTTGCACACTCCATTATAGTCCTATTCATGCATTCAAGAACTCCATTTTCCTATGAAGTCCTTGGAATAGTTTTCTATCAACAAATACCATTAGTAGAGCAATAATCTTCAAATTCATGACTACAATACTCACCACCATTATGAGATCTGAAACATTTTAGTTTCTTACCAGTCTCATTTTTAACCAAACATTTCCATTTCTTAGAAGTTTAAAATACATTAGATTTTTGTCTAAGAAAATAAACCCATACTTTTCTAGTTGCATCATCAATAATGTTACATAATAATGAGAGCTACCAAGGGCAGATAGCTAAGTTGGTCCCCATACATTTGTATGTACAAATCTCTAATCTCTCATTTTTCTTTTCCTTCCCAATCTTCACGAAACTCACTCTCTTTCATTTTTCATACACACAAATTTCACAAAAATCCATATTAACACATTTTAGACCTGGAAATTTTTTCTTTGAATGAAGTAATTTCATACCTTTCTCACTTGTGTGCACAATTCTATGGTGTGATAGCACTGTATCAAAATCTGCAACAATCATTTGTTCTCCCTGCTTAATTGTAGCAACTATTCCTGAACATTCATTTTTTTTTTAAACAATCAAAGTAGGAGGAAAAATATGACATGTACAAAGATATAAGGTGCCTACTTTCACACCTTTTGCTACTATAAGGGAACCTTTTGAAACCTTCCAATTTCTATCATTAAAAGTAACTACACAACCCTCATCACCGAGTCACCCTATTGAAATTAAATTCCTACTTAGTCTTGGAACATGTCTTACCTCATGTAGTAGCCAATAATTCCCATTCTACAACTTAATGTTAAATTTTACCTTTCCAATAATTTGATAGGGTTCATTATCCCTTAAATAAAGAATCCCAAAATCCCCTTGGACATAATCAATAAAGTAACCTCTATAAGGTGTGGCATGAAATGAAGCACCTGAATCTAAAACTCATGAATCATCAACACTTTCTAAAGATAGAAGCAAACCATCCTCTTTAGATTTTTTACCTACCACATTTTCCTCCTTGTTCCCTTTTGGTTTATCTCCGTCATTATTCTTTCGAGTCCAACAATCTTTCTTCTTATGCCCTAGTTTCTCACAGTGCCAACAATCTCTCGATCCTTTGGATTGAGACCTCTTCTCCTTTGACTTTCCTCGTGATTTTCCATAATTTTTGGAATTATTTCCTTGCTCAGTCATTTTTCCTTTGCTTTGTGCATTCAAAGCACTTCTTGATGTACATCCACCTAAGTTTTTCCTATGAGTTCCCTCACTCAAAATAACTGGTCTGCCTCACAATACGTGTATCATAGTCATGCTCTGGGCCATGCTTAGGAATAATGTATTCAATCTAAGGACTATTTTTCCTACTATGGGGTGCATTTAATCTTGTCAACCCAGGGACGTATACTTGAAATGGTCGGCATAGTATGTGCACTAGGTCTCTTAATGAGTCACTATGCTTATGCTGCAAGAAAGTAAAATGCAAGGAAAAAATTGACACTATTACTATAGGAAACTAACACACTTAACTCTATGAATACTGGAAATACAATGAAATGTTAAAAAATATTCCAATTCAATTCATCCACTATAACTGTTCTCACAAATGCTGCAGGAACATTCACGAAATGTGATGCTATAGGAAGGAACTTACAATTTCTACTTACAATACTAAAAATGCTTGGAAATAAATCTATATTATCCTAATCTAATCCACCTTCCAAGTAGGTCCCCTTAGTTGGCTTCAACTAAACTACTAACACATCATAGAACCCAAAAACTATTTCATTACATTTCAAAAATTCATTACATGGAAACAACACATAGAACTATAAAACACAACTCACTGTAAAAGTTAACAGTCTATTCTCATAAAATTTCCTTCTAACTAAACTAACACACTTGGTTTGATTCTTATATATAGGAGATTGACACTTATTCCAAAATAAAAAAGTAAACAACCTAGCTATAAATCTGCAGGAGAGAAAGAAGGAAAATAACAACACAAGGTAGGAAGAAGAGATAACGGCTTAAGGTGGGAATAATAAAGTCTAAACATCTACTTGCCATAAGAATAAATGCAAAGAATGAAATAAGTCTTCATAGCTCCTCCATAATTTCTACCATGTCCTTTGGTACCTTTATGAGTTTTCTCCACCATGGCTACAACTCAATATTCTTTTCTCCTTGAATGCTATTGGCTGTCTTCACGCTCATCTTTGAATTTTTCCAATCATCTTAAGCTTCATTTCTGACAGGTTAGTTATAATGTAGAGATAATTGCAAATAAGCATTTTCAAATTAAATTCAAATATAAGAACACACATTTTGATAATTATATGAAATACTGCATCATATATATGGTATTTGCAAAAGATGACATACCATCTACCCATAGGTTAATCATTGGTTTAGGTAAACATAGATCCACAAATGCATTGATAAAAATAAAACAAAGTATTAACAAAGTGTTTAAAAACTATCATGAAATAGAGGCAATAATTAGCCTCATCAATAACACTGATTGACATCATCAAATTTTAAGGTATTACATCCAAAAATGTAATTATTCACAACCATTACCAAGCCATTCCAACTTTCACACAAAGAACACAAAATCAAAAGAGCCCTAATTTCTTCATCAAAATTAATATCCATAGAAGATAATTGAATAGTAACATATTAAATTAATTTAAATGATCTACAATAGATTCACCTTCTGTCATTTTCATATTAAATAAATGCTTCATGAGAAATACCTTATTTGAAGCAGAGGGTTTTTCATACAATTTTGCTAGGGTTTCCATCAACTCTTCTATCATTTTCACTTTTGTAATGTTAAATGTCACAAATGGTGCCAAGCATAATTGGATGCTTCCAAGTGCCTTTTTGTCTAAAATATCCCAGTCCTCATTTGACATAGTTCCTTGTTTCTTGGATTTTCCTTCCAACGGCTTCCATAAATCCTTTTGATTAGCCCTCCATTTGCATCTTCCATAATTGAAAGTTCTTCCCATTAAACTTCTCCACCTTTAGCTTACCCTCATTTTCTATATCTCCCACTCAACCGTGAGACTCCCACTTGACTTTGAGACCTTTTTGTAGAGGATCCGACAAGAAGCTACAATATCACCATTACATTATGAAATCCCTAACCCTAAGCCTTTTATACAAGCTTTTTCCACTTACAAAATTAGGGCTAGAATAAGTCATCCAATGGAAAAATAATAGTAGATGCCTTTTACAATATAAGGTCATTTTTGGCTTTGGGGGTGCTACTCTCGAAAACCCCCGTGAGGGCATTGCCCCTCGACCCCACCCTGTACTATGACGTGGAGTACACCTAGGGTGCTACCCCAAGACCCTATAGGGGTGCTACCCCTTGACCCTATCTTAGGGGCACTACCCCTAAACCCCCATAGAAATAATATGGGGAAAAAATTGTGCCAAATAAACCTCCAAGGCTGATTAGGCTCCACATCACAATAACGTTTGCCTAATTTCATTGGTTATTTGTCTAAGTTCTCTTTACCCACTTGTTGGATAGTAAACTATATGTATTTTCAGGGTGACGTATCACCATGGTTGCATGTTCTTATTGTATGGAGTTAGGGAAGATTTAAAGGTTTTCTTTGTTGTTTTAGATTTCCATCCTGGAGGTTAAAACCATACCCTTACTCCTTATAATGGAGTTGACTGAGAATCTATAAGACACCTATTGTTGCATGAAGAATACAAGGGATTAGCAGTCAAGACACATGACAGGGGCTTGTGTATAATTTGCATGGTATTTGGAGGGTTGCAGTCATTCACAAGACACTAAAGAACCCATTGGAAGAGTTGGGTAGGCAAGATAATGGAGATTGGAGGACAATTACTTTAAACAACAATGAAACCCTCATTAAGGTAAGGGTTTGCACGATCAGTTATCTCCTAAATGACTAGGAGCCCAAAAGCTAGAAGTTTGAAAGCTCTTGATAAGGTAAATGTGTAGTTAAGTTCATTTGTTCAAGTTCTTTGAGGATTTTGTGAGTTTGTAGTTCGAGTGTGTGTTTTAGACCTATTAGCCTCAATTAGGGCCTGAAGTTTGGATGCCTTAATGAATAGTTGAAATCCTAAGACTTGGAAGTTTAGTAGAGCACAATTGTTGGTATTTGAATCCTCCTTTAGTTTTAATTGTTGTTTTGAAATATTTTTATTTCTTGCCTTAAACCCCAAGATAGGGTTACAGGGAAGAGCCCTTATTAGGTCAGTTTCTTAGGTTGGTGTTTGAAGCCCACTAAGGTGCATGGAACCTTATGAATGTTTGAAATCCCATTGTTTGGGAGTAATTAAGCCCTTGGAAACATTTGGGGTGTGGAGTTTGTGAAAGCTCTAGGAGGGTGTAAGGGAGTGGAGGTGTTGTGTGGCAAGAGGGGTAGTTGTTTGTGTTGTGAAGATATAGGTAGAGACACTAGGAAGAATTAGATAAAGTTTTGTGGTCAGCATTGATTGTAGGGTATGGTCAGAATGGACATGGAACTAAAGCCCAAAATTTCTTCTCACAAATGCAATTGGAAGGGGTTGAATCTGATAAGCAAAGCAAGTCCACTCTTACATCATTAAAATAGACTATGAATTGAATATTCTTTTAGAAAGTACTCTTGTAACTATGTATGAAAAATGCGATGCTATGGAGAGTGCACACAATCTTATTCAATAAAATGCAAAGTGATAGAATCAAGCCATATTAGGCTAGGATTAGGCTACAGAATGCTCATGAAAACATAAGCCCAATCAATGAAACAACATGAATGCATTGGTATTTATTTTGCATGGTCATGATCTTCACCTTTATAGATAATGTAGGAAAATTAAGTGGTATCAAAAATGACTTTGTCAAAGTATATGAAGAATATCCAATCCAAGGTCATCAAAGTATCAATTAAAGCTACCATGGAATACATCAAAACTAGCAATGGGGTTTCACATCCAATGTTATCATCACTACCTCTCATCATTCCATACACAAGAAACCTCTACACAAATGCCCAACTCAAGTTTACAATCACTACCATAACCAGACCAATTTTGGTCTTCTCCCCTACATAGGTAGAAGCCAGTGAGTCAAATACTATTTCCCTATCAAGAAATGAAAATGTGAGCACAACAAGAAAAGAAAACAAGAATGAAATCAATGTCTTTGAGAGCTTGTGATAAATGACATGGGTATAATGCCAATTGGGGAATCCAATCACCTGAGAAGAAGCCTAAATTTGTATTAGGCATGGGAAAAGAGGGCATGATAGACAAAAAATTCAGCAGATACAAGAGATAGAAATAATAATGTAATTGTCATCAATAGACACAAATTTTGCACCTGAATTACCGTAGATGTCTCATACATTAGTTTTGATGTATATTTTCTCACATTTCTAAAATGATTGACTATTGTTGGCTATACCTTGCATCTGTTCTTGGGGAAAGTGCTAGTTAGCCCATTATTAGCTTGATATACAATGAGAATGTTTCATTTTTCTTTTGAAAACTTTGGCTGTCATCAAAATTTTGACATGGCTTGCCATCGATGGTATGAAAAACCCACGAAATAATTACTGGCTTGTGTCGATAGTTCAACAAGGTTTTTCGTTGATGGTATAACAAACCTATTGAATCATCTCTAGATGGCATCGATTATTTGATGGGGTTTGTCATTGATGGTATAAAAAACTCGTCGAATCATCTCTAGCTAGCATCAATAATTTGATGTTTCAAATTAGTTGTTTGGCACTGACATGTGACATAGATGGGGATGATTTTTGATGAAGTGGCCTGTCGATAAATCAACGAGCATGGAGTGTGTTGAACTTTCAATACAATTCTAGCAACATTGACTTTTGACTTTTAAGTGTCAAAACTTTGACCACCAACATGTCAAAAAATAGGTCCAAATTTACTAGTATACCTATGTTCTTCCAAGCCAATGTGAGCGAGCATTTTACTTTAGCGTTCCACATAAATTGGGTTGGTCATTTTGTGAGGCCTCGCCTCGACCCATCCTAGCCTCGATGATACTCTATTTTTTAAAAAAATTTTATTTTTATTTTTTTGTGATACTTATGGCTCGATATGTCAGAGCATTATTTGTGGCACTGAACATTATTTTGCTGATTATGATGTATGATGCTTTATTTCAAATATTTGATTTCTGTAGTTTAATGTTTTATAACGTATATGCTGATAAAATGAATGAATGCAAACTAACACTTTGAATCTCCAATTTTAATGAGTAGAATGAGATGAATGAATAGATTATAGAAGAATGGATGTTTTAAAATTTCATGAAATTGTTGATGCGTATTTTTATATATATATGTACATGTGCTTCTCGAATTACTGACGTGTGCAATGAGTGTGTAGGAAATTTAGCCGAGAAATCCAATGGGAAGACAAAAGCTGAACCCCATGTTTATTTTGTGCTTTATTCTTTTTTTTACCTAGTCCATCTTTATGGTGTATTTTCTTTTGGTAGTTTGTTTCCCCTAGTTTTATTGTCCATATTAAGTCCTTAAGTCTTAAAAACTTCAAAATGAAGTACCCTAGGGGTAAGGGTATGGGTTGGGAGTGTTTTCCACTCCCCAAGTCTCCTTGGTTGACCTTTATGGTCGCTCAAACACTCCATCTTTGCTTGAATTCGAAATTGGTTGTCACTTCATAGGTTGGTAACCTTGACTCCACCAAGGGGTTTACCTTAAGCCTAGTTAAGTAGATTCTTATTTAGAGGCATTTTGGAGGAAGTGGAGGGTTGTTACCCAATCTCTAGTTTTAGAGAGCAAGCTTGAAGATTGAAGGAAGGAGAAAGGAAAGAAGCTCTTCTCAAACTTCCGTTGTTGCCATAACACTTGTGGAGGTAGGAATTCCTCTCTCATGGGCTTAGCTTTCATTCTATTGATCATGTTTGAATCTTGTTTATAGTGTTGTGAAGGTTCTTGTCTTTATATGTTTGTGTGTATTGGGAGGATATTTGAGGGAATTTTATCTTGTTTTGGATTTCATTTCTTGCTTTGTTGAGACCTTGTTCTTTGATTTTTCATGGGGATTGTGAGGGCATTACTCACCCTTGGATAGGGAAGAAGTGGCCATGTATGGGGGTAGGGCTTTAGTTGGACCTCATTGGTGAGAGTCTCCTTTCATGGTGAGAGGAGGGAAAAAGGGTAGGGTGTATGGGCCCCTACTTGTCATCGCCTTCCTTATTGATGTTGTGAAATCATGTGTATGAAGAGAAAATGAATACCCTTGTGATTGGAGCCCCGAAAGGGCCTTATAATAGAATGGAAATTCTTAAAATTGAAGCCCCGAAAGGGCTATGTAATGGAATGGTGATTGACTTCTCCCATTGGGAAAATCCACCTCCCCCCTATTTTGATTCCATGTATGGATCTATTTTGTAAACCAGGTTTGGGGTGTATGTTTGAATTGTTTCATGTTGTGATTATCCACCTTGATTCAGTTTTGTCTTCCCCATTATTCTTTATTGTAATTTGAAGTTATTTGGAAGATAGCACATGTTGGAAGTTTGTAGAGATTTATTTGAGTTGTAAAATGATGTAAAATGGGTTGGATATTTGGAAGTATTGGGCAATGACCTCGGGTTTTCTTACTGGTTCTTTCCCGAGTGGAGCCTTTGAACCAGGATGAATAATGAGAGAAAGAAAAAAAAAAAAAAGGATTATGAGAATTTCCTTGCATTTCTCTCATGTTTCTTTGAAAATTTGCGTAATGTATGTTAAATGGTCTTCTCATTGTGTGAAATTTGTTATAGCCAATTCCACCACCTTTTTGTTCATGCATGTTATTGTGATGAAAGTAAAAATTGGAAAGGGATATGTAAGAGAGAATTTTGGTTGTGTTGAGACTATATTATTTAATCTCAAGCCTTGGAATGTATTGAAGAAAGAAAGGAAAAATGTATTGAGTTATCATATATCTTGTATGATGTATTGAGAGTGTTGAATGATAATCTTGAATATGAAGGAATATGTTAGGAAAGGCTGAGTTCAAATAGACATTAGAATGGTATGGAGAAAATATATGCATATGAATTTATAGAGAATTTAAACATCCATTGCAATCTTTCTATCTTCCATTCTCATAAAATAATTAGTTGCATTATGTATAAACTTGGATTCATATACAGTTGTTGCATTTGTATGTGAAAGAAAATAGAATTGTATTGATCCAACAACAAAGGAAGAGAAACTAAAGTAAGTTTATAAAAAATGTTATAAGCAAATCATTTGACTAATTTATGGTTGTGTTCAAGATGTAATATGCAATGTATAGACTCACCAATCTATTGACACCCATGTCTCAAGATCAATGGAGAAGTTTGATAAAGACTTAAACTCCAACACAAAAAAAAATAATAGAGGCCTGTAGGTGCTCAAACTTGCTGAAAAATGTATGGGCAAACAAAAAAAAAGAGACCCCTCTATTACAGTCAATAAAATATAGAAAATCACCCTTTTAATATAAGTATTCAATGGGTGGGGCGAGCAACTCAACAAAAGAAATTTTTTTTTTTTTAAATAATGAATTTCGGGCAGAGCTTGCGGCTCGTACCCGGCGGCCCCAGAGCCTGTATGCGTGGATGTCCCCACGCATACACATGCGTGAGGACCACACATTTAAATGCATGGGATCCCCACGCATGTGTATGCGTGAGGCCACGCATTGCAATTGCGTGGAAGCCTCACACATATCAATGCGTGGGGCAGCGCATTCTATATTTTTAAAAATTTTTTTTGTTAGAATTAAATTTTGTTTAATATAGTTTAGTTAAAATAGTTGTTATTAGTTTTTTATTTATTTATATTTAATTATTAGTTTAATTTATAATATGTATTAGTGAAGTTCATTAACAATTCATTATTATTTATAAATTTAATAATACTTACTTAACAAATTTAATAATTAATGAATATTATTAATTAAAGATTCTTTCTAAATAGTTTTATTTGTTTAATTATTAATTATTAAGTTGTAACATTAATTATTAATTTATGTGAATGCAAATATAATTATTAGTTTAATAATTCTTAATGAGAAATTTATTTTCGGGGTTAGTAAAATGTAGTTTAAATTTATATGTCTTAAACATTAGAATTATATAGTTTAAAATTTGATCTATATCAATTGTAGGGACATGCAACCCAGATTAACTCATAGATTGAATGATAATTTTATTTTTACTCCTTTGTCGAAGTTGATGATTAATTCATATGCAAAATTGAAATAAATTGTATTTAAGGAATTTACTAATGTTCTAAGAATGTAAATCTTTTAAAGGGGTTTGTTAAATCTATTAATTAATTGGGCCTTCTAATTAAATAAAATTAGTTGTTAACTGAATCAATTGATTTAGCAATGAACAAACTATTCCCTTATGAAGTGTATCAAACTGAGATGTAATCTTCTATTATTGTTAAGAGTTCGTGTAATCGTCTTCTTGGTATCCTTGTTTCATGTGAACTTAACCGTGTCAACTTAGTGCACTTAAGTTTTAAAAATAAAAATTGGTGTGTTTTGGCCATAATATTTTGGGCATGACACATTTTTTTTAGACATGATCCAAGAGGAAGGCTAAAAAAGTATAATGTGATGGAAGAAGAAGATACTGAGAATCAAAAGATGAAGTAAATGATGATCATGAATGACTATTACACAATGATGAAGAAGAAGATGAAGGTGATGATTTTGGTGTTGTTGTTGATGATGGTGATGATGATGACAATCATGATCATACTGATGATGATCAAGGCAATGATGGTCATGATGATGATGGTGATGAAGATGATGACGATGGTGATGAAGATGGTGGTGGTGACAAAGATGATCAAAGTGAGAAGTATGATGATGACATGGATGAAGATGATGACCAATGACATGATCAATGAAATGTATGACTAGTATGTTTTTATAATTAAGTTATTATGTATATAAATCTATTGTTATGAAGTATATACAATGATACTACATAGCTACCACACATAAAGTAGATTACAATTTGAATCGTGTAGATACAAAAAAATTCCCTATCATAGGAATGGTAAGTATAACATTTAAACCAATTGCCTCCAACTAATATTGACTCCAATATATAATCTACTATTTTATTAATAATTTTTTTGGGTAAGTCTATTACTTTAATTTTGCCACTGATTGCTAAGAATTACTAATCTTTTTCATAGGGCGACATGGATACACCACAAAGTACAAGTGGGGATGTACGTCACACACCTTCCTTAGTGAAGGTAAACCTTAATTAGTGTAATTGTACAAATTATATATATAAAATGTCATATTATTATGTTCTTTTATTTATGGATTTGGAGTTATTTTGATGGAATTTTACTGATATTGATGCCACAACTTGATAATTATTGATAGGGAAAAGTGAAAATGATAGGAGATCTAATGTGATCTGAAACTCATGCATCCTTTGTAGATGAAAATGTGTGTAGTGCTGACCCCATCTTCATGACCCATAAACTTATAAAAAAATATAGTGATGAAATTCTTAACCTTGTCCTCGACTAAAACATAATTGAGGAGATAGAGGCATTAAAAGAAGAATTGATACTTATAATCAATTCTATGAAGGTAAGCAATAATTAATCTTAAGAAATAATAAATATTCAATGGGTGTTTATATTTTATAGTATCTTATGGATCATGATCTAAAATATTATATGTTCTTCTTATAGGGTTTTGTGACACCTATGAGACTGCGTGGTCAATATGGTGAGGGTTGTAGCACACAACCTTCATGTAAATAACACTTTCTCTTTACAACATTATAACACACAACTTTGATCTTTATCCATTGCAAATGAAAATAAACAATGTTGCACATGTCTTTGCTAATAATGTGGCTTTCTCCTTTGGATGTCTTTGAAAATCACAGTTTACCAAAGTCCATAAAATAACTCCTATGAGAAGAGAGAATGCAACACTTGTACACCACATTCCTGTATCAAATTTCTATACTACTATAGTTATACAAAGATAACCCTAGTATGCATATGCAAATTAACTCTAGTGCAGCAAAAAATGAAATGTGAGAATTATATGTGAGCTATAACTTATAGATGATTATCTTAAAGTATAGTAGCCGATATAAGAACAATTCTACATACCAATTTTTCAGGCAACTTGTTGCACAAGCTCGTCATAATTGGGGTTTGATTTCCTATTTCCAAAAGGTTCAAATTTTTATAGAAGGCCATAAGGTAACAAGGCCACTGCAACAAAAAATACATCAATAATGAAGCATAAGCATACAATTCAAATTGCATCATAAGCATACAGTCCAAATGCATTCAAGGGGAAATCAATTATCTTAGTTTTATAAAGATTGTTCCACCTTAATATAAAAGCATGCTCCTAATTTGAAATTGGAATATGACTGTGTATAGCAAGGACTCCTTGGAGTGAATTTGTGGTTTTAGTCAATCCCATCAGATTCTAGAAGGGAAGAGAGCCAATCCATGGCTTTCTAGACATAGGTACTATTCAACATTCCAAGGTACAATACCTCATATAATAGATCAATACTTGTGTTAGGATTAATATGCACAAAAAGTACCCTTGACTCTAGGAAAGCTAATTGCACCAAAAAACTTCCAATATCATTTTTACTAACTCCAAAAAGAAATGGTATTTTGTTAAAAATATTAGGATTAACATCTTCTAGTGCATCATTCAAAGAAGCTACTCCATTTCTCCCATAATCATCATCTGCATATGTAACCACAACATCTTTCTAGCCATAGAAACCAATCATAGTTGCAACTGCCATCATTCTATACATAGCATATGTATATGCAATCACAATAAGAAGCTACCCATTTCTCCCATAGAAACCAATAATTCCATACTGATATGATGAGAGAGTTGGATTTGATGCTCTAAATAAAAGAATCAGTACATGAAGTTCATTGGCTACATGTGAAACAATATGAGCAATAACAAAAGATTATGGCCCTACTAGTGAAACATTATTTATTTTCATAAAAATTATAACAGTTAACTTTGATTTTCGAATGCTTCTAGCCAGTATTCCATTTGAACTTTATCCATTGTAAATGTCTTTGCTAACAATGTATTCTTCAAGTCATGATGAAGTGTGAATGCCTTCTTTGGCCACTGCTCCAATATTGCTGACTGCATTGTCGGCAACAAGGATCTTGCATACATCTTCAACTATACCAAGTACAACTGGTAAAACCTTGTTTTGCTATATTTTGTAATGTGCTAATCATGCATTTTTTTTTGTTGGGTGGATTTTATACTCATGGACCTATTTTGTACACTAATAGACACACCTACAATTGATAGAACAACAAAGACCACTACTAGTGAAGCTGGACCATTTCTTGGAGCAGCCTGTGTGACTAGTACTGGTTCATTTATGGGGACATTGTTGCTAAACAAGAAAACTATATTTCTATTAAAATTACCAAAGCTTCTAGGTGCTTTAAAATTGTTATTATTTACAGTGTAACTGTAGTTTACTTATACATAACTCATTTTGGAGTGATAATCTCATGATGGTTTTGTAGGAAATGATGTTTTATGTGATCATCTTTTTGAAATGACATTTAAGCTATTTGGACCCACCATACATAAAAGGTACGCAATTTCATATCGTTGCTACAATATTTTTATTTTCTTCCAATTATTGTACTATATTAAATTTATTGATCTAACAATTTTATTTATAAAGAAAGGTGGAATGAACAAGGTCCTGAATTTAAAAAGTCAACTCATTACATCTTTTGAGGACCTCTTTGGAAAACACATTTTTGACAGTGCCCTACTTCTAAAAAGAGCATCCAAACATATAAAGACTGTGAGGGACCAATATAGAGGGGGTCTAAAGGATAACCCAAAGTACGAGCATCCTCCTATGACTCCATTGATGGAGTGGAATGAAATAATAGAAGATGCAAAAGAGAAAAGGCTACATGGTAAAGGAATTGAAAAAAAAAAAGGAAAAAGAAGGTATGCCATGATATTATTAAGTAGAATGTAATAATGCACTAATTAGTGATCTTTGTAAATACATAATCTAACATGTTTCAAACTTTCCATAGACTGCATGATACATCAAAAGCTACAAAAATGAGACTACAAAAGGTTGGCCATCACAAACTTGGCTGTGGTGGCTATATGAATCTTCACTCTCGACTTGTAAGTAGCAACAATGGAATTTCATATATATATATATATATATATATATAATTTTGTAAATTTTTTTTTTAATCAAATCATACATGCAAAATTGATGATAATACAGGGCAAAAAATTCAATGTAGAGCCCATAGATGAAGATAAAAAATTTACCTTGAAGGAAGGCTATGAAGTTGTGGCTACATGCCTACGTCAAGAATCTGAAAGCCATACCCAAGAATTTGGTGCACCAAATGAGAAATAGGTAAATTGGTCAAATGAAAAGTAAATCAAATTGGATAGTTGAGAAATTTCTTTTTTGGTGTTAGTTTCCAACATAAATTGACTACATAACATTTCATTGTAGCCTTCAAATCCTATCACAGAACCTGCACGTGATGAAGGCCATGATGTGCATCATAGTGGTGGAGGTATTAATTTGCAATTGGAAATTAATTATGTAATTATGAATATAATTTAACATCTTCAATTGCAATTTGACATGTAACCTTTTTTTGAATATTTTAGAGCATGTCGACATCATGGTGAACAAGTGGAGCATGTTCGAAGTGTTCAACATGTTGAGGAGGCAGTGGATCAAAATGTTATTGTACATGATGTGGCATTGTTAGGTAAGAAAAATGCATGTTATGTTCTACTAGTTAATGAAATAATTGTAACGGTAAAAAAAAAGAAAAAGAGTATGCTAATCTAACCCATTTACTTGCTATTGCAACAAAGCCCCCTTTAGTGCAGTAGCCTTGTGCTCCTCAAAATAGGAGGAGGCATCATAATTTAACATTATGTGTGCCACAAGAGGAGGATAATGAGGAAGATATTTATGCTCCTATCAACATTTTCCTTAAGAAATCTAAGAAACAACAAAAAGAAGAAATGATTTTAAAAAAATGCTCTTTGATAAACTTTGTTGGATAATGAAAGAACATTGTTTTAAGTAATTATCTATTAATGTTGTGTATTAATATTGATTTTTATCTTATATTAATGAATATTGTTATGTGTTAATAAAGTCTTTATTATTATTTTTTATTAATGAATTTTATATCATATGAATGAATGTTATGTGATTGAATGTTATAGTTCATAAATGGATGAATGAATGAATGAAGTATGTAATTAGATGTTAATGGGGAATTTACATTAATGTTAAGGGGAGGGGGGTGAGGCCAAATGAGCTTCCACCTTCACGTGGTTGGCCTTGTTAAGTAGAGAATATTAAAGTATTCTCAAAGCGAAGATCAAACTAACATACATTCATTAATTAACCAATTTCATTCATTGTAGGTCTAGAATGATGGGATGATACTCTATGGTATAGGTATGAATCTCTAGAGGAAGATTAGGTACTCAATCTTCTAGCTTCAAAAAATTTACCAGTTGCCTCATAAACTTGGGAAAAGATTGATTGGTTCATTTATCCTATAGCCCCTTTATGTCTTCTTCTGTACATGTTAAAGTAGTCTAGTAGTTTGTTGAATTGCTCAACATGTTCTAGTTTAATTTACTTTCAGAATGAAGTAAATTTTTTAATTTTGGATTCATAAAAAAGATCTATTGATATCATAATAATTCTTACAATATATGAATTTTATATTTTTCATAGACTCATTCATAAAGTATAGGACACAACTCATGCTTCAAGGACACTTAGTACAAAAGAGGTATATTGCAATCTTGATATTTTATGTTAACTTTTACTAATTAAATTATACACACGTATACTTTATATTATGATATGTGTGGATATATGTTATATGTTTATATGTTTGATTTTAATGTTGAGTTTCATGTAATTATGAGATTAACATCTCTATGAATATTGGTTATCTCAAAAACATCAATTAAAAGAGTTGTGAAAGATAGTTATGGCTTTGACACATTATAAATTAATGCTTGGGTGAATATTGTGAAAAGTAGTCAGTTTGATAGTAAAAACTAATTAGATTATTTTAATAGGTTATTATCCATAGTTATTTTCTATAGGGTAACAATTCCTTTTTAACAAGGTTGGGACATAATTTGAGCAAAAAGAAATAGGTTTGAAATTAGAGGTTTTGAAGAGGTTATTTCTACCAAGTTGTAACCATTGTAGGTATGGAAGTAAAGGGTTTTAAGATTCTAATCTTGATCCATGAATTTGATATTCATATATTGTTATTTCTACCAAAATGTAGCTATCAACTCTCTACCATAAGAGTTTCATGGTGGATTTCTCTTTTTGGGCTAAAAGAATCCTATTAACTTAGGCTTTATTAAGGTCCTCCAAAAACTACTTGCTTCTTTTATCGTAGTTGTCATGATGCCTTACTAAGCATAGCACCCCAACAAAGATAAATTGAAATTACAGACAAAAGCTAAGTAATTATGAATAGGTGTAGCAGTATAAATCAATTTTATATGTTGGAATGACAAACACTTGTTTAATAGATGCGATGGAAGTAAATATTTGGCAAGGAATACAGGGGACCCATTTTTTAGGTAAATTGTGTAAATATAGAGTATTTAGTGACTTGCTAGGTTTGAAGAGGGTCGAAAGTTGACCTAAAATTCATAACCTCACTCTTTTTATAAATTAGTTGAATTTTAAATCATGGAGGCATGGAAGTCTAATTGCTAACAATCTTCTATTTTCCAATGTCAAGTATTGATCTCTTAAAATTTTGATTAAGACAGATTGCTTGAAATTGGTTGCCATTTCTCCTAGTAAGTTAAGAAAAAATAAAATCAATCATTAGGATAAGAGAAAAAAAGCATGGAAAAATAAAATATGCAAACCAATTCTCTTTTTATTTATATTTCCCTTTGGTTGGGCTTGGTCTATATATTCCACTTTTCAATGCATTCTCTCATCCTGATGATGGATCATGAAGTGTGATCCAAAAAATTGATGCTAAAAAAACATACACAATCAAATCCAAACACAAAAAATTACATATAACCTTATATGTTAGATATTTGATGCAACCCATAGAAATCTTCTATAGCATAGATGCTAACTCACTTTTGACTGGTTGCAGATGGGATGGTTGCAGGTGATTTGAAAGTTTTTGATAGTGTTATCCGGGAGTTAGGTTAGGGTTAGTATCTTGATGAGTGTTTTTGGTCATTATGAGTATTATCAAAACCATATTATAGTTTCATCCATATTTTGATATTGTTAATGAGTCATAATATCAAAATTGCATAACAGGTTCATCCATATTTTCATTATGTAATCCAATACATTTATACGCATAACAATTTCATCTAGACCTCTTGGTATATTTCTTCAATGCCTTACCTCACTCAAACCATTGAATTAGAATTGGAATCCATCATTTGCAATTTCATTTAACCATTAATGAGATTTATTTTGCACAACCACATTAGAAACCTCAATCAATAGAAATGTTGTTTTTTAGTTCGATGTTTCATATACCACTATAGTTAGAATAATTATGCTTCATGAGTTGGGATACACTATAGCAATCATAGTATGGTCAAAAGAGATTTTCGGTACTATATTTCTATAGAATATATAAAACTCTTCTATTGCTATATAGAGAAGGTCTAATATAGACATAGTGATGAATAATGAGAAAAGTATATTGCTATGATATATAGCAATCCCTTTTATCGCTATGCAAAGAAACTAAAAAAATTATATAGGGATGAGGGATAAAGGAGGCTTATCACTATAACATATAATGATCATCAAAAAATGTAAAAAATATATAATCATTATAGTGATAAGCGATAGAGATGTTGTATTGTTATAAGTCATGGCGATGAGCATTTTTAGCGATCAAATAGGAGGGGACATCACTATAGAATATAGCAAACTCTTCTATCGATATACAGAGATGGCCTAATATTGACATAGTGATGAGAAATGAGGAAAATATATCACTATGTCATATAGTGATCCCTTTTATTGCTATGTGAGGAAATTGCAAAAAAAAAATAGAAATGAGCGATAAAGGAGACTTATTGATATAACATATAGAAATCATCGGCAACAGAAAAAAAATATAATAATTACAAAGATGAGAGATATAGATGTTGTATTGCTATAAGTCATGGTGATAAGTGTTTTCAATGATTGAAAAGGAGGAGATATTGCTATAGAATATAGAAAACTCTTCTATTGCTATATGGAGAAGGCCTGATCTTGACATAGCAATGAGGGATGAGGAAAGTATATAACTATGACATATAGTAATCCCTTTTATTGCTATGTGAAGAAACTACAAAAACAATATAGCGATGAGTGATAAAGGAGGATTATTGCTATAACATATAGCAATCATCGATAAATGGAAAACAAATATAATCATCATAGCAATGAGTGATAGAGATGTTGTATCACTATAAGTCATTGTGATGTGTGGTTTTGGTGATTGAAAAGAAGGAGATATTGCTATAGAATCTAGCAAACTCTTCTATTGCTATACAGAGAAGGCCTAAACTTGACATAGTGATAAGTGCCGAGGAAAGTATATCGCTATGATATATAGAGACCCCTTTTATTTTTATGCAAAGAAACTACAAAAACAAATATCCCTTGACATTTCTTTTTCTAGCTTAGACATGTTCGTTTTAAAATGTTTTTATGCTTTATAATTGAAGTTTGTGGAGTAGCAATTTTCTTCTATCTCTACTTTTCAGTAGTTTATCATTCTTATTTACTTCTAGCTATGATCATGCAAAATGGGTTATCTTCAATGTTTCATGTATTCGTTACCCTTTTTCTAATTGCTAGGCCAACCTTGTGATGTCACTGTTTATACCAATTGCCACTTTGTAACTTTATTTCTTTGTTGACCATGCTGACCCGTGCAACTACAATCTCTTCATTTAAGATTTAATCTCTTCATCAAAACTATTTTTTTTTACACTTTACTAACCGCAACGAAGTAGCGATGACAATGCCAATAACCATTTTTGAAACATCGCTACCTCAGGATCTAACCACATCCTAGCACTTGTGAAGGCATAAAACCATTCATCACAACATTTGCTATCTGCATTCTTTACTATCACTTTCACTCGTGAAGTAGAGAAACCTTTTAGACTGACCTTTTCACAACTTCTTTGTAGTTAAGGACTTAACATCTTCATCTTTTGCAATATTGCAATGACTCAAACCTTAACCTTGTCACCTCTTTGAAATTGCCAAATATATATTGTTTTACACCTTGTGATGATGCAATAGCTATGTCTTTTAACTATTAGATTCTCTTTGCAGCTTCGTAACTCCAAATTTTAACTCATAACTTAATCATGTGAAGCTATGATTCTACAATTTTTCCACTTCACTACCTTGTCCTTAAGTCAAACTTAATCTCTTGCGAAGCTGTGATGGCTTAAAATTTAGCTATCCTGGCTCTTTGTCACTCCTTCGCAACTTAAAATATCTTAATTGATTTTCCACCCATGATGTTGTGATAACCATTTGAAGTTAACTATTACCTTGATCACAACCTTGCAACTTAAAGCTTTAACTCCTCATTTAAGCCCGCAAAGCTACACTTATGAGTGTTTTTAGTGATTGAAAAAGGAGGAGATATTGCTATAGAATATAACAAACTCTTCTATAAAAAAGGAGGAGACATCGATATAAGTCATGGTGATGAGTGTTTTTGATGATCGAAAAGGAGGAGATATTACTATAGAATATAATTAACTCTCTATAAAAAAGGAGAAAATATAGCTATAAGTCATGGTGATGAGTGTTTTTGGTGATAAAAAAGGAGGAGATATCACTACAAGTCATGGTGATGAGTGTTTTGGGTGATAAAAAAGGAGGAGATATAGCTATAGAATATAGTGAACTCTTCCATAAAAAAGGAGGACATATCGCTAGAAGTCATGGTGATGAGTGCTTTCGATGATTGAAAAGGAGGAGATATTGCTATAGAATATAGTGAACTCTTCTATCAAAAAGGAGGAGATATCTCTATAGAATATAGTGAAATCTTCTATAAAAAAGGAGGAGATATTGCTATAAGTCATGGCAATGAGTGTTTTCAATGATAAAAGAGGAGGAGATATTGCTATAGCATATAGAAAACTCTTCCATCAAAAAGGATATATCACTATAAGTCATGACAATGAGTGTTTTGGGTGATAAAAAAGGAGGAGATATTGTTGTAGAATATAGAAAACTCTTCTATTGAAAAGAAGGAGATATTGTTATAAGTTATGTCGATGAGTTTTTTTAGTGATTGAAAAGGGGGAGATATGGATATAGAATATAGAAAATTATTCTATTAAAAAAAAAGAGATATCACTATGTCATGGCGGTGAGTGTTTTTGATGAGAAATAAAGAAGGAGATATCGCTATAGAATATAGCGAACTCTTCCATCAAAAAGGAGGAGATAATCACTATAAATCATGGCGATGAGTGTTTTTGGTGATAAAAATGGAGGATATATCACTATAGAATATAGCAAACTCTTCTATTGAAAAGGAGGAGATATTGCTATAAGTCATGGCGATGAGTGTTTTCGGTGATCAAAAAGGAGGAGATATCGCTATAGAATATAGTAAACTCTTTTATCGAAAATAAGGAGATATCGCTATAATTCATGGCAATGAGTGTTTTAGATGATTGAAAAGAAGGAGATATCACTATAGAATATAGCAAACTCTTCTATCAAAAAGGAGGAGATATCTCTATAAATCATGGTGATGAGTATTTTTGGTGAGTGATAAAGAAGGCTTATCACTATAACATATAGCGATCATCAAAAAATTGGTCAAAATTTTGACCAAAGAAAAATTGGTCAATTTTTTGATGACAAAAATAGCAACAAAATAGTTTTTCAAAAATTTGACCAATATGAGTCAAAATCTCAACCAATTTTTGTCAAAAAATGAGTCAAAATGTACTAGTGTTTGATGTCTAAGTTAGGAAATGTTATGTGTTTTATGATTAATAAAATAGAAATAACAATTGCATGCAAATATATCTAATATCAAAAAATAATAATGCATATAGAGGAGAACACAAGTTGTAAAGTTTTAACATGGTTAACTCAATCCCTAAGTTATGTCCACAAAATGGTGAGTCCACTATTTTATTATCTAGTTATTACATTCTATAATCTCCTTACAACTCAATATAGCCGCAAGAAGCTATTATCACATCACACATTCTATAAATCCCTAACCCTAAATAATTTTATACAAGATTTTTGCTGCTTAAAAAATTAGGATTAAAATAACTACATGCTGGTTCGTAGAAAAATAGCCGATAAATAGCCCCAATTTTATTTATTAGGGGGCTATGCCCCCGAACTCCCAATAGTTGTGGGAGATATATTAGGGACTACCACCCACAAACCCCCATTTGGGGCCTACTTGGCTTTGAACCTCATCGAGAAATTATGGAGATTGTATAGTACTCCCTTGATCGGTCACCACAAAATAACAATCTCTCACCTAAAGACTAACCAGGCTCCATAATAGACAACAATCTACCACTTGGAGACTGATCCTGTAGCAATGCCACTACTCCGTGAAGCTCCCATTGGATTGAATCACCCTAAACTCAATTGTTCCTTAATTCTATTTAGTCTAGAAGACCAACCGAAGCTAAAGATGAATCCATTTTCTCCCTTGTCACTAACTTTGTAAATGTATCTACTAGATTATCATCTGTATGTATCTTGTCCAACTTTAACTATCCATCATCCAAATTTGGCTGAATAAAATGGTACTACAATTGTATGTGTTTTATCTTTGAATGTAGAGAAAACTTCTTGGCAAGATGAATAACACTCTAACTATATGTATATAGATAATTATCCCTCTATGGATGTCACAATTCTTCCAAAAATAATTGAAGCCTTATTATCTCCTTAGCTACCTCTGTAGCATCAATATACTCTGTCTCTATAGTGAATAGAGCATTCACCCTTTGTAACAGAGAAACCAAAACTTACTTTTTTCTCATGAATAGTAAATACATAACCTATAGTTCTCTACCTAGCATCAAGATCCCCTACCAAATCTAAGTCAATACAACCTTGTAAATATGTAGTAAAGACCCTAAAATGTAAACATTTACCAGATGTTCCTCTCAAATATTTAAGAATCTATTTGATGAAATTTTAATACTTGATCCCAGGATGATTCGTGTACCTCCTAACAACCCCTACTTCATGTGCAATATCTAGCCTAGTACATACCATGGAATAAATTGAGCTCCCTATAGCTAAAGCATAAGGTACCTTGGACATCTTGTCCTCCTCTTCTTGTCTCTTTAGACACATCTCCTTAGTCAATTTTAAATGACCAAGCAAAGGTATACTAACAGCTTTAGCATTCTCCATAGAGAAATATTGCAACACCTTCTCAATATAATTAGCTTGAGATAATGTCAATTTTTTGTTCTACCTATCTCTACAAATTTTCATACCAAGGGTTTATTTTGTTGCCCCAAAATCCTTCATAGCAAATGAATGTGCTAACTATTCTTTTAACCCCTTAATGTAATCCATGTTAGACCAAACTACATGCATATCATCAACATATAAACATAAAATCATGTAATTTTCATCATCCAACCTTTTAAAATAAACACAATGATCTAAATGATACATAGTATATCCATGTTCACGCATAAAACTATCAAATGTAAGTAATCAAAATACTGTCTAGGAAGATGTAGAGGATGTTGGCACAAGAAAAGATGGGAAAATACCAAAATCTTTTTTTTGGTATTTCTATGTTCTAGTATTTTTCAATTTTGGAGGCCTTTGGGGCATTTCTGAGCTTCAACAATGGCAAGAAGGTGTAGCTATGCTTAAACCTTTAGTACTTGAATGTAGAACTTTTGATGATTTTTTCAAAAATTTTGATAGTTCATGATTTTGACTGACAAGTAGAAATTTATGAATTCTACAAGTAGACATAAATTTTAATATAGATTTTTGTATATTTTTATTATTTTTAGAGTTTATTTGTAATTAATTAGCTTGTGGACTTCTCAGTTTCATTTCCAAGAGATAATAGTGACCCTTGGGATCCAACAAACTTGTATAAATTCTATTGGATCACTTTTGGCTTGGAAAAATCTATTGTTACATTTTAATGATTTTCAATTAAATCACAATACCACATGTTCTACACTAGTTAATCTAAATTCTCAATTCAGATTAGTAAGATACCATTATTGAGGTGCTTGCTTTAAGCCATATACACTTTTTTTCAAACTGCACACTAAATTCTTCTTATCTTTGACCTCAAATCACCATGGTTGTGTCATTTATATCTCTTCATCTAAATCACCATGAAGAAAAAATGTTTTAATACTAAGTTGCTCCAAATGAAAATATTCAGTAGCCACATTACTTAAAACAATGCGAATATAAGTCATTTTAATAACAAGAGAAAATATCTCATCAAAATCAATGCCCTTTTTGTGTGGAAATAATTTTACAACTAACATGGATTTAAATTGTTTCTTACCTCCATCATCTTCTTTCAACCTATAAAATCATTTTATTGTGTAAAACCCTTTTACATGTAGACAACTTACATAAATTTCATGTATGATTTTTCAGCAAGGAGCTCATTTCTTCTATTATTGCAGACTCCCACCGAAGCTTTATATCCACCTACACAACTTCAACATAACATTCAGGTTCACCAACATCTCTTAATAAAATAGAATACAAAGAGAGAGAAAATATTTCTGGAGGTCTACTTATCCTTGTTATCTAACATTCACTAGGGTGTGGTATTTATTGTTGCAATTATTACAAAGCATGATGGACTAATGGAATATCATCCTTTTGAGTATTATCTAGCACTACGTAATCATTTTATTTCTTCTCACGCTACTGCAAAAAATCTTTGCACAACACTTTCTCATTGAATATGACATCCCTATTTCTTACAACTTTATGATTTTCAAAATACCAAAGTGTATAACCAAATTCATCAATTACATATCCAAAAATATATATTTATTAGATTTAGCTTGCAGCTTGGTTTTATTTTCAGAATCTATATGTGCAAATGCTTCACAATCAAAGATTTTGAGAAAAGAATAACTCGCCTTCTTACTAGTCCATGCTTTCTTGGGAACCACAATCCAAAGGAGTAGAGTGACCTCTATTAATCAAATATACAACAATATTGATAACCTCCACCCATGTGTTTAAGAGTAGTCCAACATGCAACCTCATACTCCTTTCACACTTCATTATTGTCATGTTCATGTGTTCAACCACTCTATTTTCTTGTGGAGTCCTTGGAACAATTTTCTACCAATAAAAACCATTAGTGGAAGAATAATCTTCAAATTCATTGTTGTAATACTCACCACCATTATTAGATTTGACACATTTTAATCTTTTACAAGTCTCATTTTCAACCAAGCATTTCCATTTTGTAAAAGTTATAAATACATTAGATTTTTGTCAAAGGAAATAAACCCATACTTTTCTAGTTGCATCATCAATAAATGCAACATAATAATGAGAGACACCAATGTAAAATACCTGATCTAGTCTCCATACATGTGCATGCACAAGCTATATTTTCTCATTTTTCTTTTCCTTCCACTCATCACAAAACTAACTCTTTTTGTCTTCATACACAACTTTCACAAAAATCCATATTGACACATTTTAGGCCCGATAAAAATTTCTTTGAATGAATTAATTTCATACCATTCTCATCATGTGCCCAAGACTATTGTGCCATAGTGTTGCATCAAAATCTACAACATCTATTTGTTCTCCTTGCTCAACTACAACAAATGTTCCTGAAAATTCAATCTTCTTTGAAACAATTAAAGTAGGAACAATATGAGTTGTATTAAGATATAATGTTTCTACTTTAACACCTTTTTCTACTATAAGGGAGCCTTTTGAAGCCTTCCAATTTTCATCATTAAAAGTAACTGTGCAACCCTTATCACCCAATTTCCCTATTGAAATTAAATTCCTACTCAGCCTTGGAACATGTCTTAACTCTTGTAGTAGCAATTGTTTCCCATTTTGTAACTTAATCTTGATTTTTCTCTTTCCAACAATCTAACAGGGTTCATTATCCCCCAAATAAACAATCCCACAATCTCCTTGGATGTAATCAATAAAATAACATCGACTATAGGGAGTGACACGAAATGAAACCCTTGAATCTAAAAACCATGATCATCAACACTTTCTAAAGAAAGAAGAAAAATATCCTATTTGGATTTATTACTTACCACATTTACCTCCTTGTTCCCTTCTTGTTTGTCTCCTTCATTATTCTTTTGATTATATCAATCTTTCTTCTTATGCCCTTCTTTCCCATAGTACCAATAATCTCTTGGTCCTATTGATAGAGACCTCTTCCCCTTTTATTTTCCTCTTGATTTCCCATGATTTTCAGAATTACTTCCTCTCTCATTCGTTCTACCTTTGGTTTGTGCATTTAAAACACCTCTTGATGTAGATCCACCTAAAGTTTTCCTATGAGTTTCCTTATTCAAAATAACACCAATCACATCATCAAATTTTAGGGCATTAGATCTAGAAACATAATTACTCATAGCCATTACCAAGTCATTCTCACTTTTAGGAAAAGAACACAAAATCAATAGAGCCCTAATTTCTTAATCAAAATTGACATTTACAAAAGATAATTGACTAGAAACCATATTAAACTCATTTAAGTAATCTGCAATAAATCCACCTTCTACCATCTTCATATTAAATAAATGCTTAATGAGAAATAAATTGTTTGAAGTGGAGGGGTTTTTATACAACCTTGCTAGGGTTTGCATCAACTCTTTAGCTATCTTCATTTTTTTAATATTAAATGCCACTGATTGTGCCCAACATATCCCAGTCCTTATATGTCATAATAGTTGGTTTCTTGGATTTTCCTTTGGCTATTGTAAATCCTTTTGATAAAGATAGTCCTCCATTTGCATTTTTTACAACTGGAAGTTCTAACCATTAAATTTCTCAACCTTTTGTAGAGATCTTAAACTAGTGTACAAAGAACATTAAGAATTACCTAACATTCAAAAACTAAATAAATTAACACTACGTACAATATGATGAAGGGAACACTATGGAGGAAAGCATACCAAAAATGGTAAGCCCCCCAAGTGTAACCTTTATAACTTTGATGTGTCTGAGTATGAATGGATGTGTGCTCCAGTGTACTTCAAGACTTCAATGGGTAAGAGTCTTTGAATGGATGAAATATGGTATATGGGGTGAGTGAGGATTCTTGCATGGATAGGGTGTGGTTCAGTGTTGTGTTCTCTAAAGGGACATTATAAGTTTGCATGGAAGTTGAATGATTTGTGAGAGGGGAAGGAATTAATTTATAGGCTAAGGGTGGTGAGATGGAGGGTTAGTATGTGAGGATGGAGAAAGGGTGAGGAAGGGCTATGATGCAAGGAAGAGGGAGCACATGGATTGTGCTTCTTCAAAGCTCTAGCCTTGTGACAACTGTCACAAGGGGATTGGATGGTCAAAGTGGAGGGTCAAAGGGAATTATGAGGGAGGAAGAGTGTGGATGAGGAATGTAAGAGGCATTTAAGGGCCTTTATGACATGCAAGATGTAGTGCCTACCCCTAGTTTACTTTTCAATTATTATTGCCTAACTTTTTAAGGCCAAAATTATACCTATGCTTCATGATTAGTGACATTGTTTTTCAGATTATTGGATATCATTTTCATACTTAGTTGATTATATGATAAGATGACTTTGGTACTAGTTATTTCATGTATGCATGATTATATTTTGATGATGATTATTTACAGTCATTCCAGTTATTTATTGATATTAGTTAGATGGATTATTTACACATATTTTCTATGGTTACCCCATACTTGCATGTGTATGGTGTATGTGTATGTTTTCTGTATGTTTGATATTTTTGATGTGTTTAAGGAAGGAAATTGTAGTCACTTGCTAGTCAGGATCTACACAATGTACCACTTCCTGCCATTGCTTGTTTAGTTTAGAATATATGTATTTGTACATGCATAAATTTTATGCAGATTGCAAGTACCAGGTATCGACTTCCTTGAGGGTCTGTTTGGTCCTTGGAAGATGACAAGAATTGGCTTTTTCAAAATTCAGATTTGATTTTTTTTGCATTTATTTCAAAATTGGCAAAATGGAATTAGTATACCAAACTTCCAATTTTGCCTCAAAACTAGGTTTTCCAACTTTCTACTAGCAAGTAGGAATTGAAAATCAAAACCTAGTTATGTTTTTTGAGGAATGTAAAAACAATAGATTGAACTACCTTTTGAAATTTTCCTTCAACTCCAAGCTTATGCATAAAAATGCATCTTCACACACATCTTCCAATTGAAACAAACAGTTCAAGTAAAATCCCCAAAATTGGAATGAAGATATGCAAAACATTGATTTGGCTAAACCAAGGTTTGTAAAAATCCCAATTTTTAAAATTCCATGAACCAAACAGACCCTAAATTACCAGGATGAGCATACCTTATCACAATATCTTAATGGTAAGAGAGGGGAGATAAATTCTTGAGTCCAAATCCTAACTTTAAAACCAATTGTCCTAGAAATTAGACAAGTATCTAAGATGATTACCCTTTTGAATTCGTCATATAATATAAATTCGTGATTATAACCCTTGAGTTTGATCTTGTATGTTGTATTTTATAATGGGCTTTCATATTTCATCTTGTGGGTCTATAGTGATTTTTTTGTTAATTAAGTCAAATTAAAAGAATATTTAATAATTTAATTTAATGGAGAATTATTAAGATAATTTCAATATTTAATTGTATTTAATTAATTGATAAATTAATTAAATAAAATAATTAAATTTAAAGAGAAATTCATAGTTCTAATTTTAGAACGTAATAATATTTATTTAATTTAATAATAATATATTTAGGAGATCATTTTTAAATAAATACTAAATATTATTATTACTTAAGTTAATAAATATTTTTATCAAAAAATGCTTCAAAAATTAATTAAAGAGAGAAAGAGAAATTAATTTAATAAAGATATTTTAAATTGCAAAAACTGTGCATGAATATTCAAAAAGTAATAAAATATTAAAAATAACTATGATCAACAAGTTCCTTCACATGATTGCACAATCAGTGCCCCAAATTTAGGGGAGAACTCCTTATCAGAGATTGAGAGTTCATTTTACAGGGAGCGAGGATTTTGGAGGAAGGATTTTCAAAAAGAAGGGTTCCAGAGGAAAGAGGATTTTCTCACATTCTTTGTGCGGTTATGTATTAGCATCAGATTCAAGTAGAATCTTGTGTTTTATTCGCGCAATGATTTATGTTCTTCGAAATTCCTATCTTCATTGTGTTTTTTAAATCTGTTTTTAGAGTTTCTTTTAAGATGAATCTTTCATTGTGAATTTTATTGATATTCGTATTGAATTCATCTGTATTATGAAAATTGAGACATTAGAGAGCCCTCATTTTGAAAATTAAAATGTTGGTATTTTAATCGGGAAGGGTTTTGAAAGAAATTGAAATTGTAGAATATAAAATCAATTGGTTTATTGGGTTTTCCCTATCAAAGTATTTTCATAATTTTCTTATATATATATATATATATATATATATATATATATATATATAAAACGAAATTATGGGAAGGGTTATTTTATTTTATTTTAAACAAAATATATATATTAAAAAATAAAAAATAAAAAAAATTAATTGAATGAGGTTGGGGGTGAGACCACCAAACCCCACACACCCACCTCTGCCACGACTCAAGAGGCTACACATGACAGTTGTAACTACTATATGCAGCGGTAGTACCAGTACTACTACCTACGATAGCAGTAACGCATGTGGTCGCACAGTACAAGCAAGCCGACATGCCTTATAAAAATGCCAAAATATTTTTATTAATTTTTAAAATTTTTTATGTTGAATTGTTGTTGCCTGTGACAACAGTAACGCCTACGGCCACATAGTATAGGCAAGCTGACAGGCCTTATAAAAATGCCAAAATAACTTTATTAAATTATTTTTAAAATTTATGTTAAAATTTTAATTATACAAAGTTTTAGTTATTTAAATTTTTTTTTTTAAAATTTAAATTTAATTTAAATTTAATTTTTAATATGTTTTATTAATATGTTTATCAATAGTTTTCTTCAATTATTAAAATATGATAATTCATTTAGGGTTTTCATTGAAATATTTGTTATTAACAATTAAGTTAATTAACTTAGTTATTAATTAATTAATTGTTGATGGAATGTCATAAAAGAAATTGACTATGGAAATTCTTTATTTAAAATCTAATATTGTTAAATAATTGCAAACTAATTATTTAATAAATATCATTTAAAATTTAAGACCTTTATAGAGATGATGTTTGTTTTGTGAGTTAAGGATATTTGTGCATTTTGTTTTAACACGAAAATGGGTTAAATTGTAAGAGGAAAAGTGTGAACCTCATCAACTAAAAAAATTACATTGAAAACGAAAAACTTGAACCTTATTGTAAACTTAGACTGCATGTCTTCAAAATCAAACAAAACCATGATATTACACTATTTGTTAAATGCCTTCTTGTATGTTGGAATTGGGGTTGAATTAAAATGTTGACCAGTTCTAGAATGTTATGATTTGGTTTATGTGTACTTTCTTGGATCAATCCTGTTAGAATGATCGTATTAGTGACATTATACTTTGACCAAGTGATTTTGGTACTTGTCAGTTGCTTATTTAGAGAATTGATGTATGGTTTTTGGTCTTTTGAGATCTTTTTTCTTTGCTAAGCTTAGGGTAGGTTACCTATGTGTAATGTCAAAAAGTGGCTTGCAATGGAGGCCGGAGCCCAAACTAGCTGCCTAGGTAACCCATTGTAGGTTATTTTAATAAGTGAAAACACTACACTAAATGAGAGTAAAGTGAACTAATAAGAGTCTTTGTTTTTCCTCACCTATTCCTCAAGTGCTAGTATAGACTAGGATGGGAGTAGAGAGGACACTTGGTTGTGACAATGCATCATTAGTATGCCTTGTCAATACAAAAGGATACTATTGCTACATAGAGTCACTAGGGGGTTGAAGTCAAGTTAGACAACTAGGGTAACCTTAGAGTTGACTCATGTGATGACACTTGCCCACTTGCATAGTAGATTGCCTATGTATCTTTGGTTGCCTCTAGGTTTAGATGTCATTTATATCTTGGTACCTTGAGTTAGATTGCTTTCAGGTTCTCCCTTGACCTAGATATTATTTTTGACTTTTGGGATTGTTATCCTGTCTGGAACTTGAGATTATCTCCTCACCGTAGTGGGAGTGAACCTTTTTGGGTTACCATGAGGTTGGGTGGTAGTGCTTTTTAGTTTTACCATTGAGATCCATCGATTGATGTTGTGGCTGGAGTTCCTTATTTTGCATTTCCTTTCATTCTATCTTTGTGTATTATGATGGATGGTTATATCTATATGATGGATGGTTTTACTTATTGTATTGTATTTTATTTGAATAGATCTTAAAGAGATGATGTAATCTATTTTATGATGTATATTCTTTCAACCTTTCATACCCTGTGACATGTACAGTGGATGATTGTGCATTTTGATTATTGCCAAGTGACATTCAGAACAAATGTATATTATTTAAATAGATTTGAACTTGTAGTTAATCTTTAATGTGGATGTGTTCTTTATTGGATTTAGTTTTATTTAAATTTAAATGTGATTCAACGTCTTGGGATCCTTAAGGAATGTAATCTGTTATTTATTGCTTATGTATGAATGTATGTTATTGCTTTCACTAATTTATAATTTTTGTTATATGTTATCTTAAAAAAATAAAAAATGTTTGGCAAATTTAGTAAAACTTTAGGTTAGGTCTTTTGGATCCCTTGGCGAGGCATTACACAAGAGCCAATAATGCTCTTGGATAGGAATGCGAGAGGATAGGGGAGACTTTTGACTTTGGTTTGGGTTAGAAACTCTTAACCCATGCTTAAAGTTGTGCACATGTTTAGGAGGGGGATTAGGCTTGGCTTAGGATGAGATTAGGAGGCAAGTGGGTTGGGGCTTAATGAGGTAGGTTAATTAGTTGGCTAAGCGAGGTTAGCATGGGTCATGGTAAACCTTAAGAAACCCCCCTCTAGGAAAAGATATAAATTATTGGTAAATCTTTCATTACTTTGGGAAACCAAATTATTTTTATTGGTGAATCTCTCAATTTTTTAATTTTAAATATTATTTACATTGACGATTATTTTGGAATCATAATGTTTGAGTAGAAAATATTGGCGAATCTCAATAATAATAGGAAGTTCACTAATCATCATGGAATATTACAAATCAAAATTGAACATGTTATCTCATAGAAATTATGAGGATAATTACATTATATTTTAAATCAATAGTGAAAACTAAATATTGGTAATATATCCCTAAAGTAACTAATAGTTATGATAATTATTGGTGAATTAATTTTAATTTCTTCGATAATAAATAGTATTTAGGTGAATCAAATCTAATCATGTATCAAATATTGCGGTGAATCTTTGAGTTTAATTTTTTTAATAAAATAAATTATTGAGCGATTTTAAATATTATAGCACTAAATTTAGTAAATATGTGGCGATTTAGGTTGCATTAAATCTTAAATTTTTAGCCAAAATACTAGCAAAAAATTTATAAAATTTGCAAAATTACAAATATTCACCACTAAAAAATGCCCTAGCATGGGTGAAAGGGTTGAATTTGGCTAATGATAGAGTCTAGGGATGGTTTAGGGATTTGAGATTTTTTATTAAATGTTTTATTTAATAAAAGGACGATGTGAGACTAAATTAAATAGATTTATTCATTTATTTAATTTAATAGAGGAATGAGGATTTAATTGATAAATTAATTTTGGGTTATCATTTGATTTTATCAATTAGACTATAGTTAATTAAATTGATTAATTAACTAGGGGATGCCAATTAATTAATTAAATATGAAATATTTAATCAATAATGTCCTAGAAGATGACTAATTATGATTACTTAGTGGTGTAATCAAATTTAGGTATCTACACCTTGAACTTACTCTCATCTACCATTGCTTCCACTCAATCGTGAGACTTTCCTGTAGAGGATCACTGAAACAACTAGGCTCTAATACCACTTGTGAGGATTAATGAGATAGAAATAAAAATTAAATACAAATATATCCAATATTAGAAAATAATAATGCACATAGAAAAGAACACAAGACATAAAGATTTAACGTGGTTTACCCATTTCCTGGGCTACGTCCACGAAACAATGAGTCCAATATTTTTATTATCTAGTTATGACAACCTGATTACAATATGTAATCCCCTTACAACTCAATATTGTTGCAAGAAGCTATTATCGCATCCCACCTTTTGAGAAATCCCTAACTCTAAGCCATTTTATACAAGATTTTTGCCGATTACAAAATTAGGTTTAAAATAATTATAACATGTTAGCCCGCGAAAAAATAACAAATCAGTCACCATAAACTAACAATACGTGTGTGAAAAAAATAAAGATGTTAGATGTAATTTGTTGATTCCATCTATTCACATCAAGTTAGGTATGTCGATAAACATCATGTGAACTGATAGATGATGTATTTATTATGAAGTTTGAATCTTTGAAACTTTTAGGTGATGGCACTCAATTTTATATTTCAAATTATTTTTTTGTGCCCTATATATTGTTCTTGTATTATATATATACACTCAATATATCTTATGAAGAAATTTAAGGTTGTATGAAGAGCTTGAATGAAGAGCTTGTATTCTTTGATTGACTTTGTTTGGTCCTTATTTGCTCTACTCTTACTCAAGTGCTTTGTCATTGCTTTTATATTCACTCTCATTTGTTAATATAGTACATTTATCATGTTGGTGTTTTCAAATGAGGACGGTTCCAAATTACCCTGATGAGAATAAGGTACATCTAGGGGCAACTAACTCCCATCTTCAACATACCCTTTTAGACACCAGACCAACTATAAGGCTTGACTCTTCTTCTACTTCAGGCTCTACAAGACCTAGGCGGGTGGACCTTAGATTCAATTAATATGGTACTAGTGCTAAACATATTCTTGAATCTAACAAAGAAGATAAAAACCCTTAATCTCCTATTGACTCATGCAATAACATAGATCTATGATAGCTAAATGAAAATCTATGAAATTCACAAGTTGAGTGAGGGCATCCTTTTTAGCTCTTCAACATGAAAGGGAAATACAATTGATTAATGATGTTGAATATCATCACAACTCCAAATATGCAGCAACATGAACAAGTGATCCTGTAACTAATTAGTGCCTTATCTATTGGGAAATTTCACAAATTCAATACATACATCTGTGATATCCAGGACATATTTCATACACCTAGACATTAGATCTATCCTATCACTTTGTGAATTAGAGATCAGTGTTCATAAAGACCTCATTCTCATGAGATATCCTTCTTAGAATAACCAACAATCCTGTCAAACACATCAAACATTTACTTGGCCCTTTGTTCTAACAACAAAACATATTTGACATACAACCTTAAAGGGATGCAAATGGGTCTTAGTTCTTTGTTCCTAGACCACACAAGACTACAAATTAATGAAATAGGAGACAAGAATCAAAATAAAACTAAAGAAATTCTTGCTCATTTGTATTAATTTCTTTGAAACAAGACATTCAAATACATGAAATCAAAACATGAAAAACACCTAATAGATCTAAACTTTCTATATTATCTTCATTACTACTGTCATACAAGAGAAAAATATGTTGAAGAATGTGGTGTCACAGTAATGAGAATACATCAAGACTAGAACCCTAGTTTCACATATCTGAGAAAACTCAAGATTGGAATACACATGGTATCACAACAGTGAATATTTTTTTCTCCAAAAACTGGAACCAACAAAGAATGAGAAAGAGAATGATATAGAGGAGAGTGTATTCTTGGATCTTTTCTGCATCTGACATGTGTCTACTTGGAAAACATCTCCCAGCAGTGAAAAGAATCTCTCTAATCTCTCTCTGCAATTGGTAAATCAAATCTTCAATCAGTTTGGCTTACTAACTGAAAATTGGAACCAGATTATATCAGAATGGCATAATATCCTCAAAATTAATCCAACAAACCTTTTACTATTTGTTTTTACCAAGCCTATAATTGCATTTCTGATTTTCAGTCATTTCACTAAGAAGGCCCAAATTTTACATTTTTGCCTATAACTTGAACCAGTGAATTCTTGTGCGAAAACAAACTCCATAATAAAAAAGTTCACCTTCTCCCAGTTTTAGTGATATATAATATGTCTATGTTTGCCTATAGGAAACCCCCAGAATCTTAGTTTAAAAAATCTACCCCTCTGCTATAAAACTCTAGTCTGAACTTCAAATTTTCAAAAATTAAAAAATTTCCAAAGTTCAAACTTTAGCATATAACCTACTTTGATTTTAAAAACTAGGTATGAGACCCTTTCGAGAAAATATTTTAAATCATTTTTAGGCTCTACCCATGAATCTTGGGTCAACTAAGCTTTGGCTAGGCATGCCACATGTCAACCTCTGATTAGTGGAGCTCTGCATAGTCATCATCCACTAGGCACCATGTGGCACCATCCGGTTGGCTGACACATCATTACCACGTGTCAGCCCCTCATTCACTTCTCAAACTACCACTGGACATCCACCTCTGCACACTGACTGGATCACCACCTCATCACCAGCCTGGGCCCACTATCACATGGCATCTAGGTGCTTCCCCACATTATTTAACTATCGATCAACTTACCAAAGCAGGGAAATGCCCACTGTAGGATGCGGCAAGCCTGTGCCTTTGCCTTTGAGACCACCATGTCAACCTTTGAACTACGGATTTGTTTAAAATATATCTTTCTCCATGCCAACTTTCTTTGTTGTCTGGCCAAGCGAGGTCCACCAAGCACAAGTCTTGGCTCATGTCTCAAAAGGAATTCCTTTTGAGACAACTTCTAATTGAGTCTTATGGTATTTAAAGGATAGAAGTTACTTTCATTTCTTGCATGTGGGATAATGTAGTCATACGATGAAGATCCATGTGAAAAAGCATTGACCCCTGTTCAAATATCTTGCACAACACTTGGTCTTTGTTGTTATGACTGCATGGAGCATAAAATACTCATCTTCCATGGGCATTCCGATGCATTTGGATGACCACCAAGTCTCTTTTCTTCAACATTGGGCTCCCCTTTCAAGCTATGGCCTTTTCCTTCATGTATGGGCAACTCTTTTGTTGATGCTCTTGCTCTGTTTTCATTGGCGTGAATGCCCTCTTTGGTGTGGGCAACTACCCTGCCTCCACTCATATCGTGGGTGCACCATCTCTTTTCCATGTGGCTTCCTCTGATACCATGGAGACCTTGCTAGATGCAGATGCCCCAAAACATGGGCTGCACTCTTCTTCTTGCCGTCAAGTTCCATACCTCATATAATATGTCCTATACATAATCAAAAATTTCTAGAAAATTGGACTTGCTATGCCCATCCATGATTGTTGTCTATTTGATGGCTTATCCCTGTTGGTGTCTTTTAGAACTAGGCTTCCATAACTTTGATTCATTGATACACATTTGATTATATTCTTCTTTTTGTATCCCAATGTGTGCACAGTCCCTTACTTTCAAATGGAGTTAAAATGCTATATGTATATTGCAAAATGTATGATGACTTAAAACATTGTAACATTATCCTTTTAAAAACTCCTCTAATCCTAGTCCATATCTATGCAATCAGATGAAATTAGTTGGGCTTCAAAGCAAGTCTGACTAATTTTTTTTTCATTTCCAAACAATTGAGTTCTTAAATTGATCTGTTGAATACCTGACTCTGATTGGAAACAAATCTGTATCATTTTTTCAACCTTTAAAACTCATTTTGCCTCTTCTACAACTTGTCAAGTTGGTGCTAGGAGGTCCATTGACTGCCCTTAAAAATTGACAAAAATACCTAACTGGACTTTGAAACCAATCATACTAATTCTCTGTTCTGTATACTTGCACCACGTCGAAACTCATCTCATGATGAATTATTAGTCAAAAGATATTGACTATTGAAGTTGCCCTCTTAGAACTGCCTGCAAGAAAACTTGTCAGAAAACCATAAAACTTGTTCAAATTTGGCTTTGAAAACTAGGCAAATTGACAATTGGGAAAATGAAACCTGAGACATTGGTTCATTGTCATGAGAAAAACATAAATCTGGGATTAGGGCTCATGAAAAATAAAATGACGCATTTGGTGAGCGGTCAAAGTAGGCTACTCAAATTTGTACCTTAGAAACAATGGCAGAAAAACATTTTTTGCAAATGGAATTGACCTAGAAAAGTGTGTAGACGAATTCGTCAAGATTTGAAAATTGGAAAACTTGAAGTATTTTAGAGGGCATCATAGTGGTACAATCCATTCAATCTCACCTATCACAGATTCAGAGTTATGACATCACGAATAGGGGTACTGACAAATCTATACTTCTTGAAACCGGTAAAAAGTTAGAAATTGCATTTGGAATTGCATTTGAAAACTGATCAAACAGATTCTTCATAAGGTCAAAATTGAAACATAACATGTCTCTGACCTCTAGAATGCCACACAAAAGGAATTTTAGCATTTTGGTCAACTGGGTCAAAGTTATAAGAAGTCAAACAGGCCTTCCCAAAATTTTGAATAATTCACATCAGCATGACATCAATAAATGACCAACTTTGAGGGATTCAAAACCTAGTCAAAATGATTCAAAATGACACAAAATATGAAACATTGGCTCTCTGGTATGGACACTAAATGCTTCCAAAGTATTGAGTCATGAAAAGTTATTGGGTGCGAGATATTCAATTGTAAACACAACCTCCTGTCACTATTTGACACACAGGTGAAAATGCAGAATTGGAGATTGCTCAAAATGGGACTTCATGGAATGGCTCATTATGGAAATTTATCATCATGGAATATGTGGATACACTGAATGCAAGGTGTTAGAAACATTTAACACCTTATAGGCTTCTCAAGTACAACCGAGTACACATGCATCAAAAAGCATTTACAGGACTTGATTTTTCAATGGTACTCATAATTGGGGCTTCAATTTTGTGTCCCAACATATTACACACTTCTTTTTCCATATTTATTAACAATAACACGTTAGGTTTTGATACTTAAAGTAGAACTAGTTTATAATGTAGAGAATGAAACATAATAAGTTCTGTTGTCAGCCTTCAGGATTTCATATTCATGTCAATTCCCTAAAAATCCAAGTGAGTTTGCCTCCAACATTAATAACCCTTATGCATTCAACTGTTTAAAATCATAAATTTACCAACAATGTAATAATTCCAAATTGGTTGTGATGCTCCAATGATAATTTTGGAACTAAAATTAAATGTTGCCTTCAACAATTGTTTTGTGATTGCTTTGTTACTTCATCCTTGGATGTTGGGTGTTGAAGTCTATTTGAAATTGAGTATTATATTATCAATTTACCTTCCTCCAATCACATTGGTCCATCAAGTGCTTCCATTAACTTTATTGGTTTCTGTTAGTTAATAGTTTGCCTTAGAATGACATTGAAATTCACTCCACAAATACTCCGAATGAAACATAGAATAAAATAAATAGTTGAATGGACCTTTGTTGAACATATGACCTCCTTTGAATTTTAGGAGTACAACTCCATCTCATAATTTAATTAGTTTTTTTGAATGCACTTTGATATAAGAAACTAACATTTGCACACAAAGTTCAATCCCTCTCGACAAGAAAATAAAAATAATCTCCTTCAAATATATAAACACTTTAGATTCAAAAAACATTAAACATTCACACCTTTGATCTACCATAACATATAGAATTTCTCAAGAATGACTGTAATGGACATAAGAAAATCACAATCATAAAAAATATTTAACACAAAATCTAAAACTCCCTTTGTTTTGTGGACAAAATTACAAAGTTCAAAGCCTTTATTTTTGTATAATAAATCAAAACTGAAAATAATAAAGCCATCCATTCCCCTTACAAAAGAAAAATTAAAAAACTCCCCACCTTATCGATTCTTGGAACATCAAGATTCGAGTTTCCCTTTTAATACTTGGATAATTAATAAGAATACTTTTGAGAACATAGTAGAAGATAAATGGTTTCCATATTCCTCATGTGTCAATTCTTTGATGATTTCATTGAGTTCTTTAAATGCCACTTCAAATTGTATATTTCATCACTTTGATGCTCCTTTCATTGGATCTAGAAATAAATACACTCTACCCCTTTTAACATTCATAGGACAATATCCCTCTACATCATCCTATAACAATGTTAAGACTTAAATAGATATTTCAAATGTTTTATCTTGGCATTCCAAAGATTTTGGATTATTCTCAAAGTGAACTAAGTACAAAAGGGTAAGTTTGTAACTAACTAGTTCATCATAACTCGATTTGCAACTTCTAGTGGTATTTTTTGCATGTCTTCAATTCCATCTTCTTTTCTTCCTCTAAAGAAAATTCAAGTCCAACTCCAAAAAACTAATTAAAAATCTATTTCAATATTGTGGTTAGGTCCAAATGGCATTCTAACTCCTTGTGACATTAATTAAGCTATGTTCCAACAACAAATATTTCTTTCCATTGCCCATGAGTTGAGATATCATCCATGAATATCATGTGTAGAGAAGTGTCACTGTGATGGTTATATTGATAGTAGAAGGTGATCATAGTGATCGAATTATCATTTCTCTATTATGAGAATCCATTTTTTATCATCATAATTTGGGACTGTAAATGTATTCTAGTTCCTACCCATAAAAAAACGTACTCTAGTTTCTAACCAAGTTCAAATTCCAATTTCAATTTTACACACCTAAACAACAAATTAGAAATTTTTAAGATGGAAACCAAACAGGTCCTTAAGGACCATGTCGATCCCCACATAAAATCATTTTTTTTCTTTGATGGGAGTCTATCACTGATTTGGGAATTCAAACAAATTTAGCAGCCATGTTAGGAGATCAGATATATTCAAAACTTTTAAACTGAGCTATACATCTAACAATCACATTATCGATTTTTCAAGCATTCCCAAAAGTGATGTCGAGCTCAATATCCCACTGATAACCATATTATTAGCAAATCGCTCAGGAGGACAACTTGAAAACTATACATATTTGATGGCCAAAGATCCAAATTTCAAACTATCAATCAGGTACAAATTTAAAATGTTTTCTATTTTATTCTTTTTGATGGCCCTTCTCTATTGGAAATATCCGTGCTTCCAAGTAATTGGTCCAATACTTTGCATAAATTCATAACTTCCATAGTGTATTGCCTGATAATCTAAAATCTTACAAATTTGCCTTTCTCTGAGGTCCTTCATCCCATCATCGTTGACACCCTTCTTCATAATCTACACCCTCCTTCAAAATAGCTGGAACTATAGATTTAAATATCTAACCCTTGAGTGGTCTTAAAACTATTCACCATTACTCTATGATTAATTTCAATGAAATGGGGCAATTGATGGCACATGATATTAAAAAGAAAAGTTTATTATGGGCCATGGTCAAAAACATCCACAACAACAACTTTTCTTGTTTTATATTCTTTTTCTTAGCCATGGTATGTTTTATGTTAGTGCTAGATTATTATTTCAAAAATATTTTTTAACCAGAAGTATGATATGCACACTTTATTTAAATTTGGTGATCATTCTAATACATTATTCTTATTATAACTCTATAATTTTAATTAATGTTAAAATAAATACAAAATGTACACAAAAGATTAATATATTCTTTTATTGATTCATGAAATATTTAATTTTAGGTTTTGGTCACATGAGCTTGAATTCTTTGCTTGAAGAGGTTAACACTACTTTTTTAACAAAATAAATCAAAAAATATTTTATGAATGAATGTTTTGAAGATGCCTTACTTGTTAAGGTTGATATATAAAGAATAACGAGAGTGTGTGGAAGCTAAGAGTCAAGAAGGTGTGTGTAAAAGGATAATGTAAGGGATAAGTTAAATGAGAAAAAGACCCATATTGATGAATGTATGGCTAAACAAAGTAATTAAGTTTTTAATAACATTCTAAATGATAACTCAAAATTAATTTGTGTTTCATTACTCAAGCATTTGTACTATCAGTAAATTTTTTTATGTAGATATGTTTCTTGGATATAAAAATTCTCACAATATATATGTATTGTATTTTGATTCTTGCTTTGAAATGTCTCTAATGATAATTTATCCTACTCTCCTATCTTTGCAAGCCCTACCTTTTATAGGCAATGTTGGGGGTCCCTACTTCTTTATAGTGCAGTGCTAGGGATTTTAGATTCAACGAGGTTGAAGCTACTATTGTTTCTTTTGGTCTTCCAATAGATATTATCTATGACACTTCTTTCAGCTTGTTGGGACTCATAAGACAATGGTTTTCTCTCTATTGACAACTTTGCTTGGGGAGTTGGTAGCTAGTTTGATGATTTATGCTATTAGGGAAAGAGGTAATGTTCTAGTTGTGTGTGGGACAACTCCAGTATGTGACAGCTTTGGTTTTGGTGTGTATACTATCAAGGTTAGGCTTCCTTCCCTAAAATATAATTCTATTGGTGGAAGGAAATATGCTTATGCAACCAAATCTACTACTAAAATCCCTTTAGAGGTGAAAGCTAGAGCTATTTCCTTTGCCAAAGCCCCCCTCCCACACCATGGTGGTTTGCAATCAAATTGTAATAGAAAGCATGGATCTCTAATCATATTTTAGGTTGGTATGCATATTTTTGGGTGTTTGGCCCTCTCTTCCAAACTTAAATTGCCTAACTAAATCTTGGAAACCCTTGACTTTTGATGATATTGAGCTCTACTCTTGTGAAAAAGGTTTTTTATTGCATCTTTTTCCTCCTTTAAAGATCACGAGTTGACTTTGAACAAGTCATGGGTTTGGAGGAATTATTCTCTTTTCACCAAACCTCAGACAACATGTTTCAACCCTCTTACCAATCCACTCAATGTGTAATCAGTATGGGTTTGGGTTAATAATATCCCATTCCATTTCTGGGAGATGTCTTGCTTTGAGACCATTGTGAAATCTCTTGTTTGTTTCTTGAAGGTGGATCTGGTGTTACTACTGCATTGGGCCACTCTACTTTCAGTCACATTTTGGATTATATGGTTATTTCCACTCTACTTCTGGGGGATGTGGTGTTCATGGTTGGGGAGAGGCCATGAAATCAACTATTAGATTATGAGGGCCTTTCCTTCCATTGTTGATGTTGCTTCTCTATGGGGCACATGGCTTTTGAGTGCACCTTTTTTTTGAATGAGGGTCTAAATATGAGGTGAATAATGAGAGGTGCAATATCCATGCTTGCGAGTAAGAAACATTCTCTAATTATGGAAATAACGATATAAAAAAATGTTCTAGTTTGCATAAAAAAATACATCACCAAATTTAAGCTCAATTCAAAAGACCATTTGAAGAGGATATTAAAGCTCCTACAGTTGTCACAATTATACAAATATAGAATAATTATAATTTGAGGAAAAAAATCATAAACCAAGCCCATGGTAAGTAGCACTAGAGGATTCATTTGAGGTGTAAAATACAATTATCATCTCCTTGTGCATATGGTTGATATTATGATATCATTATGAGGATGTTAGGATATTGCTTATTATATTTTATTCCTAATATGAGAATGGTTTTTGTGGGTTTAATCTTCCTTATTTAAAAATTTTTATGCACTTGAAGGTGATATCTTAGAATATATGATTTGTTGATATAGTGGGATTGAAAGCTGGGGTATTGTTGAGGCTTTCAATTAGGATTGTAAAGGATGTATTACTTGAAAAACCATAACACCTTGAGATTTTGATAGGACATGAGTGCGATATGATTTATAAGTTTTTTTTTTTTTTTCTATGGATACTTCTTAGAGGATTATGGTTACAAAATTTAGTGTGATAGGACTTGGGAGTTTTATGGTGGCATGTTCCTAGATATTATGTACCACTTTGAGCAACATACATATATCATTACAATGTTTCTTTGCTACTACATGCTTTAACTATTTTTCACATCTTTGGGAGAAGTATTGGTTGGTAGTGTTGTTATGTGGATCTTAATAAGACTTAGAGGTTAATTTTTCACACTTAATTCAACACAATTTTGTCCCAGATTTTTCTATTGGGGTTTAGGGGCAACGGCTTCATGCTATGGGTCAACAAGAAATGCCCCTTGTAGGGTCCTGGGGTAGTTGCCAGGGTGGGCTCCTTGTTGTAATATAGAGAGGTATCAAGGGACTGTAGTGCCCTCAAAGCCAAAAATGAATTTCCTATTGTGAAAAGGCATCGAGAGTTATTTTTTCTTATTGGACAACTTGTTCTAGCCCTAATTTTATAAGTGTAAAAAGTCTTGTATTAAATGGCCCAAGGTTAGGGGATTTCATGATATATTATGATTTAGTAGCTTCTTGTAGTTATATTGTGTTGCAAGGGATTGCAGATTATAATTAGGTTGAAATCAGTGGATAATAAGAATATTGGACTCACTATTTGGTGGATGTAGCCTAGGGATTAGGTGAACTATGTTAAATCTTTGTGTCTTGTATTTTCTTCTGTGTGCTCTATTCTTTTTTGATATTGGTTATATGTGCATGTAATTTTTATTTCTATCTCACTAATCGTAATAGGTAGACTTAGTATGCCATTGTTTATTTACAAGTTTTTCTTTATCCATGGAGTTGATGTTCTTGGATGAGTATTATTCATTAACATATTTTCTTTAAGGCTCTTGTGATTGATGTTTACGCAATGTTGTGTTGTTTTCTTGAATTCTACTAATTTTTAAGATACTTTTAAGGTATAGATGATTGAATGAAGTAGAATTTTCTATGGGTGCTAATTCAATTCATGTTGATTTTTAACTAGATATTAATAATTAGTTGTGGTTGTTCTTCTAACTCTTTTGGAACATTCATTATTGATCATGTTTTAGGAGAAATACTTTGAACTTAAATTTGGATTTAATGATGATTTTGTAGAGTTTGTAAGCATAGTAGGGTTGTGATAATATTTTTTAGCCTTTTTTATCTCTTGAATTTGATACTTGTTCTCTTTGGATTGGTAAATATTCACCTTGACTTGTTCCTTTCTTCTATAGGTGGTATGTTGGAGGACGAGACATGTTTTTTCTTAATATGGTGGATGTGTTATATGTTATTGCATATAACTTATTCGAGCATGAGAGATGCTAGGAGAATTGTTATGATGTATCATTTTTTTGACCCTTTTATCTTTCATGGAATTTTATTTATTTATTTATTTAACATGTTAATTTCAATTTTTTCTCATCCAGTGTGACATGACACACAAGTTGTTTTCACTTTGAGAGGTGATATGGAAGATAAAAATAATATATTTTGTCCTTATATAGGCAAGTAGGGGTCCCACTTTGGTAGATATATTTTCCATGTGTTAGCATCTTAGGAACATATGTAAGTCATTTATTGTATGACAAATTTATTTGACAAGTTATTCAACATGTTCCTAAAATATGTTAAATAAGTGTTAGAAGACATCTTCGATTATGGTGGGCTATAAGAGATTAAAGTTATTTTTTCAGTCATTTGTGGTAGATTCTCTTACAATTGTAAATGTTTCCATGCATGATAGATTTTATGACAAGTGCAATGTGCGTAAGGTCGTAATTCATACCTATTATTATTAAAAACCAAGTACTCAAATCTTGAAATTATTAAAGATAAAATGAGAAAGTCTAAAATCTATTTTTACCCTTATACAAAAATATTAAATTGAAAACTCGAAGATTCTTAAAAGATGATGAATTTCATACAATAAAAAATTGAAATCACATCATCAAAGATCTAAAGATTTAAAATCATTCATCACATCCAAAATTAATCCACCCATTGAATGAAAAATAAAGTGTGAAATTAATCCTTTTGATTCCTCTTGTTGCCAAACATCTACCCATGCCTTCGCAAACCCATCTCCATATACATGTCATGCCCAAACTACGAGGGCAAAAACACACAATTTTTTTTTATAATAATAATTAAATTGCTCTAAGTTTTGAAATGATTGTGATATAGTTAAACATATGTTCTTACGTTTCTTATACAACATTATAGTAAGAGTTATTTAAATAATGATGTAGATGACTACAAAAATAGTTTAATGAAACAATTAAGCAAATTACGTTGACATTAAAACTTATTTTAGATGGACAATAACCATAATTCTAAAACCAATTAGTACTAAAAAATTCAGACTTACTTCAATACTAAAACTAAATATATTTAACTAATATATCATCAATATAAAAACTAACATTACTAAGAAAATTATATATTAAAATTTCGAACAATGGATTACACCAATAACACAAGTAATAATTAACTAAAACTTACTTAATTTACGTTTACAACTTAACTAATTAAAATAAATAACAATTAGCAAAAACATAATTAAAGTAACTATAAAATTGAATATATGCTACTAACTAAAAACCATTATTAAACAAAAATAATTTAAATTAACAAAATGAACAACTAACTTAAACTTTAAATAGTTAACTATCTACTAACACATTTAATTTACATTTAAAAATTTGCTTGATTAAAAAAAATATGAAAAGACAATAATAAAATTAAATACTTACTAAAACATATTTTACACTAATCTAATATTAAACAAAATAACTAACAAAAAACCAAAACTTAATACTAACTTACACCTAACCATCTAACTAACCCTTAACACCTAACTCCAACAATCTTACACTACCTATACTCTAACTTAAGTCATAAAACACAAATTAAAATAAATTAATAAAAAAACTAACTAACTATCAAAAACTAACCTAACCTAACTATCATACCATCTAACTCTAACCTCAACAACTAACACCCTATACTAACACTGCTCCACCTACAACCCACATCAAATCAACCCCCCTAACTCCAAGCAAATAAAAGAGCTACGCTTCCCAAGTGGAGGGGACAGGGTACGTCCTGACCCAGACCTGACATAAGAGGTGGCGTCCCCAAAGGAAGGTAAGAACAAAAACGTGTTTGAACAAACACAATTCCCAAACAAATAGCATGAAAACAACACTTCCCAAGAAGGCTTTTTCCAAGGTTGTAATGAGGGGACAGGGTGACATCACCCTCATTACCATAAGATGCCCTAGCTAAAAGATATAACATGAAGTCTTGTCAACATTTTATTATTCCATCCCATCCATGCAAGGAGATGAGCACTGGCCAAGGAAGGAGATGGGATGATGGGATGGGAGACAAGTGACGTCACCCTCCCATCAGCAATCCATAAAATAAAACAAAACAAAACCTTTTTAATATGCAAGTTGAAATGTTGCGTCCAAGGAAAGATGAAAATGCATTGAAGGCAATAAAGTTAATTAGGTAGTTTAGGATATTTAGGTTATTTTCTTTCTCTCTTTTTTTAAAAAAAAATTATAAAGAAGCTATAAGGAAATTTTTCATTAAATAAAGATACAAATAAATATAAATTTGGAGAATCTTTTGAGGATATTCTCTGTTTCCAAGTGAATTAATTTGAAACTCCCATACAAAAGGCAGAGAGTTTTTTTTACTCTCTTGGGCCATTTTTTTTTTTTTTAACAAAAATTGCTAAGTATAGATTTCAAGCCATGTTTTTTTTTTTGAAGGCTTTAAACATTGATACAATAGTTTAAGGTATATTAACACCATATTTAATATGAACTCCTATGTAACTTGCATTGCAGTATATCAACCATAGACATTAATTTCTTTCCTGAACATAGTTATCATTTGAACATATAAGGAACATATAAAGAACTTGAAAATTTGCTCAATCAAACTGAATCTACATCCATGATATAATTTTTTGTTTCCAACATAGAAGTAAACTTGAAATTTTACCAAATTGAACATCATCAATTCCATCCTATTTTTTTTTCTTTGAGATTCATCCATCTAAATTTAAATCATGAATAAATCACATGATAACCAATTTTACTCAAAACACCAATTTTATTGGCAAACCTGATTCAAAGGCTCAGCCGGGAAAGAACCAGGAAGAAAACCCAGCTTCGTTGCCATTTACAACAAAGTTTAAAAATACAATTTACAATAGGATATCAATCCCAAATTTCAACAATTTAATTGAATTTTCTTCACGACCCTAATCAAGGGATTTATAATATTTTCTGCAACACATTGCTAGAACCATGGAGGGAACATAATTCTGATCAGGTGATAACAAGCATAACCAAGAGACAATCAAACATGCATATTCATACATAATTTACACAATAGGATTCACAATGAATCAAAACTAGGGAAAGGTGGATTCTTCCAACCAGGAGAAGTCAAGCACAACACCAAACAGATGCCCAATCAGGGCTATATACCAAGAACTTCTGTTCTTCCATTTCAACATACTGAAGTCATACAAGGTTTGTGCTGACAGGTAGGGGCCCATAAAACCCTACCCTTTCTCCCTCTTCTCATCCTAAGAAGAGACTCTACACTGGTTGGAGTCTGACTAAATAGACCTTTCCCAAAATTGGTCACTTCTGCCCTCTCCAAGGGTGAGTAATACCAAAACACCCATGCAAGAAAAATCTCAAAATTGCAAACATGAACATGAAAGGAAATCATCCAAAAATAACATGGTTTTCAAAGCTTCCGAACATACCCACAAACATACAAACATTGAAACAACAACAAGGTAGCATAAGCATGAAACAAGAATAAAATCTGAACAAGGGAGATAAGAAATCCAACCTTCACAAAGAGGTAATGGCAATGAACAAGTTTGAGTAGGTTTCTTTCTCCTTACTTCAACCTTCAAGAACTCCTCTCTAAATGTAGAGATTGGGTAACAACCTCCACAAGTCCAAGAAGGGCCTCTAAATAGTCCTCCAACTCAACCACCCAAGGGCTCAATAACTACCCCCACCCACTAGAAATTCTAGAAACTCCTAACTCAACCTACACTATGGTTAAACCCTAAGTGGAGATGAGGTGAAGTAACTCAAGATAACCATGGTGAATTTTCGCACAAAGGCAAAAGGAGACTTTTTGAGTGACCTCAAAAGTCAATAAAAGGGGCTTAGGGGTTGGAAAAGACCCCTAACCCATACCCATACCCTTTGGGTATAATAATATCATGTTTTAAGCCTTAGGAAAGAGTTTTAGAGCCAACCAAAAATTTAGGAATAAAATAGGACCATCTAACTATTCTAACATTGCGGATTAAGCACTAATCCTGATTAAGGGATGACTAACCTCGATTAAGAACTCAAAAGCAAACTGACACCAACTAAACCAACTTAGGTCCAAAGGTTAAACAATTAACCCTAAACAGCTCACTGAAGCACATAAACAATTAACGAGTGTCAAACAACACTAAAAGAACATAATTACAAGCATTAACATTCATTAAACAAGAAGATACATACATATATCTCACAATACAATACGTGAATTACGAACAATAAAGTTTCCAAAATTAGCACATAGAGATCAGTTCTGTTCCTCCGTAGGGTTTCTTGGCCAAAATATCTGCACACTTATTGCACACATCAGTAGTCCCAAAAATCACATGTATACGTATCAAAAATTCACATAAATTGAACCATACATCAATCAGGGTTTCTTTCATCCTACTTAATTCTTAACCATTAAAAAAAACTCTTAAATCAAAGTATGAATCGTACATTTACCGATTTCATCAACATACATATACATAAAACATTAAATGACAAACATCAATATATCTGAAAGTAACATCACATATCATGAAATAATATAATATGCTCTAAGTATCAGATAATGTCTCGACATCTCGAGTCGTGAGTAACAAAAAGATAAAGTAACAACTAAGGCTACGAAGGGTCGGGGCGAGGCCTCACAATACACCCTTTGCACGACCAAATTCATTACTTGGTTCATCTCTATAACCATATACCTTTAATCCAAGATTTTACCTAATCACCATACATCCTTCGTACAACCTACCTCCCATTTCATTTTTCTTACATCGTCTAACATAGGAAAAATATGATACCAGGGTAAGATAATTTGCATATGGAAGAAGTCAACTTCTTAATCAATAAAGTTCACAACAATATTCAAGTTAAGAAAATTTTGACCTTTCATTATTTCAACCATTTATTTGACATCAAATTATGATAACAATATCACAAGATATACATTGGGACTAGATTTAAAGACAAAAAATGAATTTCATTTGAAAATATAAAACTAAGTTTTCATAACATTGGATTAACATGAACATATTTAATGAATTTAAATAAAAAAAGTAAACAAAACAAGCATCATTCTTCCAACACATAAAACAAATTTTTGTGCAAGAAATATTGTAAGATAAAAAAACCTAACAAGAAGAGAGGTTGAAAGTATTTATTCACTTTGAAATAAAGATTACAATACAATCATACTTCTATTCTTTTCTTTTCTTTCAATAATAGAGCTTTTATTCATGCAAACAATCACAAAACATCAAAGAATTTATCTTGGTCATGTAAATGATCCTCCTTATTCAATGTTCTTGTGATTCTTTACACTATCATGGTGCTCACATTTAAATACTTTAATGAAAGGAGAAACTATTGATGGTTTACAAAATAAGGAAGCTCATACCTTTCTAGTTTCCAGACCATAGATATCCACTAAGACATTCAATAAGATGTAAAGTACACTTGGCTAAAAGATCCCAACAACTCATCCATTAGCAAATTTAAAAAGTCAATCCAAAACTAAAATACAATGGAATAAAAATAGAAAATTGGAGACATTTTAGCCAATGGAGCCTATGTATGTTAGATAATTAAGAGGGGGAAAGAATCAATTATAACCAGTTATCCTATAGGTCCTTAAAACACTTTCCTACAACTTTAACATTTTAAACTTTTGATCACTCACTCAGTAATCAATTTAAACTTCACAATAACATTTAACTTATTCTTCATAGTAAATTGTTAAGTTCATATATCAAATACTAGAGTAAACTTCATGCATATACTGAGTTGCAACAATAAACAATAGATATGAAATGAATATGCAACACAATAAAAATTTACACATTTTGAAACAAGTAATTAATGTGGAAATTCTATAAAAGGAAAAACCACTTGGAATCGACAACCCAAAATTTTCAATCTTTTGAAGTGACCTCTGTTAGGATCCAACCTTGTTAAAGGTTACATACACATTGTTAGAGGATTTACACCAAAGATAATCTAGACCTTACCAATCTTGAATATGAGTAGTCTTCTCTAAGACTGACAAACATTCAGAGGAATGTCACCATTCAATGGATTTACAAATAAGACTGTTAAGTTCACTTGGTTAAGAGATTTTCTGCTGCAATGATTATAAAGTAATAGTGAAATGATTTGTTTGAAATAACACTACCTTTGCTTGTTCAGATCTCTACTTTGCTCATCCTCTTTTATTTGTTCATCCTTTTTCTTGCTTTTGACTCCTTCTGGCTGATCCACTCATATACACATCAACTTAGCACTTCACTTGTTTGATCTTTACAACAAAAATCTTCTTGGTTATCCCTTGACTATCACCTTTAACATCAACTTGATCATCAATAATGAACATCTTGTTCATCCCTTAAATAGATAACTTTTTCCCAATTTACCAGATTCTTCCATGTTTTTCCACTTAATCAGAATAGTCCAATCTCCATCCAGCTCTGATTCATTGAATCTAGACACTTGGGTATCATGCCTTCACCTTGAACTTTGTGCATATTCCAAATCATCGAATCTCCTTCATCAGATCTTCTTTGATTTTTTCTAGTTGTAGATCTCATAATTAACTTTGTCCTTATCCTTGAAATTTCTTGAACAATCTTAATTACCATCAAATGTTAGCCTCAAATCAATTCTTCCAAACTATTCTTCTTTCCCTTGCTTGACTAACACTGCACTTTGCTCTGTCAATACTACACTCGGTCAACACTGTTATGGCTTGGTTAGTACTACACTTCATTCATTCTAGGGAAAACTTTAAGAAACCCCCCTCCAAAAAAAAGATATAAATTATTGGCGAATCTTTCATTATTTTGAAAAACCAAATTGTTTTTATTGGTGAATCTCTCAATTTTTTATTTTAAAAAATATTTACATTGGCAATTAATTTGAAATCATAATTTTTGAGTAGAAAATATTGGCGAATCTCAATAATAATAGGAAGTTTGCTAATTGTCATGGAATATTACAAATCAAAATTGAACATGTTTTATCTCATGAAAATTATGAGGATAATTACATTATATTTTAAATTGATAGTGAAAACTAAATATTGGTAATATATCCCTAAAGTAACTAATGATTATGACAATTATTGGTGAATTAATTTTAATTTCTTCAATAATATATAATATTTGGGTGAATCAAATCTAATCATGTGCCAAATATTGTGGCGAATCTTTGAGTTTAATTTTTTTAATAAAATAAATTATTGAAAATTTTAAAATATTTTAGAACTAAATTTATTAAAAATGTGGCGATTTATGTTGCATTAAATCTTAAATTATTAGCCAAATTACTAGCAAATTTTTTCTAAAATTCACAAAATTACTAATATTCACCACTAAAAGATACCCTAATTCATTCACTTGTGTTCCATAACAACTGTAGTAGCTTGGTTAATACTAAGGTTCTTCGTTCATCGACCAAACTGTCTTCCACTTTATGACTTCATGGCTCGCTTATATGCGATCTCAACACTTAATCAAATCATGTGCAACAATCAAATCAACATTATACTGTCAAAGTCTAACTCATCAAATGCCCATTGAAATCCATACACTTATCAATACATTCTTCAAATCCTCTTCATCAATCAAATGATATGGCACTCTACTGAATTAGCATAGTGTCTTACAAATCAGATTTGGTATCAATGGCAACATAACAACTAATATGACTCTTTCACATACAATAACAACATTATCAGTTGGTGCTTACAGTCTATGGATCCAGATGGTCCAACAACATGATGTTGCATGTGGACCTAGTGTGTACCTTGTACTTGTTTATTTTATTTCTATATAAACCAAATTAATTTTTTCTAGTAAAATGCAAACTATTATGGAAAGGGTATTGTACACTTTGCAAAAGAAAACAATTTGTCTAGTACTTTGGTTGCATGAATTACAACATAATATATTAAAGTTTGTGCAATGGACCAAAATCCTAAGATGCTAGATTTTGTATTTGACACCATATTCATTTTTTTTCCACCTTTTGGTTTTGTAATCATTTTTATATTTTTTCATCTTAAATAGGAAACACTTGATGCATTTTTGTCTTTCATGCCATGCTCTCTAATGGACCATCTCTCATTGTTTTATCATTGTTTTAGGCATTTTAAAACATGGGTACCTAATATAGCTTCACTTCGTAACCCTTCTTTTTCACACCTAAACTGAACTTGATGGGGCTATTGGTGTAGTTTATTTATGTATTATATATATATATATATATATATATATATATATATATATATATATATATATATATATATATATATAACTTAAAAGGTTGAGTTTGAAAGTATAAACTATCACTATCCTCCATAAGCATTACATTGTCATTATTATATTAATATGGCATTGCCTTATTATTTGGAATTTACATTTTTTTAATGGTCATGGTGTTATCCTCCCCCTCTTGCATTTTTTTATAAAGAAACTCATTGCTTGTATTTGTTGCACGCTTAATTGAATGGAATAGCCATTATTTTGTTCTTCATTTCTTTGAGCATGTAAGTGATTAATTAGCCTTAAGTCATTTTGGAATTTGGATAGAAAATATTAAATCTCAAGATTCCTACGTTCATGGCCATGGATTTGAAATCACGATCTTAGATTTGATTAAAACACGTGTCCATAATATTTAAACTAGTTGTCACTAAAAAGCATTGGTATAGCATAGAATTGAATGATAAAATCTATATCTTGTCTCGATTATAAATAGGACTTGTTAGATCAACTCAACAATATTTATTCTTGTGAATGCATATGTTACAATATTCCAAATACTTGATTACAAGTGCACTTACAAATACAATAATAATGTGATGACTTATATAAATGGTTATACCATCTTAGGGATCGTTCTTTTGTATAACATCCTAGTATTTGAATTTGAATAATACCTGTTTTAAATTGATAGATAACAACTAGTTGCTTTTTCAAAATAATTAGAAAATCAAAGATTATATTGACAATTTTAAATCAAATATCATTGTACGATAGTACTTTGTTGAGAGCCTTGTTGAAATATTTGTAACTTTTTAATTATACTGTACAAATTATTTATAAAAACTATTTTATATATTGATATAAATCTGATGAATTTTCCTTTTTTAGTTTGAAAAAATTCAAGTCAAATTAAACCTCTAAATTCAAATCATTCTAACAACAAGAGCTCTAGGGAGCTATAGTCCTTGCATTTCATTGAATGAGAAGAGAAACAAAGGCAACAAAATTATTTTGTGAAAGTCATGTGCTCCTTGTTCATATTTGAACACTAACAATTTTGTATTACTATCATGAATCCCACATCTTGTTTATAATTAATATTTAATATTAAATTATAGTAACTTTATTTATTTAGAATATTTTAAAAATATGTTAAGACATAATTTTTATAAAAAGTAATGAACATAGTAGTTTGATAATTATAATTATAATGATATAAATTTATTATATTTTATATTTATATTATAAATTTATTTAAAAATTAATAATGTACCACATTATTAATTACTAAATTAGAAACTATATTATATGGAATTTGTTTAAATTTGTCAAATAATGCATCTGTTCTATAATCTTTCAAAGCTCAAGACCTATCAATTTAAGAAAAGGATATTTTAAAAGAAAAGAGCCAAAAAAAATAACCAGCTAAAAATGCATATTCCTATCTTATTAAAGAATTTATCAATTTAATAATAATACAATATTATAAATTAATTAATATTAACATTAAACATAAATATTTTACTTTACTTCAAATTGATTTTAAATAATCTACTATTAGAAAACAATAAATTCTAATAATTAAATATTATTTTTTTCAAAACTACTACTAGTTTTTTCTTCTTAGGGAACAAAAGCTTGTACTTTATTGAAAAACAAAGTGTAAATCAAAACATTTTCTTGTAAAAAAGAAAAATTTAAATCAATACCACATATCAACACTTTGAAATATATGAGAGTTCTTGAGACATGCAGAAGTTTTTCTCCTAATAATTTTATTGCCACATCATATTGTGCCACATCATGTTGTGTGTGAATGAAAGTTAGGCAAGTGTAAAATAAAGAAAGCAACTCGCACAAGTTCTCTCATTCAGAATTTGTATTGGATAAATTTGCTAACATTCAAAATTTTATTTGGATTAAAACAATGATCGTGCTATGTGAACCCCTCATGTAATAGGCATAGATTGACAATAGGATTTGATTTGATGATATAGGTATGGCACGAGCTATGAGGCTGATGCAAATATTCGACCAAATAGCCAATGCCTAATGTATCTACTACCAATGATTAATAAATGCATTTAATGCATACTTATCACCAAATTCTTTCTTTTTTTTGTTCTTAGAAAATCCCAAAAATCCCAACAAAATCCGTTTCAACCAATCAATAATTAGGAATTTGCATTCAATAATTATTTTTTTTAAATATAGCTTTTTTAAACTTTAGAATATGACATAGATTGTTTTTAGTTCCTTGCCTTTATAAGGCAGGGATTAATAAGTAGGATCAAAAGTGCAAAGGAGATACAATTGAAGATAAATGCACAAATCATAATTATTGAAACTCTTTAAAAATTCACATATAAAATGGTAAGTACAATTGGAAAGCCAAATTCAAGAATCTCTGGTAAGTACAAGATTATAATCTGTTAGAAAATGGATTTATAGAAAGCCTTTAGAAACTTTATAAAGCATATGCAATTAGCATAAGTAAAGAAAAGTCTTGCAGCCTTTAGCAATATCTTCTTTATCTGTGATTGAAACTGTGTTTCGGTTTCCATCCAAGAAACATGATAAATAAATTCTATAGATATAATAGCATGTGAACCATGGGTTCACAGACCATATAAAATGTTTTTCTAAAATACCTGAAGAAGTACACGTGAGGAGTTTCCCAAAATGCCTAGAACATCAAAAAGTGAATAAGGTACATGAAAGAAAATTGACAATGGACAAAATGACAATGGAAAGAAAATTGACAATGAACATAATGATAATGGAAAGAAAATTGAAGAACACATTAATTTCCATATAATGTAGAAACAGGAAAGAAAAGAAAAGAGAAGCAAATCGCAAACAGAGAGAAGTCGTCCAAAGGTCATACCTATTAAATTGAAGCTGAGAACCGAAGTGAAAAAACCCAATTGAGAACAGAAGTAAAGAAACTCTCAATTGTGCACACAAGAAGAGCAATATAGTTCACATTATTTGCAATTGTACTCAATAGTACAGGGATATAAATGAATATGCGAAGAGCAATATAATTCACAGTACCTTCAAAAGAAAAGTGACGACAAAAGGAAAGTTAGCCATTGTAATCTTTCTATTTATAAACATGCAAAAACCACATTGAGTGGGTTGTACAAATTTCAATGAAAAAAATCAATATTATGATTTAATAACTGGTAGACCAACACAAGTAGAAAAATGGAAATGATAATAATAAAACGCCAAAAAGGCTTACCAGTTTCAACACCCATAAACAATAACATCAACCAATCTCTTGTCCCAACGATTTCCTTTTGTAATTCTTGATTTGTCTTGCAAGGTCAAAAAGGTGGAGCTAAGGCAGTATGGTAGACAATGCCATTACCCATAATCTTTTAAAGGAAAACAGAAATGATTATATGCAAGACCTTATAAAATGTAATCAGAAGAAAGTCTCAATGTGTAATCAGTGCAAGAAATAGGTGAGAAGCAGGGCCACCATCATCAGAATGCATGTGATTCCTTGGTCTACGATGCTCCTTACATTCAAGCACAACATTTAAAATCAGTAAAATAACTAGTAAAATTCACAAGGTAAAGTAGTAAGCTTAGTTGTTTCACAAAGAATCCATCATAAATCTAAATGTTTACTGCAAAGGCTTCAATCCTCTAAAAAGATGCCAAGTTTGCCTTCAATTAAAGAAGAACCGCCAAATCTGTTGTGTTAATCTAGCTTTGAAAGTAAAGAAAGGCAAGCATAAAAGTTAGGGTTTATTTACCATCGCTTGTTAGGGCAGGAGCAAGGGCCGAAACATCCTGAGAACATAAACTAGGAGCTGAAAGGTGATGTGGTCGATGTAACAATTACATGCAGAAGGCCACGTTCATTATTCTGCATAGGTCTTCCCACTTCTTGCCACGGCATGCACCATTCCCACTATTTCCCACAAATTTTATGCTGAATTTTCCATGCAAAAAATTAGAAAAGATCACCGGGAAATTACAGGGGAGCCAATCAAAATATCCTAAATTTGTACATGAAATTTGAGTTTAATAAAACTTAATTGAGAGACTTTAATATATAGCAAATGTTTGGTTGTTTACACAGAGATTGAGGTAGGAACAAATGCAAAATAGAGCATTGAAAACTTTAGTCTCATGCCTTTACGGCAGGGACTAATAAGGTTCTTAATGAGTTCATTCAGATCAACTCTTCCCAATGCAAGGTTAGAGATGAATTTGTCCCAATGGCACCTCCATATCAAATAACAAAAATAAATTTATTTATAAACAATCTCCCATAAAAAATAAATACTCAAAGTCAACTCAAATTAATAACTTATTAACTTTTACAACCCAAAAATAAATAAAATCAAAACACACTTCTTCCAAATTATTGAACCAAAAGAAAATGAAAAAATTTAAGAGTATGGGGATGCATTCGTCACCTCTAATGATGTTGTTGGGGGCAGTAGCAGTAGATATATTAAGAAAGAAAAGCATGTGGATGCACTGTTTCTGAGACTGACTTTTAAGGCCATAGAGGATGTGCGAAGGATCAAATGTGAGAGGCCCTGCAACAATCCACGTGTGTGAGCTTCAAACAAACGCATTAAAACAACAAAAACCCAGCAAAAAGTCCAACCAAACAACGTGCTGCAGATTTGCCGAGGACAGGCGGCATGGGAGAAATACATTCGGCCCAAAAATTCAACAGTACAATGACGTCCACTTGCAGACAACTATAATTCCATGTGTGCGCCACTACAGACTGAAATCCCAAGAATATCAATGGCATTTGGCAATCTAGAGCTCGCGGGTTCGATTCACAGGAGACTCCTCGGCATGGAAAGCCAAGAACAGTGGAGTCTGGTAGAGATGTTAGCCAGTGAATCGACTATGCATTCGCAGAGGCTCTGGTCAATTCTCCAATCGCCTCTCCGAATGGAGAATCTAATTGGGTATATAAACACCCTCTCCGCCCAACAAAAGAAACTGCTGGTTGGGCGCGTCGCCCTTTCCTTGCTCAGAAAAATCTGTGCTTTCATGGAGGACGACGACAATGGTCACCCAAAATCTCATCTTGGAAACAGGGCACCCATGAATTTTCATCACGGGGCAATAAAAATCTCGTCTTGGAACGAACCGGAGGCTCCAAAATCTCACCTTGGAAACATGGCATCTGAGTTATGTCACATAGATGCGGCATTAGTGTTGCTGATTGTAGCTGAAGCCCATGAACACGAACGGAATGGAATGAATATATCACCAAGAAGATATGTGTGTGAGAACATTTTGAAGATGGGTTACAGTGTGCCTGGCCTGATAGTTGATGAAGTTTGGCTGAGATCATCTATTGACCTCCTTTGCAGCTATGAGAGGCTTCTTGGGGCATTCATGTCTGTGTCTCCTCCTCCTCCTCCTCCTGCTTCTGCTGCCACTATTTTCTCTCTTCCCTCTGCCATTTACACTGGTGGAGGAGTGGTGTGTACAATATGTGGGGATGCTTTGAAGAGTAGATTGAGTGTTGCGAGCTGTTTGCCATGCTCTCATGTTTACCATTGGGAGTGTATTCATTCATGGCTCAAAGCCAGGAACACATGTCCTCTCTGTAGGCATGAGCTTCCTACTGATGATGTCATCCATGAAGTTGCAAGGCACATCAGGAGGATTCTCTCTACTTATTCAATCACTGAGTTTTGATGTACACAAAAAGTACTTCTGCCCTTTGCTCAATTCGATGTGTTAATATGAGATACTAAGTATAGATATTTTATAGCAAGTGATAATTTCTAGCCACTTGTGGGTTTTTCACTTTTGGGGATTCTTGATGAATAAATTTAAAGTATAAATACTTTTTTAAATAAAATTTTAGTACAAATTAATTGATTAATAAATTAGTAAATAAATCTAAAATAATTTTATGTATTTAAAGACATGATAACTAAATGTATATATGTAGGTAGAGATTGTGGGGCATTTTTCAAGTTAGTTATATTGGGTTAGAAATTATATAAGGTAATATCAAATGTATATTTTTTATAGTAAAAAAGAGACAAAATTAGGGGACTGGTCCATCAGTACAAATAAGAGGCAGAGTCTTTAACAACAAACAAATAATAAAAACCAATAATAATACAAACTCAACCAATCCCATTTTTCAATATAAAAAACCCATTCCATCTATCGAGAAATAGCAGATTAAACCAACTATTCCAATTAAAACTAAGATATAAACTGAGTCTTATAATTCATCATAATAATAAAGAGAACAAACATGCTATTAGGATAACTATCAAACTTTGAAATGCTAAAAAATGTGTTCTAAGGCATGCATGACAATTACTCCATAGCAATAACAACAAAACTAGAGAGAAATATTAACAAAAATAGAAAAAACACATTCCTCTTTAGTGTTGGTCTTCACGGGTTTCGAGAGTAAGGCTCTCAACTAATAATCCACTAGGAACCTATACAACCTCTTGTAACTACCTTCACCATCAACTTTTGAGCCCTTCTCCTTCTCCTCTTGGAGGATTTGTAGTGTAGTGACTGTTGAGTGCACCACTTTAACAAAAAAGTTTGTTAGGGTAGAGAAGCTACATTGAATTTAAGATTTTGGTTGTCCACCTCCTTCTTGAAGCTTTTCACCTCTTCCATGAGGGGACCACAAATTATAGCATCTAGCTTTAGCCTTCATACTGGCTTCATCCTATACACAAGTAGGGTTAGGAAAATTATCTAACATTTTCTTCCCCATATTAGTAGGGCCACATAGAAGTAGCTATCATAAGAGAAGTGTCTTTATTAGTAGGACCACCAAGGGAAGTGGTTTTCATAGGAGAAGCATCTTTGAGTCTCTTTGATTTAATCCTTAAGGGGTGTAAAATCAATAGTGTTGATTTTGAAGCTAGCAGACACATGTTGGCTTTGCCACTTTAAAACCTAGACATCTTGCCTTCTCTTTAATATATTTGCTCCTCACTGCCTTTTCCTTTTCTCTCTCTTTACTAGCCTTCATTTTATCACTATCCCTAGACCCAGAACATGTACCCTCCTCAACTACATTTATATTTCTAACCATTATTTGCTTCTTCCCAAGGTTCTTAGCAATCCTATTAGGGAACCTACAACCTTCACCAATTTCCACATCCAAGTCACCAAGGTTAATAAGGGAGTCTAATTTAGGTTTTTTCTTAGAATCATGCTAGACATGTGTAATGTTCTTCTTCTTGCCAATGACAAATGTGATAGCTACATCCCATGAGGAGTAGGATTGGTAGAACATGCAATAGATAGGTGAGTAGAAATATTAGTGTTAGCAAGAGCACTCTAGATAATGATATTGCGATGAGGGCATAACACACGATTTATAGGAAAAAGATTAAGCCTAGATGAAGAATACCATAATTCTTGCCAAGACTCCTCTATTCATGGACTTCCATAACAAAAGATTCCAAATGTTGAAGGAGAAAAAATGAATGATGACAAGGTCATTTTAACAGAATTGATTTAATAGAGGGAATTGATAAGAATAACTAACACCAAAACGTCCCTCTAAAGTGATATGATTCGTGATGAGAGTGTCTACCATATTCTAGGGTTTAAAGAGTTGTTCATGATTAAAACTACCACGGAGTTTGACCGGTGCTTCCTTAGCCTTGAGGAACCTATTGAGACTAGTCTCATCGTACACCTTGGTCACTTTCTTCCACTTTCATCCATCAATGGATAAACCAATAGCCTAAGTAATCACTTCCTCATTTATTTCAAAAGTGATCTAGTTGATTGTAACCTTTATATCATTACTAGAATTCACTAGTTGCATGAAATAAGTATCACCATAACCCCTCATTGCCTCCATAAAAGGAAAATTTTTTCCTTCTTCAATATCAATCGAAGTGTAGGGATCTTTCTATCATTCATCCTCAATCTTACTTAGTTCAATCCTAACCTTATATGCCTCCATTTATAGGTTAGACCTAGGATTTTGTAAAATCTCCATTGTGATACCTACATAAGCTCCAACTAGGAAGAAAATCTTACAGAGAGGGGCGCTATGCGGATCTCCATAAAATATAAATCTCTTACAAAAATAGTCATAGGATTAGTATGAAAAGAATTTCTCACTTCGTAGTTAATATTAGACATGAAAATATGGAGAGCCACATTTCGCTAGCAAGAAGTCACGTGTGGCTTGAGCTCACTCCCTATACAACTTATCTTAGAGATTTCTCAAATAACATGCTTAGTGGGAAGGTTGTAATGCCCCGCTCGGAGATCCTTGGAACAAGGATTCAATACAAACCAAGATATATAAATTTTTAAACAAATATGGATGCACGCAACATACAACATATGAGGATCAATACGATCACAATGGAAGACTTAACCAACCATCAAAACACCAACAGATCTCCAAATATCACTACTGAACAAAATGACAACTATAGATGGCTACAAACCAAAGATGATAGAACACAAAACCTCTAATCTATCGAAGCATGGTAATTCAAGCAGTCCTAAAGGGTAATCAAATCGCCTAATCACGGTCTCTGAAAAAAAGTGGAGATGCCCCCTATTTTTTGCGCAAGAAAAAATAAATGACATTTTTGCATGAGGAAATGTACCATACCACATGAGAAACTACCTTCTCGCATGAAGGAATACTTGGCCTGACCACAAAACTCATAGAACTGGTGTTAAGGCCCACGTGAGGAAGTACAAAGAACAACATGAAGAAGTGCAAAGGGCCACACGAGGAAATGCAAAAAGCCACGTGAGAAAACATAGAGAGCCAGCGATAAAATGTAGAGAGTCTCGCAAGAAAATGCAGAGAGCCTTGCGAAACTTCACACTCTCGTGCAAGAAATCAAATCATCAAGCAAGGAAAACTAAGATAAAAAAGAAGGTAAAACTATTCGTCCACACCACGAAGTACCAAACCCACAAATCGAGGCTTAGACACTTGAACACAATAACTGCAAGACAAAAATAACCATATGAAACATAGCAGTAAAGGAAAGAATTGAAAGCAACATAAAAATGTACAACAACAACTAACTAAATGTGTGGTTCCTCCCAACCATAATAGCATCATGAGTCCTTGAAGGTCCTAGCCATCCCCCACGTGTAACATCCCAAACTGCCAACTAGATAGTTGAAGCTGTCTTATGAGGATGTCACTACTAAAACGTAATAACATCATAAGAATAGGAAATCTAACATGCTAACACAAGAAGTAATAGATACTCTAACTAAGCGAAACGCATCATCTAATCATATGATAAACATCATAATAAGAGAATGCATCAAATAAACTAACATCATCTAAACATGATATCCAAGAATTCCAATGAAAGCATAAATCACAAGAAAGCATACTCCAGAACTTGAAGTATCAAGTGAAGACATCAAGCAACGGTCGAACTAGAACAATAGACCATCTTTGTACACTAGTCTCCAATAGTGGTGAAGGTAGCTACACCTCCCAACCACGTGGAACCCATAGGTCCACTCCTACTGTGTTGATGGAGATAATGATCCAACCACAAACACACGTAAAGCAAACATCCATGGCTAACATTCACGTCGGATAGTAAGATGACTACAACCAAGATCATGAGACTATGCAAGTGGATTAGGTCATGGTCAGACACTCTATGGGTCACTATATAGGGGCTCGCTAGAGGTAAATAACTTAGCATCAACTTCCCAATGAAAGGTGCACAATCCTGGTAGTATCAACTTCCTAATGGAAGGCACACAATCCTGTGTCCTCAAACTGAATCGGGTGCTCACATAACAACTGTCCTCAAACTGAATCGGGTGCTCACTTCACATTTTATTTTCTTTCATTTATTACCTAGTTAATTTATTTAGTTATCACTTAATTAGAACTTCTTTACATCAACCCTCTGGGAAATAGTCACCAAGGTTGCGAGAGGAGGCCCTCCATACTACCCCACATACCCATACTCATCACAATAATGAGTGCTCGTAGGCATACATATTCCCAACCCAACCCCAATGAACATAACTCAACTGAAATAAAAACAAGAGATCGAGCCTTTTAAGTCACTTGACAAATGCACACGTGCGTGCTTGTGTATGTGATGCAAGAGCATCCAGAGGTATAAGGGCAATCCTGTGTCACCCAAAAAAAAAGTACTTAGACTTAGTTTCTATTTCATGTGTTTTCATTTTTGGATACCCATTTGGGTCAAATAAAGCTTCCAAATCTCACAGTTCCACTATCAGTGTTCTAGGATAGAGTATTTGAACACCTTGGGATACGTGTAAATGCCAAAAAAATAGGAGTATGCAATTGAGCCATCATTTTGGTGAACTAGAAGGTGTAAATTGGCTAGATGAATGTAATTGTAATTTAGAGCATTCCAGAAAAACAATCAGGTCAAAAGGCCCCACGGTTTGAAAGTTATTGTAGTTTTTCAATTTCTGGAGACCTCCTAAGAATGCTTCAAAGTCAGGTTAGGGGCATTAAATGACTTCGAAAAGGGCCGAAAAATGGGGGATGAGCAAAGCTATCCATATAGCTATAGAGCGCTTCGAGAGCTTTCCAAAAATGTAAACGATTTCATCAATCGGAGCTACGATTCAAAAGTTATGCCTCCCGAAAGTTTGATTGCCGTTTTTGGATTCTTCTAGATTTGCACCAACTTCAAACGCGGCTTCTAGAGCCTTCTACTTGGTCGGTGGATGCCTACTAGCACTTTCTAGAATGTACTCCTAGTCCTTAACCCTCTGGGGTCTATTTAAGGACATTACTGGCATTGTAAAAGGCAGTTCGGAGCGGAGTTTGAGAGGAGGTACCAAAAGGAGAAATTATCTCCAATTTTGTGCTATTATAAGCCCTTAGGGCATGTTTTGAAGTCTATTATCTCTGTACTGAACGTACTAGCTTATTTTCACAGTTAATACAATTTCCCTTTTCCCGTTGTGTCCATTATGTGCTTGGGTTGTGTCCCCATCAATATGGTGCACCACCATCACAATGATCATAACACAAGGGTTGGATGAGAACACAAGCAAAAAAATAACACTTAATTGAATAGAAACTTGAGAGAATGAATGTGACACACATCCCAATGCAACACAAAAGTGTAACAATGGTCTAATTGACATCCAATAGATGATCTAGGTCCATGACCAATATCATGCCAAGAAAGCCCGAGAAAATTGGGCGACATGAAAATCAAGTAAAAAACCCCAAAACTTGAAAACTTCGAAAATAAAACCAATTTGGTCTTTGGGCACAAAAGCCACGAAAATCCAATAAAATTCAAGCTCAAAACTATATGCAAAATTGGCCAACATAATGATGTGAAACCCCAAACCCTCATCCTAAAAATTGGAAAAACGTTCATAGGCGACCAACTAGGTAGAGCCATCAAATAGAAACGGAGGGGGACACTAGTTCTTAGCCTCCTAACAAATAACTATGAGATAGATAACCAAAAATAGAGCTGAAACAAAAAAACAAGAGAGCCCTACCTGACAACCAAAAGGGTAGAAACAAGAACCAACATAATAAAACAAATAACCCATAGAAGCTACTAGAAATCATGGTAAAACAAGGTCTCCCTAAGCTAGATCCAACATGACTGATCTCGTGAAGATCTCACACTCACAACTCTCACAATGAATAGAAACACAATCCTTCAAAAGAGGATTTTGAAAAAAGCTCTCAAATTCTCAATTTCCAAAAGTAAGAGGTCAAGAATTAATTTCCTCTTTCAATACTTTTTCACTTTTCAAGTGAATAATCAATTAGGGTAAATAACTAGTTAATCTAGCTAGACCTTTAATCAACCCAAATGAAAACAAGCTATTCCAAGAAATTGGAATTCATCTATGGAAAACTGCTAGAAATTAATGATCAATTAAATAAAGCCTGAAAACCCTTAAACCAAAATTACAGAAAGGTTTAACAACTTTGCAACAATGCGAAACTATAAATGCACAGACACATTCACATGTCTAATCACATAATGCAAATGAGTATGGATTTATCAAATCACCGGTAGGTTTAATTAAACATTTAAATAAGATATGTTTATCATATAGGGACAACATTGGTAAAATGAATAGCTAAATCACTACATGTGCCATTGCTAGGGATATAAATATTGCACACTCAAATACATGATCAAGCGCAATTGCATATAATAACAAAGTCGAAGCAATAAATGCATTAAATACCTAATTTAACCATTTAATCAATTATACTAAAATAATCCATTTACATCACCCACATTTGCATAAAGCATAATCAAAACTTGAATGAAGTAAATAACCATAACCTTAAAATCAACACAAAACATAATCAAAGATATGTCCAACTACCGGATAACCATATATCATCATAAAACACACGGTTATCTCAAAATGACATCATCAATCATATATGATCAACTAAACAACATAGTAGTCTAACATCTATGATACTGAAATCAAAGTACAACATCCAACCCTCAAGTCATCTCAAAATGTATAAATAAAATGAGTACAAGTATCTCTCGAATCAAAATAAAATAAGGTACAGAATAAAAACATGAGATGTACTGCATCCTCCCCCTCTAGGCATAGGCTTACTCCTAGAAGCCGACAAAAATATAGGGGTACAATCCTCTTAATTGTGTAGCATCTTCCCAAGTAGCAGAGGTCTCATCGCTTGGGTCCCACTAGACCCTTACCTACTCTATGTCCTCACATCTCAAAGTTAGTCTCGGATGCTAAAGGATACATATGGGCTCCAACGAAAGCTTCACGTCCTCCACCTGTAAAACATCCCAATCAAGAATATGGGTCACATTGGGAATATACTTTCTCAAAATAGAAACATGGAAAACATCATGGATGCATGATAGGCTAGGTGGCAATGCTAGTTGATAAGAAATAGGACCGATCCTCTCAAGGATATCAAATGGTCTAACAAAACGTGATGCCAACTTAGAGACTTTCCCATAACGGATAGGGCTCTTCCTCGGACACACTCTCAAAAACACCTTGTCACCAACAAAAAAGTGACAATCCAACCTATGGGTATCTGCATACTTTGTATTCTTGTCCTAAGTAGTAACCAAATGTTCTCTAATACAAACAACCTACTACTCCATATCCTGAAGCATCTCTGGACCTAAAAAAACTCGGTCCTCCAAACGATCCCAACTCAAGGAGGTACAACATTGTCTACCATACAAGGCCTAAAAAGGTGACATGCCAAGAAAACTATAATACTCGTTGTTGTATGCAAACTCAAAAAGGTATAAATAATACTCCCACTTCATCTGCCTATCCATCACATACATGCGAAACATATCTTCTAGAACCTCATTCACTCTCTTTTTTTGACCATCAGTCTCTGGGTGATAAGCCGAACTAAAATTAAGTGGCACACCCAAATCATGTTGGAGAGATGTCCATAGTGTTGAAGTAAACACTAGATCTTTATCTGAAATAATTTGACAAGGGATCCCATGCAAATGAACAATATCTTCCACGAAAACATGCACTACAAAAGAAGTTGTGTAGGATGTCCTCATGGGTGAAAAATGTGCTACCTTGGACAACCTGTCCACTATCACCATAATACAGTCATGTTGTCATGGTGACAGAGGAAACACTATGATTAAATCAATAGATATTGTATCCCATTTCCACTCTAGAATTGCATGCGACTGCAAAAGACCTACCAAATGTTGATGCTCTGCCTTCACTCTTTGGCACTTAGGACATCTAGCAACAAAATCAGCAATGTCACGCCTCATCCTTGCCCAAAAGTATAATTATTTAAGATCGGCATGCATCTTCTTAACACTGGGATGTGTAGAGTATGGTGTATGATGCACTTTTGACAAAACCAAGGTACAAAGATCACAAGACATTGGTACATAGATATGCTCCAAGTATCGCAGTAGTACATTAGACTCAAGCATATAACCTAAAAATATCCTCTCAAGGGTACGTCCAGACTTGAACTTCACTCTCACCTCCTAATACTAAGTTTCACTAGGCAAAGCCTCCAAGATACAACCTCACAAAATCACTCCCAATGAAAAGGCTGATATCTCATGTTGTCTCCTACTCAAGGCATCCACGATGACATTTTCTTTCCCTTTAATGTAGTGAACATCAAATTCATATTCACATAGGAACTCCATCAAGTGACATTGTTGTGCATTCAAGTTTGGCTGAGTAAAAAATATATTGCAAGCTCCTATGATCGCTATGCAAGTCAAACCTATGTCCCAACACGAAATGCCTCCAACAAAAAAATGCATGCACTACGATAGCAAGTTCCAAATCATAAGTGGGGTAGTTGAGCTCATGCTCCTTGATTTTCCTAGACTCATAGGCAATCACTCAACAATCCTGCATCAACACTGCACCCACACCTTACAACAAAGCATATGTACAAACCATGAAATCACCTATAGGATTAGGCACTACAAGGACTGGTGCACTAGTCAAACATTCCCTAAGAGAAATGAAAGTTGGCTCACACTGGGCTGACCAAACATACTTCTTGCTTTTTCGCTGAAGAGAAGTGATGGGATGAGCTACACATGAAAAATCCTTTACGGAGTGATGGTAATAACCCACCAATCCCATAAAACTACGAACCTTAGAAACATTAGTGGGTACTGACAAATCCATGATAGCTCAAATTTTCTCGGAATCCATTGCAATACCATCACGTATGATGATATGCCCCAAATACTTTACCTTCAACTAGAAGAAACCATATTTACCCAAGTTTCCATACAATTGATGATCTCTCAATATGTCATCCAAGAATACAATGATAGACCGATCAAGGTACGTGCAAAATACTCCATTCATCAAACTCATGAACATCGATGGTGCATTAGTTAACCCAAAGGGTACAACCATGAACTCATAATGCCCATATAGTGTACAAAAAGTTGTTCGATGAATGTCAACCTCTTGGATGCGAAGTTGATGGTATCCCAACTTATGATCAATCTTTGAGAACACTTGCGCTCCCTTCATCTAATAAAAAAAGCCATCTATCCTTGATAAAGGATATTGGTCTTCATCGTCACCTTATTTAATCATTGGTAGTCAATGCATAAATTCAATGAACCATCTTTCTTCTTCAAAAAGATGATTGGTGCACCCTACAGGGATACACTCAGACGAATATGGCCCTTGGACAATGATTCCTCCAACTATAATTTGAGCTCACTCAACTCTTGAGTAGTCATGCAATAAGGATCTCGTGAAATTGGGTCTACTTGTGGTATGAGATCAATCCAAAAATCAATTTACATGTTGTGGTATCTCATCAAGAAACACATCTGTATACTCATGAAAGAGTGGGTGATCATCAAGTGTCACTGTACAGATCTTAGCTTCCTCAAGATCACTGACAAAAACTAGAAACATCTGGCATCCCTTTTGGACACTCCACTTTAGTTGGTTAGTTGAGATCATCCAAAGTGAGACTGGTCTTTGGACCCCTATAAGTTCCACCTGCCCACTTGTGTCATCGATACACTGTATTGACTTATGGTGGTAATCTATATTTTCTTGATGGTTGGATAACCAATCCACACCCAACACAATATCATATGATCTTAGAGGTAGAATGCAAAGATGCACTATGGTGATGAAGCTACCCAAGTTCAAACTAAAACCACTGACCAAGGAGTCTACAACCACTTTGGATCCTATGACTAACTTTACCTACCACCTATTGACTTGATGTGCTGCCACGAGCCCAAATTGTTGAACAAGAGATGGTGAAATAAGAGAATTTGAAGCACTTGAGTCAAATAATACTGAAGATGAAATACCATGCAATGTTCCTATAGCCTTGACCACAATACCGTAGTTCTCAGCTTGATGGTTATCAACTGCCACAAAAACTTGATGGTTCTGACCAACATCTCGCACAGTAGGCTCTAATTTGGCTGCACCTCTACTATGTCCTATAGATGGTTTAATAGGACATTTCCATGCTTTATGGCCAGTCTAAGCACAAGAGAAACATTCTCCTAGAAAGTTGGAACTGTTCTCTCAACCACCCTGGGTAGCACTAGAATATGGTGCACTACCCTTGATAGAGTTTTGCTGGTTAATCTGAGAAGGGTGATTTTGATGAGGCTTTTGGTCATGGCTTTGGTCATTTCCCTTCTTCCATGAACCACATGAATTATGCCCACCTTTGGACCAATTTCCATTTTTATCAATATCCATGACAACTACCACCACCTTGTGAGGGTGTTGATTGGGTTTGGCCCTTTCCCAAGGACTGAGTAAACTATGCATCTTGTCCTGAATTATGTGCACTATGGTTCTAAGAACCCAATTTTCCATTGAAGTCTCTGGCCAAATTACTCTCCACAATCTGTGCCTTCTTTGCAGCAAGAATGAGAGTCCTAGGTTGATGTATATGAAGCTCTCCAATAAGGAAATCCTTAAGGCCTCAGATAAAATGCTAAGTAAGGAGTATCTCATCATGATTATAGTATGAGTACTGCCTAAGCTCAAAGAATTTGATCTTGTACTAGTCAACTATCATGTTCCCTTCTCTGATCTTATGGAACTCATCAACATAAGCCTCTCTAAATTGAGGAGATAGGAATCTCCCTCAAAACCTCTCCTCAAAGATCTCGCAGGTGAGATTTTTGATGCTGATATGGAGCTTCTTCTCCTCTACATTCCACCAAATGGATGTGTGATCCCTCAGTTGCATAATTGCACAATGCGCCTTTAGATTGGTTGCATATGGATACATGGTAAAACAACGCTCCATGTCCAATAACCAAGTATTTTCCCTAAGGCCACCTCCCTTGCCATCATATAATGGTGGTTTGGATTATTGAAGGGTCTTCATAATGTCCAAATGGATGAAATCCTCATCATCGCAGTTCACACCCTGATGGTACCTTCGGCCACCTGGTGGTGTACGAGATCATTCATGCTCCTCCTCTCAATGCTTAGATATGTGGGAATCTCCATGATGATATCCCCCTTCCCGACCATGGTCACGTTGGTTTCCCTCTAGATGAGGTACCAACTGAGATATGATTTACTATAGAAAAGGCATCAATGCCGCAATGCCACCATGATCATTTTTACCCTATTCTCTCTCTCCATCTTGTCATTCCTCTTCATGGTGTTTCTCTTCTTGAACAACTAGTCAATTATTACCCCGACAACCAGGTCTATGTGCAGGAGGCATCACTATGGAGCCACAAGAAAAGGTTAGAAACACATGTCAGAAGCGTAAGAGTTACAATGTTGCAACATGGGCTTTGATACCAAATCTAATGCCTTGCTCGAAGATCCTTGGAAGAAGGATTCGATACAAGCCAAGATTTATTTTTTAAAACAAATATGGATGCACATGACATACAACATATGAGGATCAATAAGATCACAACAGAAGACTTAACCAACCATCCAAACACCAATAGATCTCTAAACACCACTGCTAAACAAAACAACAACTATGGATGCCTACAAGCCAAAAACAATATTAAAAAAAAAAAAACCTCTGATATGTTGAAGCGTGGAAATTCAAGAAAACCTAAAGGGTAATCAAATCCCCTAATTGAATTCTCTAAAAAATAGCAGAGATGCCCCTTGTTTTCTATGTGAGAAAACACAAATGACAGTTTTGTGTGAGAAAATGCACCATGCCACATGAGAAACTACCCTTTCACATGAAGGAATAACTAGCCCAACCACTATACTCATAGAACTTGTGTCAAGGTCCACGTGAGGAAGTACAACAACCACACGAACAAGTGCAAAGAGCCATGCAATGAAACATAGAAATCCATGTGAGAAAACATAGAGAGCCCTATGAAAAACTTCACACTCTCACACAAGAAATCACATTAGCAAGGAAGGAAAGCTAAGATAAAAAGAAGGTAAAACTATTCCTCCACATAGGGGAGTACAGGATCCACAGATCGAGGCTTAGACACTTGAACACAATAATCGCAAGATAGAAACTGCATCTAACCATCTTAAACATTATATTAAAGGAAAGAATTGAAAGCAACATTGTAATGTACAAAAATAACTAACTAAATGTGCAGTTCCTCCCAACTACAATAACATCATGAGGCCTTGAAGGCCCTAGCCATCCCCCATGTGTAACATCCGAAACTGCCAACTAGATACTCGGAGATGTTTTATGAGGACATTGCTACTAAAATGCAATAACATCATAATCTAACATGCTAACACAAGAAGTAATAGATACTTTAACTAAGTGAAACACATATAATCATGTGCTAAATATCATAATAAGGGAATGTGTTAAATAAACTAACATCATCGAAACATGATATCCAAGCATTTCAATGAAAGCATAAATTACAAGAAAGCATACTCTAGAACCCGAAGTATCAAGTGAAGAAATCAAGCAATGATTGAACTGCAACAATAGACTGTCTTTGTACACTTGTCCCCAATAGTGCTAAAGGTAGGTATGCCTCCCAACCACATGGAACCTGTAGGTCCACTCTCTTGTGCTGATGGAGATAATGATCCAACCATAAACAAACATAAAACAAATATCCATGGCTAATGCTCATGCCAGATAGTAAGATGACTGCAACCAAGATCACGAGACTATGCAAGTGGATCAGGTCCTGGTCAAACACTCTATGGGTCTATTAGGATTAAACCACAGACAAAAATAATAATTACATGCAAATATAACTAATATTAAAAAATAATAGATCACAACAATAAAGAACACAAGACACCAAGATTTAATGTGGTTCACCCAATCCCTAGTCTACATCCACCAAACAACAAGTCTGATATTATTACAATCCAGTGATTACAACCTGATTACAATTTGTAATCCCTTACAACTCAATATCGCCATAAGAACCAATTTTTGCATCACAGCAACGCAAAATTCCCTAACCCTAAGCCCTTTTATACAAGTATTTTTCCCACTTTAGGGTTAAAATTAATTACAACATGTCGGCCATACATTGACGAATATAAACAATAACCAATTGATGAATAGTAGCCCAAAATTTTGTGCCATTGATGAATGGCGAATAGTAGCCCAAAATTTTGTGCCATTGGTGAATAGTAGCCCAATTTTTTTTTAGTACTTTCCTGATCAGTCACCAAAAACTAAAAATCTCCCACTTGGGGACTAATCAGACTCCACACTAGATAAAAATCTCTCACTTGGAGATCGATCATGTAGCAATACCGCTACTACATGGGGCTCCCACTGGATCAAACCACCCTGGAAATTGATGTTCTTTTATTCATGTTCAGTTTAGAAGACTAACCGAAGCTAAAGAGGAGTTCAACTTCTCCCTTGTTACTACCTTGGTAAACATATCTGTTGGATTGTCATCTGTATGTATCTTGTCCAGCTTTAATTGTCCATCCTCCAAAACTGACTGAATGAAATACTACAACTATATGTGTTGTGTCTTTGAATGCAAAGCTGAATTCTTTGCAAGATAAATGACACTCTGACTATCTATAAACAAATAATTATCCTTTCGAGGGTGTCCCAGTTCTTCCAAGAAGAACTAAAGACACATCATCTCCTTAAATGCCTCTGTAGCAATAACATAATTTGCCTCTATAGTGGATAAAGCATTAACCTTCTGTAACCTAGAAACCTAGCTCACGGCTGCCCCACCAATAGTAAAGACATAACTTGTAGGACTCTGCCTGGTATCGATATCCCTTGCCAAATATGAGTCAACATAGCCTTGTAAATTAGTAATAGAGCCCCCAAAGTGTAAACACTTATTGGATGTTCCTCTCAAATATCTAAGAATCCATTTGACTACATTCTAATGCATAATTCTAGGATGACTCATATACCTGCTAACGACTCCCACTGCATGTACAATATCTAGCCTTTTACATATCATAGCATACATCAAGCTTCCTACAACAGAAGCATAGGGTACCTTGGACATCTTATCCTCCTCTTCTTTTGTCTTGGGACACATCTCTTTAGTCAACTTCAAATGACCAAGTAAAGGTGTGTTGACAGCTTTAGCATTCTCCATAGAGAAATGTTACAACACCTTCTCAACATAATTAACCTAAGATAGCATCAATTTCTTGTTCTTCCTATCTCTAAAAATTTTCATACCAATGATTTGTTTTGGTGCCATCAAATCCTTCATAGTGAATGCATGTGCTAACTAGTGTTTCAACCCCTTAATATGATCCATGTTAGATCCATCTACAACCATATCATCAACATATAAACATAAAATAGTGTATCTATCATCCAACCTCTTAAAATAAACACAATGATCTGAATGACACCTTCTATATCCATGCTCATGCATAAAACTGTCAAATTTTAGATACCACTGCTGATGTGCTTGCTTCAAGCCATATAAATTTTTCTTCAATTTGCACACTAAGTTCTCTTGACCTTTGACCTCAAATCCCTGTGACTGAGCCATATATATATCTCTTCATCCAAATCACCATGAAGGAAGGTTGTTTTAACATCAAGCTTCTCTAAATGCAAATCTTCAGTAGCCATAATACTTAAAACAATACAAATAGAAGTCATCTTAACAACAAGAGAAAAAATCTCATCAAAATCAATGCCCTTTTTTGTGAAAATCCTTTTACAACTAACCTAGCTTTAAATATTTTCTTACCTCCATCCTCTTCTTTTAACCTATAAACCCACTTATTCTGTAAAGCCCTTTTACTTGCAAGCAATTGGTATAAATCCCAAGTCTTACTTTTCAGCAAAGAATCCATTTCATCTTTCATTGTAGACTCCCACTGAATCTTAGTATCCACCTACATATCTTCATCATAACATTTAGGTTCACCAACATCAGTAAGTAAAATAGAATACAAAATGGGAGAAAATCTTTCTAGAGGTCTAATTTGCCTTGTTGACCGTCTAACATTCACTAGTGTGTGTTGTATTTTTTGTTGTAGTTATTGCACATCATGAGAAATGGATGGAACATCATCTTTTGGAGTGTCATCCAACACTACATAACCATCTTCTTTCTTCTCATATTCTCCAACAGATCTTTGTACAATACTTTCTCATTGAATATGGCATCCCTTCTTTTTACAATTTTATGCTTTTCAAAATCTCAAAGCCTATAACCAAATTCATTAATGTCGTATCTTAAAAATACACATTTCTTTGACTTAACTTCCAATTTGGTTCTATTTTTAGAATCTATATGAGCAAACTCTTCACAACCAAAGGTTTTAAGAAAAGAATAACTCACCTTCTTTCCAGTCCATGCTTCCTCTGGAATACCACAACCCAAAGGAGTAGAGGGACCTTTATTAATGAAATATATAGTAGTATTGATAGCCTCCACCCACATGTGTAAGGGCAACCCAACATGCAACCTCATGCTCCTTGCACACTCCATTATAGTCCTTTTCATGCGTTCCACCACTCCATTTTCTTGTGGAGTCCTTGGAACAATTTTTTGTTTAAAAATTCCATTGGTGGAGCAATAATCTTTAAATTCATGACTGCAATACTCACCAACATTATTAGATCTGAGACATTTTAATTTCTTACCAGTCTCATTTTCAACCAAGCATTTTCATTTGCTAAAAGTTCGAAATACATTAGATTTATGTCTAAGAAAATAAATCCATACTTTTCTAGCTGCATCATCAATAAAGGTAACATAATAATGAAAGCCACCAAGGGAAGATACTTGTGTTGGTTCCCAAACATCAGTATGCATAAGCTCTAATTTCTCCTTTTTATTTTCCTTCCCAGTCTTCACAAAACTTACTCTCTTTTGTTTTCCATACACACAACTTTCACATAAATCCATATTAACACATTTCAGACCTGGTAAAATTTTATTTGAATGAAGTACTTTCATACCTTTCTCACTCATGTGCCTAGGGTTGTTGTGCCATAGCCCTATATCAGAATTTATAGTAGCTATTTGTTCTCCCTGCTCAATTGCAACAACTATTCTTGAACATTCATTTTTCTTTGAAACAATTAAAGTAGAAGGAATAATATGACTTGTACAAAGATATAAGGTGCCTACTTTCACACCTTTTGCTACTACAAGGGAACCTTTTGAAACCTTCTAATTTTTATCATTAAAAGTAACCTCACAACCCTCATCACCGAGTTGCCCTGCTGAAATTATATTCCTACTCAACCTTGGAACATGTCTTACCTCATGTAGTAGCCAATGATTCCCATTTTGCAACTTAATCTTAACTTTTCCCTTTCCAACAATCAATAGGGTCCATTATCCCCTAAATAAAAAATTCCAAAATCTCCTTGGACATAATCAATGAAATAACCTCTATAAGGTGTAGCATGAAATGAAGCACCAGAATCTAAAATGCATGAATCATCAACACTTTCTAAAGACAGAAGCAAAGCATCCTCTTTGGATTTGTTACTTACCACATTTGCCTCCTTGTCTCCATTTGGTTTATCTCTTTCATTTTTCTTTTGAGTCCAACAATCTTTATTTTTATGCCCTAGCTTTTGACAGTACCAGCAATCATTCAGTCCTCTCGATTGAGACTTCCTACCCTTTGACTTTTCTCTTGATTTTCCATGATTTTTGGAATTACTTCCTTTTTTAGTTGTTCTGCCTCGACTTTGTGCGTTCAAAGCACTTCCTGATGTAGATCCACCTGAGGTTTTCCTATGAGTTTCCTTACTCAAAATAATACCGATCACATCATCATATTTTAGGGTACTAGATCTAGGAATAGAATTACCCACAACCATTACCAAGTCATTCCATCTTTCCAACAAAGAACACATAATCGAGAAAGCCCTAATTTATTCATCAAAATTGATACCCACAGAAGATAACTGACTAGTAATAGTATTAAACTCATTTAAATGATCTACAATAGATCCACCTTTTATCATTTTTCATATTAAATAAACGCTTCATAAGAAATATCTTGTTTGAAGCAGAGGACTTTTCATATAGTTTCACTAGGGTTTGCATCAACTCTTCTATTGTCTTAGCTTTTGTAATATTAAATGCCACTGATGGTGCCAAGCATAATTGAATGCTTCCAAGTGCCTTTCTGTCCAAAAGATCGTAGACGTCATTTGACATAGATCCCTAATTCTTGGTTTTGCCTTCCAATGGCTTCCATAAATCCTTCTGATAAAGATAGTCTTCCATTTACATCTTCCATAACTGAAAGTTCTACCCATTAAACCTGTCAACCCTCAACTTACCCTCATCTGCCATCGCTCCCACTCAACCATGAGACTTTCTTGTCGAGGATAACTGAAAAACAACTAGGCTGTGATACCACTTGTTAGGATTAAATCGTAGACAAAAATAACAATTACATGCAAATGTTACCAATATAAAAAAAAAAATAAATCACAACAGAAAAGAACACAAGACATCAAGATTTAACATGGTTCACCCCATCCATGGGCTACATCTACCAAACAAAAAGTCTGATATTATTACGATCCAATGATTACAACATGATTACAATCTGTAATCCCTTACAACTCAATATCACCACAAGAACCAATTTTTGCATCACAACAACGAAACAATCCCTAACCCTAAGCCCTTTTATACAAGTATTTTTCCCACTTTAGGGTTAAAATTAGTTACAACATGTTGACCATACATTGGCGAATATAAAAAATAACCAATTGGAAAATAGTAGCCCAAAATTTTGTGCCATTGGTGAATGGTGAATAGTAGCCCAAAATTTTTTTTCGGTACTTTCCTTATCAGTCACCACAAACTAATAGGGTCACTACATAGGGGCTCACTGGAGGGTAAATAAATTGGCATAAACTTCCCAATGGAAGGCACACAATCTTGGCAGCATCAACTTCCTAATGGAAGACACAAAATCCTATGTCCTCGGACTTAACTGGGTGCTCACATAACAAGTGTCCTCAAACTGAATCAGGTTCTCAGTTAACATTTTATTATCTTTTATATATTACCTAGTTTATTTATTTAGTTGTCACTTAATGTGGAATGCATCCCAATGCAACATAAAAGTACAACAATGGTCTAATTGACATCCAATAGATGATCTAGGTCCAAGATCAATATCATGCCAAGAAAGCCTAGGAAAAATGGGTTGCATGCAAATAGAGGTAAAAACCCCAAAACTCAAAAACTTCAAAAATAGAACCCATTTGGTCTTTGGGCACAAAAGACACAAAAATCTAATAAAATTGAGGTTTGGACACCGTATGCAAAAATAACCATCGTAACAGTGTGAAACCCCAAACCCTAATCTCAAAAAATGGGAAAATATTCATACCCGACAAACCAAGCAGAACTAGCAAATGGAAACGAAGGGGAACACTATTTCTCAGCCTTGTAATAAACAACTACTTGAAACATCACCAAAAATTGAGCTAAAACACGAAAATGGGAGAGCCCTACCTAATAGCTAAAAGGGTAGAAACAAGAATTGACAAAATAAAATAAATAACCCGCAGAAGTTGCCAAAAATCATGAAAAAAAAAGGTCTCCCCCAGATGGATCCAACAAGACCAATGTTACAAAGATCGCACACCCGCAAATCTCACAACAAATAGAAACACAATCCTCTAGAAGAGGATTTTGGAAAATGCTCTCAAATTCTCAATTTTTAAAAGTGAGAAGTGAGGAATTAATTTCCTCTTTCAATACTTATTCACTTTTTGAGTGAATAGTCGATTAGGGTAAATGACCAGTTAAACTAGTTAGACCCTAAATCAACCCAAATGAAAATAAGTTATTCCAAGAAATTGGAATTCATTTATGGAAAAACTGCCAGAAATTTAAAAATGCTTAAACCAAAATCATAGAAAGCCTTAACAACTTCACGACAATGCAAAACTCTAAATGCACAAGCACGTTCATAGGTCTAATCACATAATATAAATAAGTCCGAATTTATCAAATCACCAGAAGGTTTAATTTAACATTTAAATAAGATACATTGGCCATATAGGGACGACATTGGTAAAATGAATAGCTAAATCACTAATGCCATGTGCCACTGCTAGGGATATAAATCCTACACACTCAAACACATGATCAAGTGCAAAAGCATATAATAACATAGTCAAAGCAATAAATGCATTAACTACCTAATTTAACCATTTATTCAATTATATTGAAATAATCCATTTACATTACTCACGTTTGCATAAAGCATAATCAAAACAAGAATGAAGTAAATAACCATAGCCTTAAATCCAAAACACATAACATAATCAAAGATACGTTGAACTCCGGATAACTAGATATCATCATAAAACATATTGTCATCTCAAAATGGCATCATCATGCATATATGATAAACTAAACAACATAGTAGTCTAACATCTATAATACTAAAATCAAAGTATAACATCTGGCCCTCGGGTCATCTCAAAATGTATAAATAACATGAGTATAAGTATCTCTCAAATCAAACTAAAACAAGGTATAAACTGCAAACACGAGAGTTACTACAAGGGTTGGGTAATTATTCCCAAAATAAATGCAATCAAGTATAAAAGTTCTTACAGGACAGTAATAAATCTCTTCTATAATCCTCACATTATGAGAGTTCTTCACTTTGTAATTATTATTAGACATGGAAATATGATGAGCCACATTTTGTCAATAAGAAACCACATGTGACATGACTTCACTCCTTATACAACTTATCTTAAACCCATTTTGGAGAATCTGCTTAGTGAGAAGGGTTGGGTGACTATTCCTAAAATAAATTCAATCAACTTACGAGTTCTTACTATTGGCAATCTAATAAGGAAATTACAATGCTAAGAGGGGGGTGAATCAGGATCTATAAAAACTTTTAATAGCTCCAAACATAAACCATGTTCATATAATTCACCACAGACATTTTTTCCTTAACTTTGAACTTATGCATGCACTAACATATGTCAACATTTAATATCACATCTAACATCTAATAACATGAATAAAACATGTAAGCAATGAATCAACACATCATAAAAAATTTGGTAATGCAAAAAAACTTCAAGTTGAAGGTATAACTTTAGTGGAGATAACACACACACAATCTTCACTACTACAACAATAAAGTGTTCTTGTTAGGGCTAAAAAGTTTGATCACTTCTGATGATCTACCTTGTGAGGGGTCTGCCTTGTTAAGATCTAACAAAACTTATTGAGTCTACCTTGATTAAAGGATTTAACTACACAATTAAGTGAGCACTTTTTAAAGAGATTTACCCCTAAAATACTTATTAAAATGTATCAATACCATAATCTTTCAATCTACACTCTAAATGTTGATAATAGATCACCTATTTCCAATCTGATATCACCTCTCTATGATAGATCTGCAATAGCTTCTCTCTGCACTGCTCGGTCACCTTACAGCTTCTCAACACTTAACTTCACTAAATTCACCTTCAGCTTCACATAAAACTTCTAACATGAAATCAACAAGAATTAGGTCATAAACCCTCCTTATATAGTTGTTTGATGAAGCTTCTACATCATGATCAATAATCTAGATATATCCTTTTTCCATTTAATCCTTCTAATTTTTTGATTGGTTGATCAACTCTCACAGGGATTGATGATTCTTAATTACATGCATAATTAACTCCTTGATTATCTCCTCGATCTATAAAACATGCTTCCATCTCAAAAAAAATGGTTTACATTAATGTTTGTGCCATTTGAAAAATTTATGCAAAACTATGTTACTTGTCACTAATAGCTTATTGATGCTTCATGCAAACTAATCCTTCATGCTGACCCCTAACCTTGACTACGCTCTAATTCTAGTACTATTTTTCTTAGTCTTTGTATCACTTGGCTAATGTTTCTTCTAAAAAATTCAATAATCACTAGAGTACTTGGTGACACTTGGATTTCTTGAAATAACTATTGCTTGACAACAACTAATTATTTACATAATCTACATAGCATTACTTAGGCTATAGAGAATCACTCGGTTGCAGTGTTGACCGAATAACTCTACTTAGTAAATGAATAAGTTTTTTGCACTAATTGACAATACTATATTGCCTTTAGGGTAAAAAACCCCCCTTTGAAATTAGTGGCAAAAAAACTTTGTCATGATCAAAACTTGTCATTTCAAAAATTCAAAATAAGTACCCCCATTAGAATATAATCCATACCTATAACTCGGTATATACATGTATACTACTCTAATTACATTTTTTAAAAAAATTATATCTCACATGTTGACCATCAATCTAACTAGCTCCTTATTACTCCAAAAATATATATCAATTTTTTTTTTTGATAATAAACAAAAATCACATATGCACATATTTTTCTCACTTGATCATGATCACTCTCATTTCCCCCTTATTTTTTTTACTTATGACTTGAACATATTTCCAATTTGGGTTTTGGTAAGATTCCAAATGCCTTTAGAAATGGATGGTGTAATCTAACAATAGTTGACATTGTGTTGTCCTAATTGGCCTTCAAAGTATGAAATACTTATTTTTCTATCTCAATCTTGGTTTCTAGATTCACCATATTATCTACAATTAATAAATGTTGATCCCTCACAAGATCCTTAGAAATCATGTGCCTTTTCTTGACTTCTATATGTGGTAGCAACCTTGCTTGAATTTCATTCACCTCATTTCTAATATGGATCTCTTGTAAAAGTTTTGATTGCTTCCTTTATAAGAATTTGATCTATGAATAGTAAACTGAGTTAGAGCTAGGATCCATGCTAAACTCTTTACTATTGTTCTTTAACTCTCCATCTATCCTATCCATCCCATGTTTTATAGACTTGCATAAAGAGGGAATATTTTAACAAAACTTTGCAAACAATGTTTTAACATTTGTGTTTAGTTGTTCTAGCTCAGTGACAAGAGTGGAAAGGTCAACTTTCTTCGTTGCAATCTCCTTGGATATTTTTCCATCACTCTATTATCATACTTCCTCTCTACTCTTTGCATTAATTTCTCTTGAATATCTACATCAAGATCATTTAATTTCTCCATAATTTTAATCAATTTATCCATAGTTGAAGCATTCTCATCGAAACCATCAATAATAATTGTATCAAGAAAATATCTTTGATATCATACAATACTTGCCTCTTTTGATGTTCTCTTCTCAATTTGACTTGCTTATCCTTTCTTACAAATAATTCACTTAAAATGATCATTTTCTCCTCATCAATTTAGATTTATCCCAATTACAAATAACAATGTCCTCATTTAGAGTGACAAGTTTACCTCTTATGGCTTGAAGTGAGTGTTTTACCATCTTCTTTGACTTCTTCCCATTGTATTATGGTACAATGGAGCTTGACATAATTATTTGTAAGCTTTGTGTTGAAGCCTCTAGACTCAGCTTCTATGACTCTTGAGCCACTTCTTCTTTCCTTGGTTTATCTCAAGACTTCTTCTCTTCTATTCTCATAAATGAACCTATATGCTATATTGATTCATCTTGTATCTTCTCTCCATTTTCAGTTTGGAGCTCACTAGTGGAGCTCAACTATCCTTCCTCCTTACTTCCTTCAATTTGAGGTCCCGAGGCAATTTTTCTTACACCTATAACAGACTGATCTACTAGATCATTTTGGCTCTCATTTGGTGCAGGAACACGCTAGGGTCTTGTTTAGATTTTAGTTCATTTTGGCTTATAGGTGGTTCTAGCAAACCACCAAGGTAATAAGTACTACGAACAAGGTCCCAAGTGAGTTTGGATGTGTGTTTGTAGATAGGTGTTCTTAGAAGTCATGCTTGTGGTCTATTTTCAATAAGTTTAATGCTAAGTCCTGGAAAAGTAAACATGGGTCAAAGGTTGACCAAATCTCCAAATGGAGTGGAAATTATACATTTGATTTTTTTAGATTCTTTTAGGACCATATGATGTGATTTGTGTTGAATTATGCATGGGAGGATAGTAGAAATGTCAACTTGCAAAAATATGTAAAGTTGCTCATGACAACTTTGCAATTCTCCAAAGTTGTCATGACAACATTTTCCTAAAATCTAGGAAATAGCCCTAAAGGAGCCATAACCCAAACCTTAGAGTCTAAACATGAGGGGTTGGTATAGTTAAGGTTAGAAAAACCCTAATGTGAGGAGTTGGTTGTCAGATTGTATGGTTGGCATTGGGAAAATACTCTAAATTTTGCTAACAAAGAGATCTTTTACCTTCATCGTAACCTTGAATGGATTGAATGGACTAATGTGAGGCATTGAGGATTTTATTATTTTTATGTAATTAGGTTTTTTAGAGTTAATTTGAATATTTTGAATTTTTTTTTATCATTTTGCAAATTCTTTAGTTTCCACTAGTTCATTGTTCTAAACAGTGCCAATCATGTACAAATGAGTCCTACTTGAATTCCCATGTTTGAAATTCAATGGACACTTGGAATCAAGGAAGGGACACTATAAATAGTGTAAATATGTGTTTTGAGGTTCTTTTTTGTATGGAATCTATTTTTTTAATCAAGCCCTAGGCGAGTGCAAAGGCATTTTGGCTAGGAGTTTCCATAGAACAGTAGCAAGAAAGCTTGCAAGATTGATTGGTTTGTGCCAATCAATGGTAGAAGTAAGAAAGGAAATGTGCCCTTGATAAGTGACTACAAGGAGAGGAGTAATGGAGTTGAATAGAGGATCTAATAGAAGCCAAGAACCTATACTGGTTCACATGCCCTAAAAACTCGAGAAAATAGGGTTTTGGTGACAGTCCTATGTACAGACACCTTGGAGATCTAAAACCTAGGAAATCTTGAAGCCTAGGAAGTCCTGAGAAAGAATCCCTAAATAGGTTGGGGGTTTTCTTGGAGAAGTTGAGAGTTGTTCCAAGAACACTGAATTTGGGAGGCCTAATTGGGCTACAAGGCCTAAAACTTGAAAAATATGAACTCGATAGAAAATCCAAAGAAGAACACATCCAAGGGGATCAAATTTGATTGAAACTAACTAGGGAATAGCAAGGAAAACTACTCCTAGTCGTAAGATCCATTTTGGATCAAAATGGCTAAGTTGAGCCCATGAGTGCATAATTGGATTGGGGAACATAGTTTGAGTGTTTGAAGTTTGTAAAGAGTTCTATAAGGGGAAAGTGTTAGGATTAACCACAGATAGAAATAAAAGTTACATGAAAATATAACCAATATTAGAAAATAATAGATCACACAAAAGAGAACACAAGACACCAAGATTTAAATCCAAGATTTTTATACAAGATTTTTACCACTTACAAAATTAGGGATAGAATAAGTCATCTAATAAAAATATAGCAATTGAAGCCTTTTGCAATATAATGTCATTTTTTTCTTCGAGGGAGTTGCCTCCAAAAAGCACATGGGGGCATTGCCCCTTGACCCCACCCTATACTACAGCTAGGAGCACACTTGGGACGCTACCCCCAAAACCCCATAGAAATAATCTAGGGAGAAACCACGCCGAATAAACCTCCAAGTTTGATTAGACTCCACACCACAAAAATCTCCCACTTAGAGATTGATCAGACTCCACGAAAATAACCTCCCACTTGGAGATTGATCATAACACTGCTAAATCTAAAGCTCTCACTAGAATATCAAACCACCCTGGACTCTATTGCTCTTTTATTCTATTCAGTTTAGAAGACCAACAAAAGTTGAAGAGGAGTTCAACTTCTCCCTTGTTATTTCCTTGGTAAACATATCTATTAGATTATCATTTGTATTTATCTTCTCCATCTTTAATTGTCCATCATCAAAAATTGACTAAATGAAATCATATTGCAATTGTATCTATTTTGTCTTTGAATGCAGAGAAGAATTCTTTGCAAGATGAATGACACTTTGTCTCTCTGTGAACAAATAATTATCCCTTTGTGGGTGTCCCAGTTATTCCATGAAGAACTAAATCCATATCATCTCCTTGGTTGCCTCTGTAGTAGCAACATACTCTACCTCGGTAGTGGATAAATCTTTAACCTTCTATAACCAAGAAACCCAATTGACTACTGCCCCATCAATAGTAAATACATAACTTGCACTCCACTTGGTATAATATCACCTACCAAATCTAGGTCAACATTTCCTTGTAAATTAGTATTAGAGACCCCAAAATGCAAACACTTACAGGATGTTCCTCTCAAATACCTAAGAATCAATTTAATTACATTCCAATGCCCAATTCCTCAATGACTCATATATCTACTAATGACTCCCACCATAATATCTGGCCTTGTACATACCATAGCATACATAAAGCTTCCTATAAATGAAGCATAAGGTACCTTGGACATCTTATCCTCTTTTTCTTGTGTCTTTGGACACATCTCCTTAGTCAATTTCAAATGACTAGGTAAAGGTGTGTTGATAGCTTTAGCATTCTCCATAGAGAAATGTTGCAACACCTTCGCAATATAATTAGCTTGAGATAATTTCAATTTTTTCCTTTCCCTATCTCTCTACATTTTCATACCAATAATTTTTGTTTCTTCCTTCAAATCCTTTATAGGAAATGAATGTGCCAATTATTCTTTTAACCCCTTAATGTGATCCATGTTAGACCAAGCTACAAGCATTTCATCAACATATCAACATAAAATTATGAAACTATCATCATATAACCTCTTAAAGTGAACACAATGACCTAAATACCAACTATTGTATCTATGCTCATGCATAAAATTGTCAAATTTTAGATACCACTGTCGAGGTGCTTCCTTCAAGCCATATAAACTTTTCTTCAATATGTGCACTATGTTCTCCTTACCTTGGACCTCAAATCCTTATGGTTGTGCCATAGATATCTCTTTATCCAAGTCACCATGAAGAAAGGCGATTTTAACATCAAGCTTCTCCAAATGCAAATCTTGAGCAATCACAATACTTAAAACACTATGAATAGAAGTCATTTTAACAACACGAGAAAATATCTTTTCAATCAATTCCCTTTTTCTATGAAAACCCTTATACAACTAACCTGGATTTAAATATTTTCTTACCTCCATCCTCTTCTTTCAACCTGTAAACCCATTTATTTTTTAAAGCCCTTTTACTTGTAGATAGCTTATATAAATCCCATGTCTTATTTTTTAGCAAAGAGTCCATTTCTTCTTTCATTGTAGACTCCCATTGAATCTTTGTATCCACTTGCACGGCTTCATCATAACATTCAAGTTCACCAACATCAGTAAGTAAAATAGAATATAAAGAAGGATAAAATCTTTTTTGAGGTCTACTTAGCCTTGTTGACTGTCTAACATTCATTGAGGTGTGTGGTATTTGTTGTTGCAGATCATCAAGATCTTTTGAAGTATCATTTGGCACTACATAATAATTTTCTTTCTTCTCATGTTGATGCAATGAATCTTTGTACAACACTTTCTCATTGAATATGACATCCTTACTTCTTATAATTTAACAATTTTAAAAATCCCAAAGCCTATAACCAAATTCATCAATTCCATATCCAAAAAATACACATTTCTTTGACTTAGCTTCCAACTTGGTTCTAGTTTTAGAATCAATATGTGAAAACACTTCATAACCCAAAGGAGTAGAGTGACCTCTATTAATCAAATATACAATAGTATTGACAGCCTCCACCCATGTGTTTAAGGATAACCCAACATGCAACCTCATGCTCCTTGAACACTCCATTATTGTCTTGTTCATGCGTTCAACCACTCCATTTTCATGTGGAGTCCTTGGAATAGTTTTCTATTTAGGAATACCATTAGTGGAGAAATAATCTTCAAATTTATGATTGCAATTCTCACCACCATTATCAAATCTGAGACATTTTATCTTTGTACTAGTCTCATTCTCAACCAAGCATTTCCATTTCTTAAAAGTTTGAAATACATCAAATTTCTATCTAAGAAAATAAACCCATACTTTTCTAGTTGCAACATCAATAAATGTAACATAATAATGAGAGTCACCAAGGTAAGATTCCTAAGATGGTACCCATACATCTATATGCACAAGCTCTAATTTCTCATTTTTTATTTCCTTCCCACTCTTCACAAAACTCACTCTCTTTTGTTTTCCATACACACAACTTTCATAGAAATCCATGTCAACACATTTCAAACGTAGCAAAACTTTTTTTGAATGAAGTAATTTCATACCTTTGTCACTCAGGTGCCCAAGTCTGTAGTGCCACAGCATTGTATCAGAATCTACAACATTTATTTGTTCTCCCTACTCAACTACAACAACTATTTCTGAACATTCATTTTTCTCTAAAACAATCAAAGTAGAAGGAACAATATGACATGTACAAAGATGTAAGGTGCCTACTTTCACACCTTTTTCTACTACAAGGGAATCTTTTGAAACCTTCCATTTTTTATCATTAAAAGTAACTACACAACCCTCATCACCGAGTTTCCCTGCTAAAATTAAATTCCTACCTAGCCTTGGAACATGTCTTACCTCATGTAGTAGCCAATGATTCTCATTCTGCAACTTAATCTTAACTTTTCCCTTTCCAACAATCTAGTAGGGTTCATTATCCCCCAAATAAAAGGGTTCTTGTATTATGTGATATTTGTTGATGATTTTTCAAGGAAGACATGGATATAGTTCCTTAAGTGAAAATATTCTAAAGAGATTCTTTCTAAATTTAAAGAATTAAAAACTATCATTGAAAACTCCTCAGAAAAGAAAATTAAAGTTATGATAATAGATAATGGGAAAGAATACACTTATGAAATATTTAAAGAATTTTGGAAACTTGTTGGGATTAAGAGGGAGTTCACAGTTCCCTACAATCCTTAACAAAATGGAGTTGTTGAAAGAAAAACAAACATAACTATTGTAGAAGCCACTAGGGCTATGATTTAAGATCAAAACTTGAGCATGTCATTTTGGGTTGAAGCATCTAATACAATAGTCTATATTTAGCATAGATGTCCTCACTCATATTTGGACTAAAAAACTCATGAAAAAGCATTTTTAGGAATGAAACCTAAAATTAGTCATTTAAGGATATTTGGATGTCCTGTGTATGTTCATGTACATAAGGAGAAAAGGAAAAAGTTATAACCTACTGGAAGAAAAGGAATTCTTATCATTTTTAGTGAAACAATAAAAGGACAGTAAATCTACATACCTAGACAGAAACAGATAGAACTTAGTAGAGATGTCATCTTTGAAGAAGATGTTGCTTTCCAAAACTTCAAATGCTCTAGATACATATGACTTATCCTGTTCCCTAGAAGAGGCTCTTTCTCTTGACATTTAGAGGGAGTACCCTAAAGAGACTTCAAATAAAATTGAGATCCTTACTGAGACTCAAGAAGAGAGTCTTGATAATTATTCTAAAAGGCCACTTTGAGCAAGGAAAATTATATAGGAAGGAGATGAATTTGCAACACCTTCAGGGACTTTTAGAGAAAACAAAAGACCTAGAAAATTAACATACAATACATTCATGTGTGAGAGTCCAAACTTTGAACCTTCTAATGCTTCATAAGAAGTTAAAAATCAAGCTTGGAAAGATGCAATGGTGGAAGAATATTAGTCGATACTAAAAATGATGTTTAGGATATAGTTTCTAGATCAAAAGAAAAATCTATTGTTTCTTCCAAAAGGCTCTTTAAAGTTAAGTATGTTGTAGATGGTAGCATTGGAAAACATAAAGTTCATTTTGTGGCTAGAGGGTTTTGTCAAAAGGAAGGAATCGACTTTGAAAAAACTTCTACACCAGTTTCCAAGTATACCTTAGTTAGAGCTATAATAGCCATTGTAGAAACCAAAGGTTGGAAAATCCATCAAATGGATGTAAAAATTGCTTTTCTAAATGGAATAATTGAGGAATAATTATACTTGGAACAACTAGAAGGATTTGTGACTCATGATGTTTCCTCTTATGTATGTAAATTGAAAAAGGCTCTATATGGACTCAAATAGGCTCCTCGAGCTTGGTACGAAAGAATTGATAAATATCTTCCAATTCTTGGATTCACCAAGAATGATGCTAATCCAAATCTTTACTTTAAAGTAACTAAAGGTGATATGTTGATTCTAATTCGTTATGTTGATGACCTTTTGATTCTAAGAGAAGAACATCTCATTAATCAATGTAAGAAAGAATTAGCTTCTGAATTTGAAATGAAGGACTTAGGGATTCTTCATTACTTCCTAGGATTGGAAGTTCGTCAGAAGTCTGGGAATATCTTTCTACATCAAAAAAAATATATTGTCAATATTATGAAAATATTTGGAATGTGGAAATTGATATAAAGTTAAAAAGCTAAGAAATGAAGATTCTCAATAGTGGGGAGTACCGGATCCACAAATCAAGGCATAAACGCTTGAACACTATAACTGCAAGACAAAAACTACATCTAACCATTTGAAACATAGCAGTGGAAGAATGTACTAAAAGCAACATCATAGTGTACAAGAATAACAAAACTCATGCACAGTTCCTCCCAATCATAATAGCATCATGAGACCTCAATGCCCCTAGCCATCCTCCACGCATAACATCCCAAACTGCTAACTAGATAGCCAAAGTTGTCTTCTAAGGACATCACTACTAAAGCATAATAACATTATAAGAACAATAAATCTAACATGCTAATCCAAAAGCAATAGAAACTCCAACTAAGTATATGACATCATCACATCAAATGCTAAACATCATAATAAGGAAATGTTTCAATACTAACATCACCTAAACATGATAACCAAGCATTCCAATGAAAGCATAAATCACAAGAAAGCATACTTAGGAACCTGAAGTACCTAGTGAAAACAACTAGTAACGGTCACACTAGGACAATAAACCATCTCTGTTCATTGGTCCCCAGTAGTGGTGAAGGTAGTTGTGCTTCCCAACCATGTGAATCTCGTAGGTCCACTCTTGTTGTGTTGATGAAGATAATGATCCAACCACAAACACACATAAAGTAAGATGCCCATGGCTAACACTCATGCTAGATAGTAATGATGACTACAACCAAGAACAATGTCAATGCATAAACTACAAGTCCTAGTCAGACACTCAATGGACTACTATTTAGGGGCTAACATCATGGAGAGTCGCTTGGCATCAAAAAGCCCAAGCTTGGATCGTGTCGCTCAACTCCCTAATAGAATGTTCTCGTACTAACATTTTATTATCTTAAATTTTATTACCACTCGGTGTTTTATTTTTTTATCACTTAAAAATTTTGGATGCAATTCCCTGGGCATGGACACCAGGATTTGGATTAAAGAAGCCCCCTACATATGTTACATTACCCTACCCATGCTCATGCAATGATGAGTGCCTGTAGGCATGCATATTCCCAACCCAACCCCAATTATCATAACTTCCAACAAGTCCACAGAAGATCGGGCCTCACAAGTCACCTGACAAATGTATGTGTACATACTCATGTGTGGTGCACCACCATCACAAAAATCATTACACAAGGATTGGATGAGAACACAAGCAAAATAAACTCAACCGAAAATAGACTCAGGAGGATGAACTCTACATGAATCCCAAGAACAATAAAACCATACATCATAAACTCGCTCAACCAGTCTTTGTTTGGGAGTATGGATTCTACATGAATCCCAATGATGCAACAAGACCAAACATCATGAACTCACTCAACTGGCCTCAATTCGAGAGTATGGATTCTACACGAATCTTATTGGTCATGAAATAATAACAAGGGTCCACACAAAACAATAACACAAAGTATACAATCACTCTATTGAACACAAAGTCGAGAGTACGGATGTGACACACATCCCAATGCAACATAAAAGTTTAACAATGATCTAACTAGCATCACGATAGATGATATAGGTCCACGGCCAATATCATGCCAAGAAAACTAGAGAAAATAGGATGACATGCAAAACAAGGTAAAGACCCCAAAACTCAAAAACTTCAAAAATATAAAACCCATTTGGTCTTTGGGCACAAAAGCCACAAAAATCCAATAAAATCTCAGTTTGGAGTCCATATGCAAAAACAGCCAGCATAACAGTGCAAAACCCTAGAACCTCATCCCAAAAAATAGGGAAATGCTCATACCTACCCAACCGGGTAGAGCTAGCATACGGAAATAGAGGGAAACACTAGTTCTTAGCCTCCTAACAAATGGATACCAAAAATAGAAGTAGAAACAGAGCCAAAAAAATAAAATAGGAGATCCCTACCTTGCAACCAAAAGGGCAAAACGAGAATCTGAACCATAAAATAGAAATTCTGTAGAAGTAGCCAAAAATTGCAACAATACAAGGTCTCTCCGAGTTGAATCCAATGAGACCGATCTCGCGATGATCCCATGCTCGTAGCTCCCATAATGAACAAAATAGTAATTCCTCATGAAGAGGATTTTGTGTTTTACTCTCAAACTTTTTAATTCAAAAGTGAGAAGTGAAGAATTAAATTCCTTTTTTGGATACTTATTCACTTTTCAAGTAAATAATCAATGAGGGTAAATAACTAGCCTACCTAGTTAAACCTTGAAATAACCCAAACAAAAATAGGCTATTCCAAGTAATTGTAATTCATCTATGGCAGAGCTACTAGAAATTAAAAACAATAAAAATAAAGCTTGAAAACCCAAAATCACAAAAATTTCCTTAACAACTTTTGTGATAATGCTAACCTCTAAATGCATAGACATGTTCACTGGTCTAATCACATAATGCAAATGAGTCTATATTTGTCAAATCACCGGAAGGTTTAATTAAACAATTGAATAAGATACGTCAACAATAAAGGAATGGCATTGGTAAAATATGAATAGATGAATAACTAAAGCCATGTGTCACTACCAAGGATATAAATCCTACATACTAAAATACACGATCAAGTGCAATTGCATATAATAACTTAGCTGAAGCAATAAATGCATTAAATCACCTAATTTAACCATTTATTCAATTATACTGAAATAATCTATTTACATCACTAACATTCGCATATAGCATAATGAAGCAAAAATGAAGTAACTAACCATAGCATTAAATCCATCATATCACATAATCAATGATATGTCTAAATATTGGATAACCAGATATCATCATAAAACATACTGGCATCATCATGCAAATATGATCAACTGAACAACATAGTAATCTAACATCTATGATACTGAAATCAAAGTATAACATTTGACTCTTAGATCATCTCAAATGTAAAACATAACATGAGTAAAAAGTATCTCTTGGATCAAAACATAACAAGGTAAATATCCACAACACATAACCAATGAATACAACATGGACAATCCATTTCTAATTATTTAAGCATTTAAAAAGGGTTATTTAAATAACATGAAAAGGCACTTAAAATACATAAGTGAACACAGTCATAAACATGACTAACCACTGCTACAAGAACCTAGTCTAGTGTATTAGGAGAATAATACATAGTGCAATCTCTACACACATCTCAGTGTAATCATAGAACAACATCATGATACCACATCGATCCTGGTAACCACTGACACAAATCTGGGTGAAATAATCTAACGCAACATAATCTCATAAATCAGCCATAAGCATAATCAAAGCAACTGATACAGTAACATAAATCCAATCACCTCAAGGGTGTAGACCAATCATGGTCCCAATCATGATCCCTTCTCAAGAAAAGATCAACAAGGTTGCATCCATCAGGATGACTTACATAAATCAAATGGGAGAGGCACTACATTATTCTCCTTCTTGATGCAACATGGGCTCTTATATTAATCTTAATTTGGATAACATAAGAATTCAACATGTGGTTCATGTGGTTTCAAAATATGAAAATGAGCTCTCTATTTTTAGTAATATTGGATTTCAATTAGGATTCCATGACTAAGGAGATTGCCTTATTGCATTGAAGTGTTGAACTTGGATTGATTAAAGAGTGAACTCAATTGATTGATTTATCAAGAGAATTGATTGATTTATTAACATAATTGATTGGGAAGTGAAATAAATAAATTGGATAGTTGACTGGGATAGTTAGCTTTTCAATAAGGTAGATTGATCAAAGGACTAAATAGGTGGATAAGATAATTGAATTGATTGAATTGATGATTGAATAGATTGATTAAATGAATGAAAATAATGATTAGATGAGGTGATTGAGGAGTTAGAAAATATGATTGATTAGTAGACTAAAACTTAGTGCTAGTCAAAACTAGGAAAAAAAATATAGTTAAATAAATAAATAAATTCAATTATTTGAGAGAATCGTAGAAAAAATGATAAATGCATTCATAAAATCATATTCAATTGGAACATCGATGGCTTTATAAACCATACATATGCCTTGAATAACCTCTTATGGGAATAACTACAAAATTAATTCTTTGTTTTATTTATCTATTAATCTAAAACTAACTTCTTTTTTATTTTTATTTTTTTAGACTGCAGGAATCGGTGCAACACGGCCCCCCTATAAACTGCAGTGCGCCTGGTAAACTTTTTAACGTGACCGGTAGCGCTGGCGCGACACGCCCATCGGTACCACGAGGACGGAGGAGACTAGAACCCATGACCAACCCCCTGCAACAGGGAAGATTTAGCCAACTGAGCTAGGGCCCCCGCCCTAATCTAAAACTAACTTATTTTATGTAATAATCCAACATTATTTTCACATGGGGGAATATAAATAAATAAATCAACCTTTTATCAATGAGAAGAATTGTTAGGATATTAAATTAATTGACATTTATTTAATATGAGAAAAGAATGATTAATTAATCATAATTATTACACTAATATAATAATAAATTAAACAAATTTAATTAAATATTTTAATTATATAATTAATTATAGCAACCTAGTGAATAATTAAATAACGGTGACTATTTCATTATTTTATAGAAGAATAAGTGATCAAGGTTAATTAAACATTTAATAATCAAATAATTGATTAAAATAAATCAATTTAAAGAATGTAGGGAGATGTATGAATTTGAATTTAGAATGTAGTAGAATAAAGAGAAGAATTTGTGAAATTGGCACATGCAGAAAACTTGTCAATTTTTGAGTTTCTACAGTTTCAAAGGATTTCTAACACATGTGAATGAGCAATGTGAATAAATGCTTAACAATTTCATTAAATCCTTCTATCACCCTTTGATAATACCCTACATACCCAAGAAAAAATCTAACATGAGTTTGAATTTTTGGAACAAAATCAAATTTGATCCCCTCTTTTGGATTGTGATGTCCCTAAGAAACTTACTTCCTTCTTCATAAGCGAACACTTTGCAAGATTTAATGATAGCTTATGATATTTTCATCTTTGAAGGACCTTATGTAAACACTCAATTTCTTCTTCAAATATTTTTCCATGAATTCTAAAATCATCCATGTATACCTTAAAACATGAGGCAGTTAGATCTATAAAAATGGTTAATGTTTACCTTTGGAAAGTAGCAAGCCCATTACAAAGATCAAATGGTAAGACTCTATATCCATATGTTCCCTAAGGACATGTGAACATTTTTTTCTTTGTCTTTAGGATCCCTTTGGATCATATTCTAGACACCAAACCCATCAAGGAAAGAGAAATAGTCACTGCTAGTTGGATTATCAAGTACTTGTACTATAAATGGAAAAGGAAAATTGTTCTTTTTATTGGGCTTGTTCAAATCTTTGTAATCAACACATACTTTCCACTTAAAACTTTTCTTAGGCACTATAATAAGTGAGGAGACCTACTAACTATAAAAATTTGGATAAATAAATCCTACTTGCAACAATTACACTAGTTCATGTTTGATAGAATCTTGAAGAGCTAGATTATTTATTCATTGTCCTTGACTCACCGGTTTAACATCTTTAGTATGAATGTGATGAGTACAAATGGTTGGATGAATTTCTCTCATATTCTTACACTAACAAGAAAATGATTCTATATTTATTTTTGAGTACTTGTTTCAACTCTTTTTCTTGTTTGTGAAACAATGTAGAACTAATGAGAAGAGGCTTATCATCCTTCAACCTAATATTCTTAAATCCATTACGATCATTTGATGGTTCTATTATGAGTGTATTCAAAGTAGAGGGGTATGGCATACAATAATTGAGTATGCTCTTGTAGTTTTCATCCCCACTCAGAAAATTCTCACTTAGAGAGCATTCTTCTATGTTTTATTTTCATGATGTGGTTCACACTCTTGTGGAGTGACATTAGAACCTTCTTCTCATTCCAAAAACTCTCTAAATTCTATAAAATGTCCAATTCAAGTAGCCATGAAAAATTCAAAAAATCCGTCTCCCTCTTGATCTAGTTTTATTTTTAGAGAAACTAACTGCCCTATTACATTGTGGTCGAGGAAAACTAAAATAAAATATGTGATTCAACTACCATCTATGCCTAAAAATGTTTAATCAAGACCCCTAGATAGACAAGATTTTGATGAAATCTTATTTAGCTTTGAATATATAGAAGAGGAGAAAGAATTTTAAATTGACTTCATTTGAAGGTCTACAAGACATAGACAACCACCTCAAATGTATTCACTTGATGATTGGAGATATATTTTTAATTTGAATACTAGATACAAGAGGCGTTCGTTATGAATCACACAGAAACTTGGAAGATTTCTATGAAGACATGGAATATTTAGGATTCAGAAACGGATGGAAATTTCTAATTTCCAATTTTCAATTGTTCGCGCGAATATTAAGAAAACATTTGTATGAACATTACCTGCATTTATGTTCACGCGAACATAATTAAATATAAATAGGAAATGTTTGCGCGAACATAAGTACTATAAAGGTTCGTGCGAACATACAAAAGTTACTATTTTCACTTGAAATTTGCCATTTTTAAAAAACATGTATTGGCACAAACATATTAAAACATTAAATATGTTCGCCCGAACATATGTTTAAAAAAAACTTTGCTATTTTCTTAGGAAAAATAAAAATAAAAATGGTGTTTTGACCCTCAAAACTGAGATCAAATGATCTCTTGCTATAAATCAATAAATGCCAAATTGTGCTTCTCGGAGCAAGCTTTCTAATGACTATAATTTTAATATGTATTATATTATTAAGAATTTCAAAAATGAGTTTAACTCATTATAGGTAACCTTAATGATTGAACATCAAATGACTTTGACACTTTGGGAAAAATTCTAGCTTAGGTCAAACAAATTTTGAAAAAGGTTATTGAGATAAATTTCGATTGAAAAAAAAAAATTTGATTTCTGATATATTGAGTTCAAGTTATCCTTGTCAAAATGAACGTCTGTCTAAATTATAATTGATGTCACTTCAAAACTTTATAAACTATACAATATTCAACCAAATTGAGTCAAACCAAATGGATCCTCTAGATATTGATGTTACAAATCCAACATCAAAAGAATTACCTCATTATCATTTATATAAAAAAATTTATGCTTGTCAAAATGACTACCACTCTTTAAAAAATTTAATTTTTCATATGTACCTCTTTTCGGGGAAGAATAAAAAATTGACTTAATTTTTTTAAAAAAATTAAAAATTAAAAAATATGGTTATAGATTAGGAACAAAGTACTAGAAATCACTATTTTATGTCATCTTCAAATTATTCATAGTTTAAGAGATATAGTCATTCGAATGTCAGGGTTGTTTCAAAAATGTTGATTTCAGTGTCAAAATTGGTCAAAAAGTGGTACCCACTATTGTGAGATCACCTAGATACCCCCTTTTCTTTCCCAAGGTGTTTTAAAAGTGGAAGAATGTTAGAAAATTGGTGTCTCAACCTTGCATTTACATAGGGTTAACATTTATAGAAAGTTTACATTTGAACACTTTTTTTAATAAAACTTACCTTAAAACTTAAGATGGGCTAGATAAGCATATTGATGATTTTTCATTATTAGATCTTATTAAGATTTGAAGGTATTAAAATTTGCATTTTTTAAGTTGCCAAAGAAATTTTACAAAATCAATTTTTAAGGCACTAGAGGTTCCTAAGTGACCTATAACTAGTTTAGTGAGTTATAGCTCGATAGAGAACATCACACACTTTAAATGACTCATTAATCAAATAGTTCACTTAGAGTTATGACCTCAAAAATTTGGGTATTCTAAATCAACAAATATAAAAATATGTTGGATAAATAAATGAGTTGTAAAAGGGAGTTACACGTGTTGATGTACAATTTTTTAGGTAGATTTTAGCCTATGGTTTTGTACTACTGTGATGACTTCATGTATTGTATCTCTTGTATATAAGGTGTGTGAGATGGATGCATGAGCTATTGAGTTAGCTCTAGATCTCTAGTTGGTGATACTTCTACAAGTAGTTTTCTTAAGACAACTTTTGGAGTGAGATTGTTCTCCCAAAAGGGGTTTTGTTAATGTTTGTGGCCTTTACAACAAAGATCAACAATAAATAATTAAATATGCAAAAATAAGCCAAGAGTGGCTACATATTTAATGGAAATATAATAATAATAATATAAAATATATTATTTTATTATATAATAATTCAATTAAATGGGAAGCTTAATTGGTCCCATTTGAAGTGTTATGTATTTTGAAAGACACACATCTTCATCTCATGTGTGTGTGTGTGTGTGTGCGCACACATGTTGGGTGGTGAATAAGTAACACACCAAAACATAATGTGCAAGTAATCATTCACCATTGTTGCACTATACCTCTTCTCTACCCTAAAATCTGAAAACTTAACATGGTATCATTACAAGTTCCTTCATAGGAAGCTTAACTGCTTGAAGGTATATCCTTTTAGATTTATAGGCATTTTCTTGTTGAATCATATGTTGGGAAAAATGAAAGAATCAAATGGTGTCCTTTTTCCTAAATTTGAGTATCTAGTGGAATTGCATATTGGAATCACAAAATGCTACGACATCACCTACAGATGTTCTCATTGTTTTTGTTGGAGTTGCTTGGAAGAGACCCATCACCCTACAGATTGTGATACGGCTAGAGAATGGGTGTTGAAGAACAATTATAATGTAGAAACAAAGAATTGGGAAATTGAACACAATCGTGCCTGCAATGTAGGTGTGTAATAGAGAATAATGAAGGTTGTGTGCATATGACATGTGTGGAAACATGCAAATTTCATTTTTGTTGGTTATGCCTTAGGGATTGGAAAGGACATCTTGATTTTTATTCCTACAACACATTTAATGTTGATGAAATTTAAAGTCAGAAATCAAAAATCCAAAATAGAGGAAGAGAAAATAAAGAGGGAAGCCATTAAATAATCCTTAGATATATACAATCATTATTATGAGAGATAGGCAAAGTCCAGGGCCAAAGCAGTGTCAAATCTCAAGAGCATACTTTAGATCAAACAAGTGGCTAACAATTCTTTTTTTACTTGAATCACATGTTAAATTAGTGAGAGATGCATGGGTACAGGTTGTTGAATGCACAAGAGTGTTAAAGTGGATGTATGTTTATGGGTATTATCTTGTTGAAATTGAAAATAAAGCACCTAGTATAAGGAATTGTTTTAGTATACCCAAGCTTCTATCGAATCCCATTTAGAACAACTTCAATAGTGTGTTGAGAGAGAGTTGCAAGTTTTTTATTGAGAGAAAAAAGCCCACAGAAGAATTTAATGAATGTTGTATCAAGCTTGATACCCTCACAAAAGCCACTAGCCATTATTTTCACAACCTTGTCAATGCAATTGAAAAGGAACTAAAAGAAGAATAAAACACTATTTAATGATTGGAATATGTTTGAGGAGTCAAATATTGATTTAAAATGTAGAAGCCTAATGGTGTATCCAATTCATAAAGGTCATGCCCCACTAGTCAAAGTTGTGTCAGAAGGTATGAACAATTATTTATTAATATCTTATTAAGATTGGGAAACATACTCAAAGTAAGACAGAATGGGGTTACTTCATAATTATTATTTTGATTTATTACATTTGTGTATATTTAAGATGGAGAATTATTGAATACATGTAAAATGAAGAGTTACCCTATGATGTTATATATATGAAGAAAATACATATACTTTTTTATTAAATTAATAACTTTAACATTCTAAGTATTGTATTCCTAATATAATAAACCTCTTTTATATTTATTATATTTCTATACATAAAAGCTATGTCCCTTGATCTTTTCCTCCGAGAATGTTTTTGTCGGAAAAGGAGGATTGATATCAAATTACATAGATGAAGTCACCAAATGTCAAAGGGAATCATTTTCAAGAGCATTCAAACATTTCTAGGTGCGCTCTAAACATAGTAGAATATTTTTCCATTTAAGGTTGAATGTCAATAGGGATATTACATTATATTCATTTCTGAGTATGACTTAAAGAATTAAAATTAGTTAAACCATTAATTATGAGATAAATCTTGACTAATTGACATGAACAGAAAATTCTCATGGTTTGATAATGACTCATAATCCCTTGAAAAGTTATCCATAAACTTTGGCTAGATAACAGAAGGGGATCTTGCAATGTACACATTGATAGGGAGTCCTACCAAAAGTAGTTAAACCTAAACTTTAGAGGGAGCAGATAGGAAACTTGTAAACTCTTCACTAAGGGAGTAGATCACATTAAGTGTTTGACCCCAATTACTTCAATTTGGTTTGACTTAAAATAGTCATGGATAAATTAAGAACTTGCATATGTGGATTGAATCCACCTTAGAGATGCTCGAACTTAAGAGGGAGTTTATATATGGGCCTACTTTCACCTAGTTTTGCATTATAAACTCCTCCTTTGGGGATTCATATGTATAAGCATTTCTTTTATCTTTTATGGGCTATGCATTTAGCCAAGACTGTTTTAGCCTAGGCTACATTATTGGTTGCATTTGTTATGATCATTGGCTATGTTATAGCAAAGACTAACTTGTTTTATATAGTTGAGTCTATAATTGAGAAATTTTAATATTTTGCATGATCATTTCTTTGATATGTGAATATAGCATAGACTATATTGTTTGTATGCATATGTGGCCAAATTCATCTATGTGATTATATTTTTTTATGATTTATGGATAGTGGCAATCCATGGTTTGAGTCTTCTTGACTCAAGGATTAAGTACTTGGTGGACTTAATGTTCAGATACTAGTACTCGGAGCACTTGGTGAATATCATGTATTTGATATGCAGATACCAATGCAGGAGACATTATGGATTTGATGTCGGATTTAGTACTTGGTGGACTTAATGTCCAGATACTAGTAAGGGTGACATCATGGATTTGATGTCAATCAAGTCCTTGTAACTCGTGGATCTTGGATCCATAGGTTGAGTACATGGTGACATCATGGACTTATGTCAAGAAGCCATTACTCGAAGCATTTTATGAATATCATGGACTTGATATTCAGCCAAAGCTTTTGATATCATGGATTTGATATCGGTTGAGTCAGGTAGACTCAAGGTTGAAGTATGTGACATGAGGGATTTGATGTTTGGATGAGGCAGTAGACTCAAGAGACTAATACTTAAGAGCATATAATGATGATTTTGACATCTTTTGAGATCTGTATGAGTTTTACATCATGAGATTATGTATGGGATATATAATAGATTTGAGATCTATTAAAGTTATGTTTTTGGTACTGCTACCAATTGTGAAGATAGAGAAGTTGAGGTCTTTTATAGACTGAAGATTTATTGGTTGATCCTCTTCTCAAGTCCAAGAGGGATTGTTAATGTTTGTTGCCTTTATGAAAAAAGATCAACAATAAATAATTAAATATGCAAAAGTAAGCCAAAAGTGACTAAATATTTAATGGCAATATAATAATAATAATAATATGAAATATATTATTTTATTATATGATAATTCAATTATGTGGGAAAGCTTGATTGGCCCCATTTGAAGTGTCATGTCTTTTGGAAGATGCACCTCTTCATCTCATGTGTGTGTGTGTGTGTGTGTGTGTGTGTGTGTGTTGGGTGGTGAATAAGGAACACACCAAAACATAATGTGCAAGTAATTATTCACCATTGTTGCACTATACCTCTTTTCTACCCTAAAATCTAAAAACTTAACATGTTTCCCCACATAAATAATTGTATTGTGATATGCATGCAATTTATGTGCATTTATGTTAAGGTTTCTATAAGTATTGTAAAAATTTGAATTTTTTTTACATAATTGTCCCAAGATAAGTATGGTAAGTTGTTTTCTTGGCTTAATTTCTTTACAAAACCTCATTTTCATTCTATGTGTCACCACTACAACCATTCATTGTAGAAGTTGTAATATGGAGCAATAAAATGAGTTCTACCTAGTTAAATTTTAAAGCTTGATGAACTTGAAAATAAAGAGCAAGAGTTTGAGCCATGAGCATTACCAAACAATAAAAGTATGCAATGAAGGAAAAAATCAACAACGATAAGTAGTAATTAGGTTCATTAAAAAAATGTATTATGTTCATATTTTAATTTTTCAAAAGGAATAATTTTAGATTTATAAAAGCACCACAATTCATATAATCCACATCCCATTAAGTTTATTAGGGAAGAAATATCATATTTTAAGTTTTAAAATATTAAATGAGATGAGAAACTCATCTATATCTTATTTTACTAATTAGAAGTATAACTACTATGTATCATGACAGCAAAAAAAAATGAACCCAAAGATGCAAATTAATATATTTTCAAACAATTGATATATCCCACAAAATGCATATTAACATCTTATTTTAAAAAACTTAATAATAACAAAGTTTGGAAAATAAGTTAAAGCCATAAATTAAAGTTCAAAAATATGCTTAAGATTTAACTATATCTTGATGAAAGTATTGATGAAAGTATTGCCATTGATGTCAAAGCTATGAAGTTGAGATTGTTGAAAATAACATCCTCCTCAACAAATGCATTTTTAACAGAGGAAAACGCATAGATGATAGAAATGGTTATGAAGACATCAATCATATAGTTTAGTATGAAAACTCAAATATGGTATGGAGTCATGATATTGGTAGAAAACAATTCACTTACATAAAGAATAGTGGAACATTGCTCAAATATTGAAAAGAATATGAGATGTGTGTGAGATCAAATGATTACATAATAGGAAGCAGCAATGGTCTTGACTATGGGAAAGAGAGAATACCACTATGTTTATAGAATATGAGTCATATATTCAGATAATACACACAGTGCGTATTAGAAAGTCTTCAGTGACAATATTTTGTTGGAATATTAATTGCAGATGGTCGTTTCTCCCTAGAGCCAAACGCCCACCTACCACCTGACGACCAACAGAATAGATAGAAACATAAATGCGGTGGGTGAGTTTTCAAATTCAGAAATGGGAGGAAAACATTTTGCAAGTATAACAAAAGAAATTATCAGATTCATTCGATCAGTGAGAAGAAGAGCAGATCAAAAGTTGCAGAGAAGGAAGAAGAGAGAAGTGATCAGTAGATCCAGATGTCAGAGTGCAGAGAAAAGGAAGTTCATTCCGTGCTTGCAGTTGCACGTGTTTCTTCTCTGATCATTCTGTAAGTTGAATGTTTTATTGTTTCATTCATCCTACTGAAGCAATGATTGCTCTAGGCGTTACTATATGCAGCCATTAGAGCTGCAAGTTTAAAGTTTCTAAGTATTGAAGTTGTTCAAGTTTTACCAGTTTAGGATTTTTTCTGGTTGAAGCCGAATGCTCCCAGATTTTGTAATAGTTTGAATCTAAGTTGAATAGAAAGCTAGCAAGCATATGTGAATTCATTGTCTCTTAGCATTTGTGAATTTTTTTTTGTTGAATATTTCAAGCTTTGGTTCTTTGGTTTTAATGGTGGAAATATTCACGTCATAAGTCTGAACTCGGTATTGTCTTTGGTAGAAGTCATTCTCTGCAGTGGCTACCGAGTTCACTCAGTGCCTTCTTCTACCGAGTTCCACTCTCTTGTGGCTACCGAGTTCCTCTTCTACCGAGCTCCACCTTCCAGTGGTTACCGAGTTCACTCGACATCCACACAACGGAGCTCGCTCGGTATCCAGTGTCTACCGAGTTCTTCATTTACCGAGTTGTTTCTTCATCTACCGAGTTGCTCTTCATTTATCGAGCTAACTCGGTAAACTCTCCTGCCACTTGGTTTCTTTGGCTACCAAGCAAAAACTGTCACTCGGTAATAGTTTTTGCCGAGTAGATTTTTAGGGTTAGGTTGTGAGTTTGAATTTAATTTTGATTTATATTTCTCACATATTTGACTAGATGGAAGATAAGATATTATAAAATACACTTATACTTATGATCACATTGAAGGATCAATATGGAAATAATTGTTTTATTATTGGTATTGAGAAAGTAATATAGATATATATCCGGATGTCCCATTGATCATAATCAAGGAAACCGATCTCTACTGAGGTGTCAAAGGTAGGGAATTGATGAAGGATTGTCTTTGAAGAAAGGAGATTGATGAGCATATTGAGTTAAGCAAGCATATTGACTCTACAGAACTATGTACAGCAAGAGCCCGATAAATCAATAGAATACAAAGACAGAAGTCAAATACTAAACAGAGATCTGCACTAAGAAAGATGGAACAGGGGAAAGTAGTCAAATAAGTATGGAGCTTCTTGGCATACAAATAATTAACGCCCAGACCATGGACGTGTAATCAACGCCAGACTTTGACATCATATATGCAGCGGCAACTTCTGCGCTTAATCAATGATAAAGCAGCTATATAAATAATAAGAAAAGTGGTGATGGTTATAAATGATACAGTGTCATTGGAGGTAGTCTTAAATCACTGTTACTATATGTCAGCCATAATAGACTATAAAAGCCCCTTTTCTTTCTATATTTTAGGGTAAGAATTGTGTAGCAGCCAGTAAAATAGTGATCATTAAAGGAACCAAGCGATGGTATATGGAAAACCTTCTATCATAAGATTTGAATATGTAAATAGAACTATGCAAGCAACAGCGTTGAAGACACAAAAATAATTGATGTCGCCTGCAAATAATGCTCGAACCACCTTGCCCGACATATTCACGTATCAAAGATCTTGGTGATTAAGGGACATTCGAATAGAGAGAAGGAAATTATTTATGGCATTGGTATAACATCATTCTAAAATAAGATCGTTTTTGTATGACTAATAATAAACGATGATAGCCGATAAAATAACGTTTAAATTTTGAAGACATGACCAGAGGTTGAAAAGTCAGGTCTCATATTTGAATGAGATATAAATATGAAAAGCTTTGAAAAAAAATATGTGGGATCGATGTATATGAAGTCAGTATGTGAAGAGAATAAGGAGAAGATAAATGTGGATAGAAGAAAAAAGAGTATAAAAGTGTGTGTGTATATATATATTGAACAGAAGTCCAGATTAGTTTTTATTAAAATAATCATATTATCATTTGGTGTATATATCTATTTATAAGGATATAAGAAATAGGGAAGTATATTAGAAAAGAGGTGTATTGAAGCAATAAATTAAAGAATTGGAAGTGTTCATAAAGAAAAGAAAAAGAAAATAAAGGGAGAGGAATTAAAAAAATTCAAATATATTATATTCAAAAGCTGACTTGAAGATTAAGTATATAAGCAAAGATTAAAAATATCAAATTGAGAAGGGAAGTTGTGCATTTGAATTGCCCGTCATCAATTGAAGTAAGCAACATTATTAGGGTGGGACAGAAGTGTGTGTGCAATGGTTGGTGCTCACAAAGATGGCGAAGGGAGTTGGAACTTCTAATAGGTCAATGCCTGCAAAAACTAGCCTCTAATAGTGAAAGATCCCTGATGGATGCCCTTGCTGATCTACTGTAGTTTTTAAATTAATAAACTATATTTTCTTGTGATTTCTTTGATGGTTTTTGAGAATGGACAGAAGTTGCAGAAGGTTTTGTTTTTGTTTTGTTTTTTTTGATAGTTTTTGCAATAGTAATGAATAATGAACAATAAACATGAAAGGAGACTGAAAATAAATAAGAGCATAGAGCCAAATCAGAATTGCTATAAATCGTACCAGGCAGATTTCTGATTTATAAAGCCAAATAATAAATCCAATGCAGTTCCAAGGGGCTTACATCCAACAATGATGCCAAACTGGATGGTGAATAATGAACATGAATCAAGGATACATCTGAGGCTGAATACAAGCATTCCCTATATTCCACGTGGGGTGTACCTGCTGCAAATGGTGGCCCTAAGACTGCAAGGATCACGTCCCAGCTAAAAGAATCAATCTACAACGCTGAAACCATAAATTTGCAACCTGAATCCACAATAAACAATGGCGTACTCTATCCCTGATAGTAACGCACACTGTCTGAAGAATCCAATGCCAATAACTGCTAAGGGCTATGTCCCAGCCAATCCAGAAATTGGAATTTGCGTCCCAAATGAAGAATTGCTCTCTTAGAGCCAATTCACAAAAATAAGCTTTTCAATATGCAAAAGATAATAAGAAATTAGGTCTCCATCTCCTTATATCCCCTTCCAACTGTAAATCGAACCCTAAAGGGAAATTACACTTTTCCCTTTAACTAAAATATAGTAAAATAACATTTTCCCAATTAAAGTCGTCCACACTATAGGAAAAACATTACTTTATTAAAATTCCATAGCTGAAGGCACCAAAAAGTCTACAAATAGTAAAAATCATGTATAATAATTCAAGACCTTTCCAACAAGCTATAACACATAGGTGTACCTAATCAACTGAAGCCAAAATCCCCTTATCCCTCTAAAATGGTTATATTATTAACCTTATTTTAATTTATTTAATCACCAACTTAAGAAATATTTAAATATATTAAAATATTTCTCAAATGGTCCCAAAAGGCCCAAAATGACCAATCAAACATGAATCTGACCTTGTCACCTATCTGTGACTGATGCCGAACAAGATGGGTCAACTCGCCTAAAATCTAAGGATGCTCCTAAAAAGTAGGAGATAGCCCCAATCAACCAAAATTGAGTCCCAATGACTCTCCTCTACTGTGTGCACCTCTGAGAGAACTGTCACTGAACTGGGAGTTCCTCCTAAAAAATAGGAGATGCACTCTAAGTCTTCAAAACGTTCGCCGAAGTCTCCAAATGCCTCCTAGACCACTCCTAGTCAATCCCTACAAATTAGGAATCCCTCCTAAATTGTAGGAAACTGTTCTCTACTGCTCTGAACTACTTGGGAAGCTCATGCATGACTCTCAAAGCCCCTAGGTTGGTTCCCTCTACGCTCTACTGGCCTATGGGAACCAGATAATAGACCAACCCTGCTAGATATGTTGTCACTAAGGAAGGGCAGAAATTGGGGACATGACAGTCCTCCCTTCCCAAAGATTGCTTGTCTTCAAGCAATGTCAATCCAACTCCACAAACATCAGGCAAGTCCATACCATAATCAAGAATGATCCCAGGGTCCCAAGCCATCCTGGAAGGTTTGTAGTTCCATCTTCTAAAAACACTGTCCTACACTGCACCCAAACAAATAACCTCCTGAACACCCCCTAAAGGAAGAGCAATCAAATACTGTACCAACTCTGTCAACTCCTCAATGAACTGCTTTCCGAAAGAACCAAATTGGAACACTAAAGGCGGAAACTCTAGTAAGCCTACATTGGCTTCCACATCCTCAACTATTGAACTACAAATCCAAGTGATTCCAAGATTCCAAATCCGCCTCAAAAGGGAACCACCATGCTGACGCTTCATCACTCTGATATAAATATTAGTGAACCACAAGTTGTGAAGCAATTCATTAGGACCCTGAAGCACCAATGTATCAATGAGACCAGGGCCCAGATCCCAAACCAAAATACCAAATGTGCTGAATGAGATGAAGTATCTCAACCGCACTCCATGAAACATACATACAATGAAGCAGACCAGCAAGGTGTGAAAGTGAACTCCCATAAACCAGTATTCCAACCCACATGACCACCTAACAATGCTGCTATAATTCTGACCAGCAACTCGAATGATATCATAGACGTCATCATACCAATGTCAAACAACAAATGTCCCAAAGAAACACTCCTCAATGCCCTCATACTGAATCATGGATGTAGTCAATGCCAAGTCAAGTAGTAAATGGTTCCAACTTGGACAACCACTAGTCCATAAGGAATAGAAGACTATGGAGTCACCAATCAACAAGGATACCACTGCCATATCAATGAATGTAGATGACAAACTCGAAGATGAAGTATGTATGCCATCATGAGAAAAACCAAAGCATGTGTCATTTGTACCCAACATTGTAGGATTATCAATTCCTGAATCTCATATCAATCTGAGAAATGTTGCTCCACCCAACCACTGCGCTACTATGATGTAAACATCTGTATACCAAAAGTGAAGCAACTCAACGTGAATCCACTGAAGAAATGCCCAACACATGTTGATACCAAGATCCCAATCTTTGCACTGACACATCCCTCCGGTATGTTGATACTCATTATGTTGCTGTTGTGAAACTGTACCTCATCTAACCAACTAAGAACTTCACTCCAAATGAAGCCACAATTACTACCAACAACCAAAGCTGTTAGGAATTCACAAAGGAGCTAATCATCGGCAAGGAAAGTTTGTTGAATACTTTTCCAAGTCCTCCAAACAGCTGTTGCAACTTTACCTATATTTTCACAAATTAGTGTGCCTTCATTAAAGGTTGTTAAGTAAATGTTTTGTTTAACCATGTAACCAACGAAGTCCCTTATATTCTGATCTTGAAAGCCCAATGTAATATTTAAAAAGTTTGAATCTTCAATCAAAAGGTACATCACTGCCCTATCATATGGAAGAGGTGATAAACCCATTGATGAATGAGAGATATTTCTAATTCTCAACAAAGACAGGCTCTTTGTAGCTGGTCCACTAGGTATGCAACTTAATATATCATCAACTCTTGGTAGGGAAGGATCAACTTCACACTTGAACACCCCAACTTGAATGCAACCAACCCAAGGTTCAAAGTTTGACTCATGAGATGAAAGAGAATTACTGTTCAAAGTCAGAAAATCAGAAGTATGTTCATACCTTTCCACAATGTTTTTACGGTCTTCTCTTGCCTCTCCTTCCAAGGTAGGTGACTCCTCTAAAGGTGTTGGTCCATGGGGTGTGTTCAAATGAATATAACATGTCCCATTAACTGCCTTAGCTGCCCAAAATCTGATCCATACCTCTATCTCCATAACTGATATGTTTTCCATTACTAACAAACTCCAAAGTGTAGTATGCCAAACAAACAAAACATTATCAAAATGCAATATCTTCTTAGTAAGCAGCCTCTTAGTCTCCCTAATCATCTCTTTAAGACAAGATGCTTCATATGATCTTAACAATTGTCCTTCCATTGTAGATGATGCATTACTAACCAAATCAGAATCAATAATGTTCCATTCCACACAAATGAAAATAACACTTGTGGTTGGTCCATCAAGTGTGAAACTAATATCATCATTGTTTGGAGCCTTTAAGGGGCTCTTTAAAAGAGGAACGTCATAAACTTCATGATGCAAACTAAACCAAACTGAGTTTTCTAAATCATAACTCTTTTCCTCTTCACACATCTCAACATGCTCTTCTTGTGGACTTACCTCAAGAAGCTCTTCCCTTGTATGCTCAACATCTTCACTTTCTTCCCTTGGAAGAAATAAGGATCTAATGTATAACTCTCTTTGTCTTCTTGCATTATCAAGCTGATTGCATCTTTCCTTGACCTCTTGTAAGTGTTGTCTTGCTTGGACAGCAAGCATCTTGACCTTCTTAGCTCTATGTGACCATCCATTGCATGTCTCTTGAGCCTTTTTTCACATCTTCCAAGGTGGGGTAAACACAATCAGAACCTTTGTGGTTTGAATCCACAATATAAATCTCATGTGCAACACATTTAACCTGAGTACCATCATAGGAAGACTCAACAACCTCATTATCTTCATGTGAAATGGATGATACCACATGACTAGAGCTACTGTTGCAAAAATTAGAATAGGTATCAGACCTTGCAAACATGCTTTCAGCATCCCTAATGGACTGATCCATGATTGTAATCTCTTCCATTTTGTGATCAACTTGATGAATCAATAGTGTGCTATGTGTCTCCTCCTGATCTAGAGTTATTTCTTCTTTAGGAATCCCACATGATGACTGATTTTTGTTTTTCATAGGTTGCAACTCAAATGATAACACATCTTCATGCCTTTCTTCTGCATACCCTGCAAGTGACTAATCCATTATGGTGTTTTTATCATGAACATGGATAGGTTGACACAAATCTTCTTTCTCACATGAAAACATATCATCAACTATGGCATGGTATTCCTTTTTTGCAAGCTTAACCTTATGACAAATTTTTGGATGCATGTCAATGTAATCTTTGAAATGAAAGTTCTCCCTAACATATTGAGGAAGACTATTATACTCCTCAAGTATGCTAATTACTTCAGTTTTCCTGTCTATTGCTACAATTGAAGCTTGAACTTTTGTTGTGACTGTTCCCATTCTTTCCACAGGGTTATATCTCTTAACAATTTTCCCATAATGAGCTACCACGCTAACCAACTGAAACTAACATGCCCAAGCAAAAATCGACCCTATACTACTAAAAACTAAGATGCAAAGCGAAATCCCAATAGGCTGGCAGAATCAAGGCTCTGATACCACTGAAAGATCCCTGATGGATGCCCTTGTTGATCTGTTGTAGTTTTAAAATTAATAAACTATATTTTCCTGTGATTTCTTTGATGGTTTTTGAGAATAGAAAGAAGTTGCAGAAAGTTTTGTTTTTGTTTTGTGTTTTTTGATAGTTTTTGCAATAGTAATGAATAATGAACAATAAACATGAAAGGAGTCTGAAAATAAATAAGAGCATAGAGCCAAATCAGAATTGCTATAAATCGTACCAAGCAGATTTCTGATTTATAAAGCCAAATAATAAATCCAATGCAGTTCCAAGGGGCTTACATCCAACAATGATGCCAAACTGGATGGTGAATAATGAACATGAATCAAGGATACATCTGAGGCTGAATACAAGCATTCCCTATATTCCACGTGGGGTGTACATGCTGCAAATGGCGGCCCTAAGACTGCAAGGATCACGTCCCAGCTGAAAGAATCAATCTACAACGCTGAAACCATAAATTTGCAACCTGAATCCACAATAAAGAATGGCGTACTCTATCCCTGATAGCAATGCACACTGTCTGAAGAATCCAATGCCAATAACTGTTGAGGGCTACGCCCCAACCAATCCAGAACCCGGGGTTTGCGTCCCAGATGAAGAATTGCTCTCTTAGAGCCAATTCACAAAAACAAGTTTTTCATATGCAAAAGATAATAAGAAATTAAGTCTCCATCTCCTTATATCCCCTTCCAACTATAAATCGAACCCTAAAGGAAAATTACACTTTTGCCCTTTAAATAAAATATAATAAAATAACATTTTCCCAATTAAAGTCATCCATGCTATAGGAAAAACATTACTTTATTAAAATTCCATGGTTGAAGGCACCAAAAAGTCTATAGATAGTAAAAATCATGTATAATAATTCAAGACCTTTCCAACGAGCTATAACACATAAGTGTACCTAATCAACTGAAGCCAGAATCCCCTTATCACTCCAAAATGGTTATATTATTAACCTTATTTTAATTTATTTAATCAACAACTTAGGAAATATTTAAATATATTAGAATATTTTTCAAATGGTCCCAAAAGGCCCAAAATGACCAATCAAACATGAATCTGACCTTGTCACCTGTCTGTGACTGATGTCGAACAAGATGGGTCAACTGGCAATCCATCCCTAAAATCTAGGGATGCTCCTAAGAAGTAGGAGATAGCCCCAATCAACCAAAATTGAGTCCCAATGACTCTCCCCTACTGTGTGCACCTCTGAAGAACTGTCACTAAACTGGGAGTTCCTCCTAAAAAATAGGAGATGCACTCTAAGTCTCCAAAATGTTTGCCGAGGTCTCCAAATGCCTCCTAGACCACTCCTAGTCAATCCCTACAAATTAAGAATCCCTCTTAAATTGTAGGGAACTGTTGTCTACTGCTCCGAACTACTTGGGAAGCTCATGCACAACTCTCAAAGCCCCTGGGTTGGTTCCCTCTACGCTCTGCTAGCCTATGGGAACCAGATAATAGACCAACCCTGCTAGAAATGTTGTCACTAAGGAAGGGCAAAAATTGGGGACATGACAAATAGGTTGTAGCCTACAAAACATTGTAAAAGAACAATGTGTACAAGAAAACATTTATTTCTTGTGGTTTTCTCATGCATTAGGTTTCCATGTAAATATTGTGTTATTTGTTCAAGTGCATAATTGTTTATTTTGGTATTGAAGTTATTGTTTGGATTAAAGTTTTAAATTGCAAAAGTTGTTATTATACTAATTCAACCCCCCACCCCCTTCCTCCCTCTCGGTATAATCATGTGCTCTTCATATCTTTCTTATCAAATGTTATTTGAATTATTGATATAATTTATGTAAGCACGAAGAGACTCTACTATAAAACTACTATGACCTCGAGACAAGAGCCTATAACACAAAGGTTACTTGTGAACTTCTCATGTGGGAGGTCTTGAGTTCAAGTCTTACTCAAGCTTAACACATAATAATAATTCATTTCAACAAATCATAATAAATAATCCAGATTTCTGTCCATTATTTATTGAAAAAAAAAAACTACTATAACCTACCTTAATATACAATAAAATAGATTAAAAAATAAAAGATAAAGAAATAAAAATATATATACAAGAACATATGTACATAATCACTTCTACTTGTTAAAAGTATTTTAAATTGTTAAATGTTTTAAAATTGTCTCTTTTAAGAATAGGAAAAGGTTGTGTCAAAAAAAGACTATATTTAGATTATTAAGTAAGATCCAACATATCAAATCAGCTTATATTGAAGATATGGCTTGTCAATCTTGAGATAATTAGTTGGTGTAGTAATCTTTGAATACCATTTCTAAGATTAGATAACAACAAAAATATTTGAACAAATAAAATTAAAGTAAACTTTAAATTAATTTGTTCTATTAAATAATGATGAAAATATGTATAGTGAAACATCAAGAATATTTGACTCAAAAAAACATCTATTATTGCTTTCATTTGTCTTGTCTAGACAAATTTCAAAATAGAATGCTCCCATAACAATTTTTAGCTTTCGAGTTAAGCAACAGTTCATATCTTGATGGATAGACAGCCCCCAAATTATTCACTACGACCTTCTCAATGGAAGCGGTCTTTTCTAAGGCATCGAGACGTGCCTACATAGTACAAGTAATGCAAAAACTAGAATCACTTATGCCACACTGCATATCTATGGCCACACGTAGCGAGCTTCCACTCCCTGCCCGATGGACACCATGATCCTTCGCCAATCTTCATGCAAACTTTCTCTCCAATCGTTGCAGCATAAACATGGGTATTAGCCTCCAAAATCTTTATAGAAGATCGGCTGTGCAAATCTTGTGACCTTCGAATTTGCATCTATGCATGGTTTCCAAATCAAAATTATCAGTTGAACTAAAAGCACGAGCACAAATCAAGACAAAAAGAAATCTACAGGAGATGAGCCTACGTGAGTACAGAACCAGAATTTTTAATTACATACATGTTTTCACTGCAATATTAAATTATGATCTCCAGTTTTACTAGTGTTTATTTAAATAATTTCCTTTTTTAACCCTCTCAAACCCTTCTGAAATTGCATTTGCAGCCATGCAAATTGAGAGAAGAATTAATCAATACATTACTTTTATTCTGGTACGAAAGTGGTAGGAAATAAAGAGACCACCGCTTACCAGCTTTATAATTTGATCTTGTATTGAACTTCCCCAGTCGAAGAAATGGTCGTAGAAGATTTTTGGTATGCCAGGATGTGTCAAAATAAAAGCATAGCCCTTCAAGACATATGCAACATGTCAGACACAGAAAATATAAAAAAACGATGAAAAACAAAGTTTGAAGAATTAGAATAATAAACTGTGCGTGCGAACATGCTTTTGAAAACACAGTGCTGTACAAACACCAAACGTAGTACTTTTGCAGAAACATCTGAGTCATTAATGATACCCATGGCTGTCATAGCCACCCTATTCATTGCCTTAAAAGAACATAAAATGTATTCAAGGCCTGCGCTTATTTTATAACTACCGTCTCCGCTTGTACTGCCAAGGGAAATGCAAGCAAATCAGCATCTTCCCCACAATCCAAAGTTCCAACTTTGTAAATAAAAAAATTATTCTGATTAGAAAAAGATTGTTTGATTTAATTTTTCAATATCCTTCCACATGCACTCCAATGATAATGATTTGGTAGCTGAACCATCCAAGGCCTACAAAGATAAAACCAAGCGTTCCAGCAATCCCATTTATAGACATCAACACATGTTGGGGACATTAACAAGGAACTTAAAATGGGAGATGTCTCTCCAACATCGGATGAAGATCCAAGGATTATATAGTTCAAACATTATCACACGAGATTCCTCATTGTTCATTTACTATCAGTTCAAAGCAATAGTTTGTAATGTCCCCTTTTTGGGACATTAGAAATATTAAGGGCATATTATATACAATATTAAAATTGACTTGGAGAGCATGGTCTCAAAATATAAAAGGTCAATTTAATATTACAAAGTGGGCAAAAAGGACAAAGAGAAATAAGACGAAAGGCCATAAAGGGAGTCGAAGAGTCATAGCTGTGAAGATAAAAAGAAATGAGACTCATTCATTGGATATGCTTGGTTTATTATTCAGATTTCAGTTTTCCTCTTGGGAGAGTAATTGGAAAGCTTCAGCTTTCCACTAGTATGAGGACGTAGCCCCTCATGCCGACAGATAGTGGACACAAACCCATTGTCCTTGGAGACGTCACATCAAGTGTCTTGCAGGTTCTTTTCTTAAGTTTTCCAATCTAACTATTAAACTGTGTTTAAGATTGAATTTTTTAGTGTTGGTTATTGTATTATTGTTGTCTAATGCAATAACATTTTTTAAGGAGTTGTATAAGGGTTTAGTGGTTTTTATATTATTGGTTTGTAACACATTTTCATATGCTCAAAATCCTGAATATTATTTTGGAAAGAATGGATTATTATCTTCTGATTTAATTGTTGTATCGTATTACATTTGCCTATGTTTGAGTTTTGAAATATTATATTCAAGAAGTTGGATTAATATTGGGAGTTTTTACTAGTTTCGATTTGGTTTTGTAAGACATGCATATTTTTAGTTCTAAATATATTTTTGGGAAGGATTGATCAAATATCCGGTTTGAGATATTTCAGAGGATCGAGCAAATATCCAGTTTGGGATATTTCAATGGTATCAGAGCTAAATGACCTACCATCCTATTGGGTATAGAGTTATCATCAGAAAAAAATTGCAGAAAGGCTTTTGACAAATATTTCTATGAATTTGTCCATAACTAGCACACATATTTGAAGAGAAGTCGTTGTCAATGCTTTCTGAAGCCAACTCTAGGGGTTGAACATTAATAAGTTCTATGAATGTTGGCTGCACTATTGGTGTTGGAGTATATAAAATCTCTCCATGGAAGCTTTAAATTTTTTGGTGTCGTCAATGAAAACTATGGTTCTCGACAGATAATGCATTGATTTGGTGGGTTCTGACCGTTGTTGCCATCATTTTTAGTGAAGGTGCAAGAAATATTTTTATTTTGAAGTAAAAGCTACAATTGATTTTATCGAGCTTCTATAGTTTTGTGTGGCATTGATATAAAAAGAATATTATCGAGTTGCATGTTAATATATGCTTCATCGGCTTATATTTCTATCTCGTAAAAAGCATTCTTATAGGCCAATAGTGGGTTTCTAATGGAAGATCTAAATATATTGTCGATTGAGCCTAAATCCAAAGTTATAAATAGTTTGGGTTTCTGTCATGATAGAGATAATAGGTCGAGCTTGGTAACAGGAGCGAAATACGGAATTGACAGTGACTGCAAGTAAGTTCTAGGAGAGTCTACGGTGATCACCCAAGGCACAGCATGCTTAATATGGTTTGATTGCTATCAGTAGTTGGAAATCCAGGCTATAAGAAATCCGCGTGCATCTCCCAACCGTCAAAGGGTCTAACGATGGCCTCTAGCGGCAACGGCAAGGTTAAGGTCTCCTTCCACTGTGAGCATTCTCCAGTTGGAAATTGGGAAGGAGTTTTGATAACTTGTAGAGCCACAATACTAGTCTACAGCGGGAGGAAGTTCTAAAGGCTTGCGGGTGTATATCAGGTGTGCGGTCTGACGGGTAGCAGTAGCAAAGGGCGTTAGTTTTGGAACCATAGTAGTATTTGAGAAGGATAGTTATAGAATTCAAGCACCAAAAATCGAATACCAAAGCGTTAATTAATTATGGTCGGTAGGAGAATTTCCGTTACATCTTCAAATTCTCCATATGTTACGTGAGGTGTCGACCATATCCATCTTCCGGACAGACCCCCTACGCAGATACAGGCAAAATTAGATCAGAACAAGGCACTTATGACGGAAACATCACTACCAGCTAGTATCTGATGTGTCTCTGTTCTATACGTTGGGAGTTGTAACACTGCTTAGGAATTTTTCTCCACCACGGCACCAATATAAGTATTGAAGGAAGCTATCAAGATGCCTGCAGCAATTTTGCAAACAAACAATTGTTCAATAACTATTTAGGGGCTAAAAATTATTGTTGAAGAGGATTCGTAACGACACTTCTTGCCATGACAAAAAATTGCTAAGGTGTGAATTGGATGGTGTCAATTACGTGTCAGAGTTGTAGAAGTTTTGCAACCTTAAATTTGAGAAAGATGAAAGCGTTATTTATCATGGATATTTGATTAATACATAGCCGTCGTGGGAAGCAAAATTTTGGAATATATGTTGGAAAATGACCTTGATGTTAAAGGTTAAACATTCGATAATCAGTAACACATCTTGAAACATCATAGCTGATGTATGGAATATAGTGTGTAGAGCTAGGATCTTGGAATGACGCATTGGGAATACAGAACACATGCACATTCTGGAATTTGTGAGTATTGTTGTGATCGCAGGTAGTCTAGAACGAAAGGCGGTATCCATCCTAGTCCATGCTACATGTAGAAAGCTAGACCATTTCCGGAAACCAAAACAGCAGTGCCCTTGCTGGATATACTCAGTGATATTTGTACTCTCATACCAAGCTATTAGTAAACAGTTGTCAATTGTCATCAGTCCAACTCTAAATTTCTCGTCAAAATAAGAGTAGAACTATTAAAGTAGTAAGAGAGAGGCCTGGGGACAACTTCGATGCACCAAGAGCATTGCAAGTTTCTTTTTGAATCTTTAGAGCGGTGTGCACTCATATGTAAGTGAAGGGTTTGCATTTCTTCTGTTTGCAGGCTACTGGAAACATATTGCCTGCCGTGGTCAAGGAAGCAGCAGAATATGTTACACAAATCGTGGTTATTTTTGGATTGTTAACTGCTAACGTGAGCAATGAAATTGGTTGCAGTTCAGAATCAGGAAGTAGTTGGGAAGCATTGAATCTTTAGTGGCCCCTTCCATTAACACTGCATGTCCTCTAAGAGATGAAATCAGTGCAACAACAAAGATGACATATGTAATGCTGAATTAATTTCAATCACGGATCCTCAGTTAGTGGAAATTGAAACAAATTAATTTCAACAGGGTTTAAGCTTAATGTATGCCTAGATAGAAAGTGAAACTTTACAAGAGGGCCTTACTCGTGTTCAGCATTGTATTTTGATTTGCTCCTTAGAAATGTTGATGATTGCCATACTGAATACGGAATCAATTGGCATATGTTCCCTCGCTGTTTGCACTTAGGGCAATCTATTTTCTTAGGTACCAACATTCCAAAAGTTTACACCACACTAGTAGCAAAAAGCTCCTTGGCTCTTGTTAGCACTTAGTATTTGTGGGGATTTGTCAAGCCATCATTGTAGATGGAATCTATCTAGATATAAAGGCAATCTTAAGAAGTAGATCAAACTACCTCGATTATAGATTTGAAAGTTATTATGGAACTACAACAGCAATTAGCCCAAAACTTTGAGCTTGACATGAGAGTAGAAATACTCAACATGTATAAGGAATACAACAAATTCCCTCCAAAGGTTCAAAATGACTTACCGTTTAGTGATTATATAGATTCTCACCTAGAGCAGCAAACTAAGACTGATATGGCAAAAAGAAAGTATTTAGAATTGGTTCAAGATCTCCTTGCAAAAGACTAGTGCAAAGGTGTGTATGAAGAATTTTTGGCAGACCAAAATCATTAAATAGAGGGTCTTGAAAAAGATTAGTCAACTACCATTGATTTGCAGCCTTCTCACGATCACATAGAAGATGTTACACAAGGTGCAAGTTTCTACATTGGCGATTTGGAGGTTAGCTTTGACAAGCAGGTTGATGAGATCAGTTACACACAAGGTAATAGTAGATTAGAATTCTTGAATGACGAACCATATATTTCTGATACCCATGACATGAATTTAGAGGAACTGCAAGACAATGAACCGCTTCAATAGGACAATAATGAAATGCATACCTTAAAGAATTAGTTGAAGGTTAGTAATGGCATGGTTCTAATATCGTTGGTATGTTATGAAAACACTCACAAGATGGTGGAAGATCTCTACAGGAAGGTTCAGAAGGGAGTGGAAGCAAATTGGCTTGTTTCTGATTTGCAATTGATCAAAACAACTCTTAAAACTATGAAATCAAATTATTTATTTTTTCTTTCCGACAAAGATAACATGCTTAAAGTTGCTGAAATGCATGTTGATCAACTAAATAAAAAAAGGAATGAGATTATGGAGCTCAATAGAGAGCTTAAGTATACTCATGAGGCATTAGATGATGCTCGGATTTCTTTTCGGGAAGCAAAAAATCAGATTAGGATCACGAATCACTCTCAAGAACATGAGGATAAAGAGAGGCAGGAATTTTTCTTAGAGGTAATTGATGCACTTGATACCATTCAGCAGACGTATGATTTGGATAGTTGCCCCAAGTGACCAAGTTCCAAAACTTCAGATCATATTCAGCTTATAGACAACCCTTTGTTTGAGGTAGGTGCTGTTTGGGTTTCCGATAACCCACTTTTTGAGGTAGAGAGAGTTCCTCTTGATTTCCAGGAAGAGGATGACCTTGACTTCAAAGATTTGGATCAAGCTACAGTTCTTAACAGCGAACCTTGGTCATAGGATTGGTGTGGTGAAGTGACTATTGTTGCCCCTCTCTCGTACAGCCTTTACATAGTTCCAAATTCTAACTTATATATAGGTTAGATGGATTTCTTATTTCAGCAGTTAAACAGGTCTTGGTGGAGGTTTGAGAAGAGTTATGTGTTAATCATAGGGAATGCTTTTTCAGCTTCATTCTTTCTCATGACCCCTATGTAATTAGGGATTCTTCAGAGTGATGATGGCAGTATTATCTTTTATGCGCCCTTGGTGTTGATTTCAGCTTGTGGGCAGCTCATTTCTTACATCATCTACTTGGCATGGGTCGTCACCATCTACTAGGGTACACAGTTTCTGGATACATTTTTATCTCATCATATCATTTGGTTATGCCATTAGCGTTTGGGATCCAGGTGTTGATAGCATGTATCTATGGCTTATTGAGAATTTTGTTATAGATCTACTCGATTTGAGATTTCATGCGAGGATAAGCAGAGTTTTACAGTCTACAAGTGCAGTGATATTTCATAGATTTATATGGGACCCAGGGATCAGGATGATGGATGGGTTGTAGAGTGATACCTTGCTTCGTAGTGTGTCCAGATTTGCTTTCAGATTGGATTACCGGTCTACCTGCAGATACGTTGGGACGCTAGTACTGATTGCTTAAGGACAAGCAATTTTAAAGAGGGGAGATTTGTAATGTCCCCTTTTTGGGACATTAGAAATATTGAGGGCATATTATATATAATATTAAAACTGACTTGGAGAGCGTGGTCTCAAAATATAAAAAGTCAATTGATTATTACAAAGTGGGCAAAAAAGAAAAAGAGAGATAAGACAAAAGGCCTGGAAGGGAGTCGAAGAGTCACAATTGTGAAGATAAAAGGAGATGAGACTCATTCATTGGATATGCTTGGTTTATTATTTAGATTTTAGTTTCTCTCTTGGGAGAGTAATTGGAAAGCTTCAACTTTCAGCTAGTATGAGGACGTAGAGCCACATGCCAACAGACAGTGGATGCAAACCCATTGTCCTTGGAGACGTCACATTAGGTGTCTCGTATGTGCTTACAGGTTCTTTTTTTAAGTTTTCCAATCTGATTGTTAAATTGTGTTTAAGATTGAGTTGTTTAGCATTGGTTATTGTATTGCTGTTGTATAATGCAATAACGTGTTTTAAGGAGTTGTATAAAGGTTTACTGCTTTTTATATTACTAGTTTGTAATGCATTTTCATATGCTCAAGTCTTGAATATTATTTTGGAAAGAATGGATTATTATCTTGTGGAGAATCTTCTAGTTTTATCGTTGTATCATATTACATTTGCCTATGTTGGAGTTTTGAAATATTATATTCAAGAAGAAGTTGGATTAATATCTGGTGGAGTTTTTACTGGTTTCGATTTGGTTTTGTAAGACATTTGCATATTTTTAGTTCTGAATATATTTTTGGGAAGGATCGAGCAAATATCCAATATGAGATATTTCAGAGGATCGAGCAAATATTTGGTTTGGGATATTCCATACTTGTCCTCCTTTGCCTCCAAGTTCTCCATTTCCTGAAGATCAACCCCTTCTCGTACACCCTTACCTCCATTGTCACCTCCAACACTTCCTAGTCCACCTCCTCCTTGGTCACCTTTCTCAACTCCTTTTGCCTACCAGCCACTATTGCCCCAGCCTTATATGGCACCTCCAACTATATCCATCTTATCCTTTTGCCTATATGTCTTTTAGGTTATTGAATTTTTTATTCACATGATTGGAGTTGCATTTTTAGTGGCAATTTTAAGAGAGATATAATTCTTCTTTGTGGATGCGAGTAGGACACTCAACTTGATGTATTTTCTGGAAGTAGCCAGCAGCCTAGCCATATTGCCAAGAATGAAACTATGCTTGATTTAATTTCTTACAGCTCCTCTTACATTTCACTATCTCAGATACATCTTGGATAAAACACGTCATTTAATTTTCCAAAATTGTTTGAATGGTTGCATGGTGCAACCTTCCATGGTAAAAATAGATTTTGTTGTTTATATTCATATTGCTGATCACATAGACAAATCTTTAGCTGAATTTTTAAGAGGGCAATCACCAAATAGCAGTCTAAGTCAGATTAAATATTGCCTAAGTATATTAAGTAACTAAGATCAAAAGGTATCAGATTTAAGAGGGCAGTCACCATTATGTTGTCTAAATCTGAGATCAAATATAAGCCAAGACTATGAAGCAAGGAAGATCAACTATTAGCTATGTCTATGAAGTAAGTGAGATCAAAATTTATCAGACAACAATCTAGCTACTGTTAGGAATTTATTAAAAGTGGAAGTCATTTTGAAGTGATCCAAAACATTCATTGTGAATGAGGCAGGAGTTTTGTAGGGGTAGTTCAATATTTGAGAAAGCTTATCAAATCATATTTCACAATCGCAATGCTAAATATTCCATGATGACAATTGTGTTAGTCCTTTATATGGGGTAGAATTCAAAAAATAACATTTGTTTAGTTCAAATAAAAGATTAACAAGACACCGGTTTTGGCAATACCTTACTTGCAACTACTATTTTAGGTGAAGGGCAATTTTAATAATAAAATTAAATATATTAGTTATATGTTAAAATTAGATATATGGATTATCAATTTTACATTATTTTAATTTTATTATTATTATATAACTACTAATATATATTATTAACTGAAATTCAGTTTTTATTTGTCCTATATTTTTAGTTTGACTTTTTCAAGTGCCATGTTGCAGATGCATGCTACTTCATCTAGAATAGGACATAGTAAGCACAAAAGAAACAATGATATCTGGAAAAAATAAATAGCCATGATGCAAATTCCATCGTGGAACAAAGTAGTTCTTGTACAGAGGAATAGACTTGATATGGAATATTTAGTAATTTGATCAATATTATTGTATGTTTGACAATAAATTCATTCACCTACCTCCATAATATGATCACTTGGAAAAGGCCAATGACCCTGCAAATATGGAGAATCAAGATCCACAAATTAGAAAATTTTAAAAAGGCAAACTATAAAAACATACCTAAAGCAATCTGTTGATGCATACTAGCATACTATTAGCTTAGATACAAGCATTATAGTAGACTTAATCATTAAATATGTCTCTTTCCGTACATGTCTCTGAATGTGACATGCTAGCTTGACATGCCAAGGAAAATTTCATTGCACCTGTGTTGATCCTGTATCATGGTTTTCAATGAAAGTAACAGATCTTGATGGCCACCATCCAAGAAGTCCAGCTGGCTTTCCTTGAGGATCACGTAAACGCCACCACTCACCCTTCACTGCTTCCTATATTGAAATGTGAAATCCATAAATTCAGAATTCCAACAGATACTATTAGTTTATCTCATGATGAAAAGAAGATGCCAACATAGTTATATTAACAAGTCAAACTGTATGAAACATACAAACCTGGAGAATTCCCTTTGTTGTAAAATCAAAGGCAGCAGAGAGCCCACCAGTACTATCAATCCAATCGACTATTCTCTGTCTATGCTTATCTGCAACAATTTATTGACAACTTCCTTAGTTTACAAAAAACAATACTAGCCTTTTACACTTAAAGATGCTTTCTGTAAATCTTAATTTTTCAACACACTTAAATAGCTAGAATTTTAGTTAATCTTAAGATGATTTCAATTTTATTTGATGCTAATGCACATAAGGACTAATGAAGCTTATTAAATAAACTGCTCAGTAACAACTTATCATATCTAGTTCTGACCTTCAATATGGAAAATCATTACGTAAAGGGCATTGACCATGTCCTCACTGCAGACAAGATCAATACAATGTTATGTAAATGCCTACAACAGCTGCTAAATCCCCAGTGGAAAACTATAGCTGGTGAAAGCTCCTGAATAGATCCATGCGATCCCTAAGCCTCAAACTTATCTTCCCACAAAAAATGGTTCTCTAAGGAATTCTATCCAGAACACGCAAGTCACATGTCAACTGCCAGTTAGGGCATAGACGTAACATGCAGCAATGAGGGTAGTAAAAGAAGCTATTTACTCCATGATAACTGACCAAATTCCATGCTAGACTTGGGATACAGAACCTGTAGAAGAGAATATCTCCCAATACGTATCTAATTTATGCTCTTACATCTAAATAGTTAGTTGTCCTCTTTTGCTGCCTGTTTTTCTGTTTGGTGATCTTTAGATCTTGGTTGGTTCTTCCACTGGAAAAACTATATTGCATATCAGATGGCAGTACCTTGGCCCTTCTTGATTAAGGCCTGGTAAGATGTATATTATTTCTGTTTGAGTAACAGAAGTTTTTTTTGCAAACAAGATTAGCATGGAGAAACACAGCAAATGGAGAGGCAGGGCACTAAATTATGTAAGGCAGTCAAATATTGAACATTCAGCAGTGCTGGAAATTCAAGTGAGAAAAACTACTATTTTCAACTTTGTGTGTTCATACAGGAAAGAAAAACAGGAAGACTACATCAAATCAACAATACATTACAAGAAAGGATTACAGGATAAAGTTACTGCTGAAGAAGATGGATATTAACTCCCAACTTAAGAAAGTGAGAATGCTGATATTTAGCTTGAGCAAATAGCTTAGGCAAGTGTATGGAACCCAAAATGGATGGTTAAATAAGTATGATGTTTCAACAAACAAGCATGACGCTTAAACCATTCAGTCAACAAAACAAGAAAACAAATACATAATTTCATCCATATCTCATGTACAACCATCCTCACATTATACTTGTACATTAAGAGAAAAGCACCAAAAAGTAAATGGAATTCAATTACATGGAATAACACAGAAGATTAAAAGAAACTATTATAAACATTAGAACATGGGGAAAAAATTGGAAATGTTGTATCATGCCATATAGCTTGCATGGAAAGCGAAAGAAATTCTGAAGTTCAATTATATGAATAAAATAAAGATCTAATGTTATGAATTACTTTGAGAATCTTAAACATTGTCATAGACTCATTACACATTAAAACAAATTCGTGAATGCACTTAAAGAAGCTTGATTTGCATAAGAGAATCTCCATAGAACCCTATTTTAGTCCTTGCAAATGAAGATTGGAAAGGACGCTTTGAACTTTTACATAGTATATCTACAACAATTCATTTAAGTTATTTATGTATATCAGCATCTTATTGTTTAACTTGTTATTTAAGCATTACTTTTCAATAAGATACTGGTATATGATTACAATTAAGGTTCATGCTTCTTTGTTGATCAATTAGTGCCAATTCTCTACTCAATCTAAAGCCTAATAAGAATGTAAGACTTGCCAAGGACAGAACTACACTCATTGATGGTTGACACGTCCAATGTATACATTTTCCCGAGCCTACAGGTTTAAGGGATTGAGGCATCCTATTATAGTCATTTGAAATACTTAATAGGCCAAAAGAGTTAAGGAGTCCTGTTCTTTAAAAATTTCATTTTGACTATCTAAGATACCTATGGGGTTGAGCCATCATCTATATTGAGTTGAAAAAAATTAGTTCCCTGCCACTCAAGTTGGGTGGATAAGTAAATCTAAATTTTCTCGTGAGATTTATTAATGGTAGTGTAAAAAAAGTACATGCACCTGAGTCTAGACCCACCCACACTGGGTACTGGAACATCCCTAGGACAGGTACGCTATGCACCCAAGCACCCCCACCAGCAGATTTTGGCAGCCACACCACCATTATCCCTATCCCTATCTAGAACTCCAAGGCGTGGGTGCGAGGGGGTGGGAGGTGGGGACTACCCAAATGTCCCTCGACTGCAATCGGGACGAGACAGGATGCTGCCAGCAACGGCAGCCCAAAAAGTGAAAAAAAATATTTTTTTTTTTTCTTTTTAAATATCCCTATTGAACCCTAAGACTATGTAGGTCCCATATAGGGCTCTCTAAGCCTTCAAAAGGCCCACATACTTCATTTGGCATTTACATTTGACATTCCTTTTTTTTTCGATAGCTGAGAGGAAACTGAGAAGAAGAGTTTGAAAGAGGTTGGAGAGTGATTTTGCAAGGGATTGCAAGATCAAGAGAAGCAATAGGAGCAAGAAGATTCAATCTTGCAAGTGATTAATGAAGCACAAGGTAGGTTTTAACTTATTTCTTTTACTATTTCCTTTGTTTTACATTTATTTTCAGATTTTCACTCTAATTTCTTACAACAAAAAAATCAAAATCTACATGTTCAAATTTGTCATTAGAGTGCATTGTTTGAGTTTTAACTTTAAAATTTTAAATCTTTAAGAATTATGTTGGTAGTTTTTTTGTTGTTAAAATTTAAATTTTGAATGATTATGTTGTTATATGATTACTTTTGGTTATTAAGTTAGGCTGAAAATTATAAATTATTTCAATTTCTGAAGTAGGCTGAAAGTAATTATATTTTTTATTTATTTTACGATTATGCTGAAATATATGATTTTGTAAAATGTAGAGTATAAATGGCCTCCAGTCAAATGTAGAAGACATGGAAGTGCATAAGGGAAGTCAAAGTGCCAATTTATCGGAGTATGAGCCTGAGCATGATGCTGATCCAGAGGCAGAGTACAAACCTCATTATGTTGCACCGGGAGCACCTTCTATGATTGCCCCTCTGAGACTTTGGCACCATTTTCTAGGGATCCTTTTGATCCAAAATCCCCTCTAAAACAATTTGCTATCAGATTTTCGCTCCCTACAACTACATGTGGTGGTACACGGAAATGGAAATGTAATTTTTGTGGTGTAGAATGGCATGGCAGCAATACCATAGTTAATTCACACCTCTTTTGGACAGGATATGGTGTGAGTTCTTGCAAATTCCTTGGAAATGCTAACAATGTGAGGTATAGAATTGAAATAGAGTTAAACAAATTGTGGTACATTCCTGATGATAGTGCAGTTCTAGTGCCTAAATCTTTGGTTGATAGGCAACAAGGGCAAGAAGAACGACAAGGAGAACAAGAAATTTGCACCATCAGCCCTGCCCCACCCAAAATTGGTAGAAAGAAGGGAATGCAAAAGAGGGGCCAATATTGTAGCCCATCTCTTTGTCGTAACACTTTGTACCAAATGCAAGCTCCATCTTATCAAGCTCGAGAAAAGTAAATACTACCTAAGAGGCTCCCCAACAATCATCAGGAATTCACAAGAGATTATTGTCCAAAATAATGCTATTGTGTCAGAGTATTGTGTTAATAGCCCTTTTTTTACTCAAATGCATTCGTTGAATCTCTTTTTTGGCAACGGCTATTTTGGGCGATGATTTTCTATTTAAAAAAGTGTCATAAAACACTTCTATTATCACACATGGAGAAGAGTCTTTTGCTAGCACTACCTTCTATTCAATAGTCTCTCAGAATGATGCATTTTTTAACTGATCATTTTTTAGTTTAAGCACCTATGATCATTAGGGAAAGGTTTGTCTACAGATTTGATATACCTTTAGGCAGGCAGATATATTTCATGTGCAACATTTTTAAATATAAGTGTTCAAGATGGAAATAAATTTGTTATTGTCGCTTTGATGAGTACACTAGGAGATTACACTGATCACAGGAGAGTATTGTAGTGTCATGTATTTTTTAAGGATGCAAGATTGGCCTGTTAAAAGATCAAGTTCATCCTGTTAGACATGAAGTAGATATGCATGTATTAGATGGTATTGCATGCCTAGCTCTAGGACTTATTGTTAAGCAAAGGGCATATTACAGAGCTGATTGGAAAACATTGGTGAATCTCTACATAAGCAGAAGAGATAAGTATTTTATTTTATATATTGATCTTGAATCTATGTTATGTAGTATGATTATTGATTATGGCTGATGTTATCAGCTATTAATCTCTCTTGGTTGTAGGATGCGTCTTGAATGATAAAAGATTAATATGAGAATGCTGATTGCAATCATGGGGAGATATTTTCTTAGAGGGAATGTTCAGCCTCAAAAGGAGGTTACATCAACTATCTCATTATGTCGATCAAAGCCATCCCTGCTGAGAGGGAGTCTCTGTTGAGAGGGTATTTCATTCATTGTATGCATGTTGTTAACGAGTTTCCTTATTTGTGATAAGTTATTGATATTGTAGGATATTGAGACTTGGTGGAAATGAGTCTCAGCTATGGTTTTCCTTCTTGTTAATTATCGATTCTTATTTATGTGAAATAAATTAAATTTATAAGGTTAACCTAATAACTCTTTCGCTTATGAGAGATTCATATTAGTGAGCATCATGTAGAGAGAGTCCACGATGTCATCACGCTGAGAGATTTTGCAATGGGAGTTGGAAGTCATGTTGATTGTATCACGTTGAGAGAATCCATGATAAAATGCTAGTTGTAAACCTTACTAACTTGTCATATTGAGAGATTCCATAACAACATCACCTTTAGAGAGTCTACGATAAAAGTTGATTGTGATTTTTGCAGGTTTTTCATCTTGAGAGATCCATGACAGCATCACATTAAGTGAGTCCGTGATGAAAGTTCAATGTGATTTTTGCAGGTCTTACATGTTGACTGATATCCATGATTGTTAGTTATGAATAAATGTTTCCATCTATCATGTTGAGTTGTTCCATGATTATTAACAATGACTAAATTGTTCTCTTGGTGTCATGTTGAGAGATTCCATGACAACATCACGTTGAGAGAGACTGTGATGAAAGCTGGTTGTGTTTCTTGTAGGGTTTTCATGTTGAGTGATTCCATCAATTTTATAGGATCTATGTTATTAGATTTTATCATTAACATTATGGTTGCAGCCTTGTGTGTTTATTTAGATAAAGATCTCTCTTTGGCTAAGAGGGAATGTTGGAGATTGTAGCTGCGATAGAGATCTTTATCTTTGGGCATTAATACCGTTATGGTCACCTTCAGCTAAAAAAGACATTTATGATAAATTATAATATTAAAATATTAAGACATGTGTCATACAACATGTGTTGAGGCATGGAAATATGAAGAGTTGTATTTGAAAATAAAGAGTTGTGTTTTGGGAAATTGAAGATACCTTTGGTTGTAATGTGAAGAGTCTCACTATATGTTATATATCAACATCAAGCAAAGAACATTATACATTTAAATATTTTATTATCGATAAAGTAATCTTTTCTTGTGTTGTCGGATTTTTCACTTCATTCTAGAATGGTTTTCCCACGATAATTTTGTGTGCCTCTTGTCTCTATTTTGGCTATTCCTTATAGCTATCTTAAATTTTTGGGCAAATATCCAACACACACTGAGCAAAACCCAAAAATACTGTTGTGTATTGTTAGACAAGATTACAATAATTGTAAAGCTCTAAAAGAGAGTAATTATGTCGAAATATAGAAATATGACTTGGCTCAAACTTGGAAAGATTAGTCTATTCAGTGACATAATTGACAAAGCCAAGTCAAGTCATCATGCCAAGGCAAAATTAAATATGTTCCTGTAAAGCTTGCGGAGTCTATAGACTTGGCCAGACAAAAAACATTATTCGTGAAATAAAGGAAAAAATTCATTGTATACACTTTTCTATGACACAATTTGGCAAGATGGTTTAAACTCTATGGTACACTAAGTTTCTAGGATGGGATTGGCAGGGGGTGGAAGGACACATTTCTGGGATGAAATTTTTAAGAGTTAAAAATTTTAAGATGTGAAAAAGGATGGCTATTAAAAATGGGGAAATTTTTAAAATATTGGAGATTTTTCAAATGTTCATGTAACAAGATTGACAAGTTGTGAGCTTTGGACTAGAAGCATCTGTCTTGCGACTTCAAAGGGTTAAGCAAATCCAAAACAAATTTTATAGCCTAGAAATATATGAATAAAATGCAATATTCGTACCACATTCTTTTGATTGAATTTGGTTGTTTCTGTGGAGTCTAAATCTCTGATAAAAAAACAGAATATAAACACAAGTCACTCAATTTAGATAGCAATAGACTCATCATTGTTTTCTAAATGAGCAGCAACCTTGGTAGATTCAAGAAAGGATGGATTAGAGATACTGAGGCTTTTGCTCAAATTTTGGAATTTAGAAATTGATGACACAATGAATAATGCAAAGAATTTTAAATATTTAATTTCTATTAAGTTCAAAGAGAAAATATTAAACAAAAATCAAATTTCTAGTGCTAGGAACTTAATATGCTATAAGATTATATTAATAATTGAAATCCTAGTTTAAATGGTTCAAATTATTTTTCCAACATTGAGGCTTTGAAAAATGAAATGAAGATTATTAAAATTGTATTTTATGCTTAAGATCTCCATAATAAAACTGATAAATGGGCAAACCTGAAAATGTCTTGGATCAAACAAATAAGCACACTTTTGCTAACAATGAAATTGAATATTATAACTTCCCTTTTTCTTTTCCCTGGCCTCAATAAAGTGAGAAATGACTACACCCAACCTAATAATTCAAGAATCTTTCAGATCCTCATCATAAACAAAATAGCTTGGGTGGCTTAGTTTCCATTGTGTCCAAATATAGAAACAATATTGTAAAGAATACGAAGTCTCAATTCTACTTCTTCCATGCACTATGGATAGCTTTTTCCTGATTTCTATTTAGCACAATGGTCCTAAAGAATAAATTGAACTAGAATTTGAATGATGCACCAAGGTAAGTCCTTCCATTTTATTGTGTTTTGTATTCCTCTCTACCATAGCATGACTTGTCAGCATTTGCATATTTCTTCACAAGACCCCATGTCCTTTTCTAATCCCTTTAGTACTCTCATGGACATCTCAATCAAGGTTGGGTCTGGCTAGCATACTTGATGTTTTTTCACCATTTTTATTCCTTTGTTCAAGCCCACATTTTCAACCTTGACTAAAGTTGCTATATGTGAACATAAAATGATTATATGCTTCATGCTTCCATTTACAAAAAATTATCACATTGCCACTTAAGGACAAAGAATCTAAATGCTAACCAAGGTAAAATTGTTTGCAAAGACAGGTCTTGAAATCAAACTAGGGTACCACCATCAACATATTTTAGGCATTAAGAAGTCCCTACAATATTTTATTATGTCTTATTTAACCTTCTTGGCTTCACCAAAAGATACATAGTTGTAATGCCCCCTTCTCCGCACTAGCATTAATAGCACATAGTTGGTCTATCTTTCCATCTAGATAACAACATGTGATTTAGGATGCCAACTAGTCACAGGAGTTTTGGTTTTGGTTTCAGTTGAGAAGATTTTAAATGGGAAATCCTAAGGTTAAAGTCACTTTATTTTATTAAGTTGAAATATAAAGTACTGTATTGTTTAAAGTCACTTTATGACAAAATGACTTAGGTGACTAAAAGACGAAATAGTCTTTTATCCAATATTGTTAAGATGTTTGTTTCTTTCCACACTTCGAGGTTATAAAAGAAAGCCCTTGCATTGGGATTGGCATCACGAATATATGTTGCTCTTACAAATCCTAAAGGTTGCTTAATGCGACTGGATAATTCGTAAGGACGAAACAGTGAGACTAGATGCAAACCTAGAATCTCACTTTTGCACTTCTGTAATTATGAAGATCTTTGAGGAGTGGGAGTTCAGCGGCAGAGAGTATACAAGTTTTGAAGACTTCCAAGAAATGAATACGTACAGGTTAGTGCTTATATTTTATGTTGGACGGGAGGCAAGATAAGCAGACTTTACCATTGCTAAGTAAGGAGAGTTAATGTGGATTCTGAAGATTACCATCTGCACATAGCTGGAGAATCGGGTCACTCACAGCAGGACATCACATAGCAGGGTTGGCAGCCGTTTTCCTCTTAGAGAGGTCAGGTGTGTAAGGTGGACCACATATCACTGACATATCTACAGTCTGCGATCAGTTAGCAGCACCACACAGGAGTTTACAGACCGGCAGGGTTAACAAATAAAGTGGTGGTCACGGCAGTTGCTCAGTTTGTTTGTAGAACCCCAGCATTGCGGAGACTTCACTTGGAGTATCACCTGTAGGTGAAGCAAAGATATAATCGCGGGTGGAGGAAGGTAGTAGTAACGTTGATTCAGGCTGCCGACTACAAGCTACGGCACATCATGTACACCAGGGAGTTCTGAAATTCATGAGCATTGTCACTCTAGGTGCTACGTCACCCTTCTTGCACTTAATATAATTATTAGAATCCAATCTTTCCACTGGGTGATTGTAATACTGTTGTATGCACGTTTTACTATCGAGGAAATGAGATTTTGTGAGTGAATTATCCATTCCTGAGGTTGATTATCTTTGCTGCTGTATGATCATTGTTATGAGATAGCCTTCTATCATTTCATAATAGGTGAACTGGAATTCTCAAGATTACTAGACTAGCAGTTTATTTATACAATCTACTTGACTGATATTTGTTCAAGAAAAATTGGTATCCGAGCATTTAGTTCAGTTGCTTGCAAACTGTTCGTGAAAATGTCAATGAAGAAACTCTGAAATTCGTTATAAATTAAGGAAGGGTTATTACAATAGTCCTACTATAGAACTACTGTGATCAAAGGGATGATTGATGCACCAAGTCAAGTCCAAGTAACCCAGTCTCCAATATATTTCATTTTAGGCATAAATGACAGTAATTTTGTTTATTTTACTTGTTACCTTACAAATTTCCATATGTATTCCCTGTTAAAGTGTATACTGAATAAGAGAATACTTCTACTTCTACACTAGAGGCTAATGACACAGAGTCCCCTTCTAAGTGCACAGTATGTGTCTCTCATATGTAAAATATTAAATATGCATGCATCCAAAACATCTATAAAGAAAACCTAGAAAATATATCTTGATATCACACTTAAAGCCTACTACTCTAAAACTATTTCGATAAGAGATTTCTATTAGGCTTATATTCAAGTGGATTTAAAGAGTGGCAAATGTGATATCAATTGTCTCAGTGATTAGATTATTTGGTAGTACTGGTTGAAAATGGTGATGTCTTACCACAATGCCAGATCCAATATATATAGGAGAATGTATTTGCAGTATATTCTTATAGATAAGAGGTAGCCACATTTACTGATAATGTAAATATGTTAAATGGTTATATGAACTACTATTGTATCTGCAAGTCCCCATATATCATTACAGATATAGCTATAGATAAGTTATCGTCACTAGTATCTCAAGGAAAATATGAAAACAATCTTCTATCATTTTGCCAAATACTTATCATATTTGTGTCCAGATGATTTCAAGAATGTTATTGCCTGATATTACTCTAGATATATGCAAGTTCCCTCTGATTTCAGATATTTTGTTCTACAATTTAGTAAGAATCTCCCATTCTATTACTTTGAGGTTCATTCAATCTGCTACCGTTCCTTTTCAAATCTGCTCTGTATTTGTCTTGTTTGATACCTTTAATAAACACCTTGATTTTCCTTTGGAAGCTACTACTAATGTGGACAGAGCAAGGAAAGAAGATATTTTGATGATTATTAATTTTTCTGATTCACCACTCATTTCTATTAACATGATCACTGTATGTATATATCAGGGGTAGAGGGTTGACAACTTCCAATAATATGACTCTCTGATATACATCCCCACAAAATGGTTTTTGTACGTGACTGAAGTGTCTATTTTGTGGCGATTTTACCCACTTAAAACTTCTGGACATAGACGTAATCTATGAAATTCCGATGCCATACTTTGACAAAAATGAGGCACTTCCTTTCAGATTGCACTCTCTTGTAATCATTACTAATGGGCTCTTTAATGATTCCTTATAATGATGGTGTTCATATTAATAGATTCTTGCTAAGGTTGATCCTCATTATAGGTAGATGGATGGATCGATTGATTGATAGACAGACACAAATAGAGACAGATAGGCAAACAAATAAACAAATAGATAGACAGATGGAAAGACAAATAGATAGATAGATAGACAAATAGCATTTGATTATATTTTTATTATTATTAGAACGTAATATAGATGAGAAATTATATTAATTCATATTAATACAATATCGTTATTAATATTGATATTATATTAATTATTATATCAATATTATATTATCAATTTTAATAGTTGATTATATTATATTCATTCATTGATAATATTATATATAATATTACTGATAATATATTTTTTCATTACTATAGCAATAATTTAGAAAACTATATATTATAATATATTATTACTTATTTAATTTTATCAGTGTAATTATAATTATAATTTTGTTTTCCCATTATTTTAATCTTGTACTTCAATTCTTATTATCATTAAATTCCATTCTAGAAAGGAGATACTGTAGTAAACCACAAAGCTTTCATAGTTATCAACCCCTCTTATTTACAAATTACAAGTGCTCAAGCTATTTACAATCGCATTGTCTTCGTAATTATTGGACAATGAACTTATATGCAGCCTTCAACTAGCTATTATTTAACAAATAGTCATAAAATCATAATTCAGGATGAAAAGGCGTGCCTTGGTTATAATCCAAATGATAGCTAGGAGGACTGTAATTGCATGAATCCCAATACTCTCCTACAGAAAACATTGGTCCTGCTGCCTCAATATATTCCTTCACAAATTTTCCTGCAAAACTGAAAATGAAAGCAGTGCACATCTCAAAAATGATGATTTCATGAAAAACATAACATTGTGAGCAAGGCCATATAATAATGTCATAAAACATGGAAAAAAACACTCGTGACCATACCCTTTAGCAAAGTCAAATCGGAAATCTTGAAAACCAACACTTTTCCTGAGCCATCGTAACCATTTTTTAATGTCATTGCGTACAAAATCCTGGGTGTGGTCAATATTTGGCACTCCATGGAAATTATCTCCTGTGCTCCAATTTCCCTAGACATATAATGATGAACAAATAAATTATTGTATGTAACAGAATGTGGAACCTCTAATTTCAGCTTTGTGTTAAATAGATAATATGGACACCATATTATATGGTTGATACTGGCAGTACTTAATATTTGGATTTGCACAAATAAAATGGAAAGACCCAAAGAAAATCTGATTGAAGAAGTACTGAATTGAAAACTTACAGTTATTTGTTCCTACTACCACATAACAAGATCATCATCCAGTTCTTTTTTTATGTAGAGCCTTGGATTGAGGTTGAATATTTCCTAGTTAATCTAATGCACTGAAGATTTGCTTAAGCTATATAATCTATTTACAGGATTTTTTATAGGTTAGCAGATCTATATGTGAGACTATAAATTAATACACTCATCACAATAAATCAAGGTTGCATGGGTACTCGTACCCTCACCCCTAGTACACCCACGTACCCAAGTACCGGATACACATATCCTAAGTACCGGGTACTCTGTGGAGAGCATCATAGCTAAGGACCTTGATTAAGATTTCGATTTTTTGTTTGCATATCAGCTCCTAATCAGTTTGAAACTTTGATACAATATTGATTAACGATAAACTTTATCACTATTCAAGTCAGAAGTTTATCATTTGCAATATGTCATTGTCATATGATTTATGATCTTCTTGTTCATGTTTAAAGTCTGCCTTCTCTGTTATGCATCTAATCATTTATCATTTATTATCATTACAAACACATAGCAAATCTGAAACTGAAAACTATACATTACATTTGCAAACTTTATCACAGTTCTTGTTTTGAAAAACCATTGTCATGACTCCTAATTTCAGATTTTCTATAAATATAAAAGTATAAATAAAAAATAAAGTTTGACATACCCAAGTACCCCCGTCCCCTATTATGAAAAATAGTCGTACCTGTACCCGTAGTACCCCAAGTACCCCCGTCCCCATGCAACCTTGCAATAAATATATTCATCAGATTAAAAAAATACAAGATCATCATTTTTGGAGTTATTTGAGATAATAAGAATGATTGCAGATAGATCCAATATGAGTTATGTGATGACCTACACATTATACTTGTTATTGAAATCTAAAAGAAAATCAGTGAACAACCATTAGGAATCACATAATGGACACAAATTTATTCACAACTAGAGCATAAGGTTATTTTTTCCATAAGGTTGCACCCATTTCTTCTAACTTGTTCATCAAGTAGACAAATTAATAAGTTCTTAATGTAACCCCTTGATATTTGCCCACACTTGCCCTGCACAGGATTGTAGGAACCTTCAATACTTCACCTAATCTACTGCTTGTTGGGAAACGGGAAAGAAGGTGCCTAAAATGGAACCTAAATTCTAGATAGGTGATGCATCAAATAATACTTAAACCCATGCCACTAATTTTTACACACGGATCATCAGGTACTGAGCTATTTATCTACACAACTCAACTATTTGGCATTTCTGCATCAATGTTTTATAAGGAAACTTGAGTTCTCATAGGTTTTCTGAAGGAAATGTAATTTTTCACAACAATGGACTGTTTATATCCATTAAACAACTTATAACTACAAAATGCATGTGTTTTCTGTTTCAAGGTGCTGGGATGTGACAACATCTCAAGGACTTATGAAAATCAAGGGTTACACCCATCAATCTTCATAATACAAACAAGAAAAACAGAAAGATAAAAAGGTAGAATCATTGATCTATTGATATGCAAGGTGCTGTGACAGCAGGATGTAGTCTGAAAATATCCTGAAAAACTGAAAATGCATGCTATTTCAGTCACAAAATGACTGGTTGAGAGTTAAAAAGTGATATCTCTGCTGAAAGAGCTTCCAAAACAGCTACAATCTTAGCCAAGAAAAAATAAGAACTAAAAAACTGCTACCAGGCATACCATATATGTCTCTAGCTGATGCTACCATTTTGGTCCATGTCGTGAAGAAAAATGACATATTGGATTTAGTTTCTTGGTCAAACCACATTTTTGGACATTGGAAAAGTCCTTTTCTTGTTTTATTATTGAAGATGCTTCTTTGTGTTGTGAGAATGAAGATGATCTTGCTAGTTGGTAATGTCCCCTTTCTGGCCAAGTCAGGAAAGCCAGGACAATTACTTCAGCCTCCCTTTCTACCATGTCAATAAATACTATCTACGGAAGACAAATCAATAGCTATCGCAATTCCTGATATTATCAATCTAAATGTGTGTGATTATAAGTATCAACCTATAAACAACAATGTCTCATAAAATTGATACGAAGTGTGCTCTGTAAATGTTGTTTTATTATCACTTCTAGTGATACGCATAATCTGATATACACTTTGATTATGAAATCAATATTTATTTCTTTCAGCAATGGCTAAAATATCTGATAAGTCTGATCATGTATGCAACAATTGATGAGAGGATGTCGCCAATGGCAATATAGATTGCTATGTCTGATCTTATCTTTATGACATATGCAATGGAGTCCAATATGTTGCTTATAGCAACAAGATTGCTGCTTCTGATTTGTAATTGAATACTTGCATGTACAAAGTACTAATCGCTTTAGAAGCGATAGAAGCGATAAAGTTTCTGTGTTGAATATGGAGATATGTACTTGCAACGAATGCTGATACTGAGTCTATTGTGTCTATGATTATAACTTGCAATCAATGATGGATATTGTGTCTGATATGTCTTCCCTAATCTCTGCAATCCTGATATACCATCTCTGATATACCAATATACACTTGCACCAAATGTCAAAGGCAAGTCGCTCTAAATAGAGCAGATCCATAAAGGATGAAATAACAAAAGAGAAATAATCCACAATGATTCTGGAATGATCAGATAGAATGAGTTCTTATAACTCTATCCTTCTACAGTCATACCTCTTGGATAAGTCAAGTCTGCATATTATAAGTGCATCTCTTTATAACAACCCACTTAAAGTCTACTTAATCATATGTCTAATTGTTCATAGCAACTATCCTTAATAATGATAGGTAGTAATAATGTTATCGCTTATTAACATATTGCCACTGTCGTTGATCACCAACGCACTTAGCTTGACCTTCCAACTGCAATTGTTGTCTATTCCCTAAATATGACTAATCCTTTGATGATTTGCTGTCCTCTTATTGGATTAAACTTTTGCCCAGTGTTAGGAAAAATTCCTTATCATAATTTATTTGATGATCTTCATCACTATTAACTATAACTTCCAATATTGCAGTATTCCTCATTACGGGGATATAATCCTTGTCTTCTTTGAGTGTTGATGATTCCAAGGTCGGTTCCATTGATCATTACCTTCATGGCTAGGAGTAAGCATTTATCAAGACCCACTGCTCATCTCATAAAGCTTATGTCAATTGCTTTTTATCATCATTGGACATACACAGTCGCTCCCTCTATAATGGAACTGTGTACCTTTGCTTATCTGTTCATATCCTATTAATATTCGGTCATACCCTTTTAAGTAGTTGATATTTTATTTCTTTCTTGGTTGAGTGGCACCTATGGTGCTCAATGTCATAATCTTGTGCTTTTCGAAGAGTCTTTTGTTTGAGAGTCTCTACATATAGATTTTATTAATATTATTATTTGTTACTTGCTGACTCAATATTAGTCTCATAGTCATCATTCCACTCAATGGTCAACTTCATGTTAGCAATAAACAAGTTGATGATAAGGTGGTCACTACTATGGTTGTCCTTGTACCGTTCTTTTTGCTCATTCTTATTAATAACTGATGCATTATCCTTTTGATTGATTAAAGCTACATACATTGCTTAGTCCATTGGCAATATAGTTTCTACTTATGAACTTTGTTTCTTCTTTTACAGAATGCCCTTTGGTTTATTTTTGCAAGTTTGACTCTTTTTAGAGACTTCTCAAAATTGAAGTAGCAGCATTGTGAGGTCCAAGTCGGAAACATTATATGGTAACTCCTATATTCATTCATGTCTTGTTCAAACTGCTTCCAGATTCTTGTAACTGCTATTTCCACTCTCCTAGATAGGTGCAACTACTGAAAAATGCTCATAAACAATCATAAATGCCATCACACTAGGTCAAAGGCATTCCCAAACTGCACTGTATCCTCATTCCACTTGTCAAACTGCTCCATTACAGTCTTAAATGCCATTAGCAAAGAGATAGGAAATGTTTTTTTTGAGAATTTGAGGGAAGCAGGACTTATTGAGGCATTGAATATCTTTGTAGAATAATATTTTGACACCACTACCATATAATCACCATGTATTCTTGTTTATTTTCCTGTATAACACCGACACTAGGGCACGTCTGGATGTCTGTACGCCAGGACAAGTTTCCGGGACGGGGGGACAAAGAGCCTCAATTTCAGGACAGCGGGGAAAGGCTGATGGAGCCCTAAGTTTAGAGTTTCCATTTCTTATGTGTTGAGAATGAGCAAAGATGGAAAGTTACTCTTGGTAAAGGAACAAAGGTTACCAAAAAGATATGAAAGAACACCTGAAATATAGCAGCAGTATTGTACCACTGAGATCACATACATATATCTCCAAATATTAGGGCCAAATAGCCATCTATCCAAGAATACTTGCCAGAATTATCAAGCAGACACATTTGAAGCAAATAGAAAGCAAGCCATATCCAATGATTTTCAAGGCCACATTGGATAATAAGGGCTGTAATGCAGGATAACAGGTTTTCTGATTGATTGGGGGGATATACACAACTTCATTGACTTGTCCTATGTGAATAATTATGTCCAGTATAGTGCCTTCTGAGTACGGGCGGCAAGTGCCACGATTTTGCATTGCTAATTGTGTTCCATAGGAAATTATAACTTTGGGTAATTGCATTTGTACAAATGACTTTTTATGTGGTCGACACTGAGAACAATAGTGTGTAGTGGTTGCCTTTCACTCAAGTCTTGCTGATTTAGGAAGTATTTGAGACTATTGTAATCTGTTTTAGCAGTAAACTTACTCCCCACTAAATATTGTCTAAACTTGGCAAGAGCGTGCATTATTGCTAGCATCTCTTTGTCATAAATTGAATGGCTCTTTTCAGCACCTCTCAACTTTCTACTTTCAAAAGCAATTGGGTGTTTGTTTTGTGTTGGGACAGCACCTGTCCCTTCACCCAATGCATCACATTTCAAGCTTGGTAAAATCAGGTATTGCTAATACGAGGCACGAACTCACAAGTTCCTTCAACTGGTCAAAAGATTTTTGTGCCTCATTTGACCATGCAAAAGCTCCCCTTTTTGTCAAATCAGTCAATGGAGCAGCCACCTGTGAAAAACCTTTGAAAAATCTCCTATAAAACCCACACAGACCAAAGAAGCCTTTCAGTTGTGATAAATTTGTAGGAGGGGGTCAATCTATGATTGCCTTGATTTTTTCTGGGTCAACACTAACCCCTTTAGAGTTGATAATGTGAACAAGGTAGAACAATTCCATTAAACCAAATTCAAATTTAGACTCCTTAGAAAACAAAGATACCTTCTCCAAAATACTAAGCACCTCCTCTAAATGTTTCAAGTGCCCATCCCATGTCTTGGTATATTAAAATGTTATCAAAAAATATCAAAACAAACTTGCAGAGCTGCTTGATAAAAATCCAGTTCATTCAAGATCGGAAGGTGGCTGGTGCATTAGTCAACCCAAAGGGCATGATTAGAAACTCGTAATGCCCATAGTGACACCTAAATGTTGTCTTCTCCACATCCTCTTCCCTTACTCAGATTTGGTGGTACCTGGATCTCAAATCTATCTTGGAAAGGAAGCAAGCTCCATGCAGCTCATCAATCAACTCATCAATGGGTGGAATGGGGTGATGGTTCTTAATTGTTTTCCTGTTCAAAGCCCTATAATCAATACACGTGTATGGTTTCATCTTTCTTCTATACCAAGACCACAGAGGAAGCAAAGGGACTCTTGCTTGGCCTTATGTGACCCAATTCCAACAGCTCTTTAATTGCCTTCTCTATCTCATCTTTATGTCTTTCTGAGTGCCTATAGGGTGTGGTTATGACTGGTTTAGCACTTTCCTCTAGCTCTATTATGTTTTCAATGCCTCTATCCGGTGGAATTCCATGTGGGATGTCACTAAATACCTTGTTATACTTATCCAACACTACCTTAATCTTAGGCTGAAAACTATTGTCTTGCTGTCCCAAATCTTTTGGTGAGAAAACACACTCTACTGCCCACTCCACTTGATCGTGCCTCATTAACCTTTCCATTCTTTAAAGGAAACAATCTTTGGACCGCCACTTCCTCTAGAGGAACTTCTTCCCTTCAACTTCAAACTTCATTTCCATGCTTTGCAAATTTATTTTAAATTCACCAAGTGACCGTGGCCATTGGATGTCAAACACCGCATCCGTGTCCACAATGCTAACTACATAGAAGTCATCCTTCAATTCATATTCTCCTAGTTGAATGCATAAGTTTGATATCTTACGTGTGCAAGTGATTGTGAATCCATCTGCAACCATTACTCTTTCCTTTTTAATGGCACCGTACAAAATTAGTTGGGTTTAAAGCCTTAACCCAACCCCTTAATGGCTCCATCAATCTGTCTATGAAGAGCACCGCCCTCATCCTCTCTAAAATATCTCATTGAGACTGAAATCTTTTGAAATTCTGAAATATAACTCTCCACGGTTCCCCATTATTTTAATTGTGCCAATTCTTTGAAGTCCAACTCAGGATCTTTCTTACCAAATCAATCAATCAACCTCTCGATGAATATAGCATAGGTTACTATTTGATCATGGCCCAAGGTAATCAAACCATGATACCACCAATCATGAGTGCTTCCCTCCAAATGCAAGGTTGCATATTTGATTGCTTTATCTTCAACCATATTTTTAAGCTGGAAAAGTATCCAACTTTTTGAACCCACAATCTTATTGTCATTTTTCCAAACCCATCAAAATACGGTATGGGTACCTTACCCACTCTTCGTTGGAAATCTTGACATTGGTACCTATCACCATTTCCCCTTCGTGGCCTGTTCCTTTCCCTAAAGGCAATGTACTTAGGAAATGGCATTTCATCATGAAAATCTGCTCCAAGTGCTTGCCAATTGGCCCATACTTCTCTATGGAAATTTTGGTATGTTGGCTCATTTGTTGCTGGTGTATTGTTAACTTGATTGAAGGTAGGGATTAGTGACCTGGAGTGAATCATTGAGCCATTATTCCCTTGCACATTTAAAGTAGAGCTTTGTCCCCTATTTCCATTATTTCCTTGGTTTGTGGTGTTGTCATGGTTTCCGTTATCTACATTGTTGAACCAATTGTGTGAGCATTTGTGTCATTTGTTGTTGTGATTGGACAATCAGATCCACCATATCTCGTTGTGTCCTTGCCAATTCAACCAGACTGTAATGGGCACCCTAGAAATGCCCAAAAATTGAACCAACTACTTATAGGAATTTAGTCAAATAATTTGCACCCAACTCTTAATTTCTCAATTAAATGTTAAACCCTCTTTATGGCTCCGGAAATAAAATGTTTGTTTGTTTTAATGTCTTTGCGTAGATTTGAAACTACATAACATGAACAAGAAGGAATTTATAATAATATGTAAACTGAAGATCGAACTGCTGCTGAAATAATATTGATTTTCAAACTAATAAAATCAGATACATAGCAACCTTTTCAACTCACTAATTACTCCAGCATTATAACACAATTTTCCAGTAATGACTTCCCATCTTGCTACCACAGTAACATGAATAGTGTCGTGATACAGTGATGCGAATAGTGTCACGCTACAATAATGTGAATAGTGATGTGCTACAGTGCTGCTACAGTAAAATCTGCCTTCAATCAATCCAAGACCCTCATAAAATCATCCCTTTAGAATGGCATAAGCATCGGACAAGAAGTGGGAATGATATGAGCAAACACCCAATCCGCCTGTAGTTGGAAATGCACTCAACCTGCTTGTTAATGAAGTTGATAGCAATGAATTCCAAAGGCCAAACCCCAAGGGAATGACGTCTAGAATGTCACAAGAGAGGATAGACGTCCTCTAATGCCAAGAATGGATCTGCAACTCACACATCAATTTTCTTCTCATATTCCACTTGCCGAATGAAGCCACTAATGCTCCCTTTTATTCTTTCTCCAAGAGTTGATTCAGCTCACATGAGCAATGTGGGATAAAAGATGTGCAATATAAAACATATTAAAATAATCAGTTATGTCTCCCTTAGGAGCCCTTTTCTGATTTGCACACATTCCCATAAAATTTAATATTAAAGTAACACTTTAATATTTTACAACTAAATTAAATGTTACTTTAATAATACTTCAAGCATTAAAATATATTAGCTATCAGACTCTGAATAGCATGAGTGATAGCTCTTCAGAAAGCTCTCGCCGAGTAGTATCAAATTCAATCACCAAAACTAGCCTCCCCTATGTCCTGCTGACTTACTAAAAATAGTGAGTATGCCTGAGACTAAGTAAATCAACTCCGTTTTGACCCAAACTGGAGATGACTACACCAAAACACTCTAAGATCCCTTTAAACCCTTCGTTAGCCCTTGGGACCATGTAGAACTAGGCTAACGCACACACACTTGGTCGACTGCTAAAGTGGGGACATTACAAGTATTCTCAATCCCACTAGTTTTTGCATCTTTGTCCATTATTTCTATTTGACAAGTTGTTTACCCAATCTGAGGCTGCTAGTCCAAACTGGTGTTTAACTTGTTCCTATAGATTTAGTGTTGTAATGCATGCATAACCAGATAGCTACCTAAGGGCTTATCAAAGCTAAGATACCACTATAGTAACCTGCCCCTGGTTACCAACCACTTCTTACTAGCCTATTTTCTAAATACTCCTAACTTACTAGTTTCAATTTGATCACTGCTTAATTAAGATAACAAATGAAATGTATTCAAGAGCAACCAAATACCAAACACGTATTTGCAAGTTCATGGAAGCATAACAGTAAAAATAATGAGAGACATACAATTTGTTCTTGCCTCCTACGGCAAAAGATTATATAGACTAGACAAAGGTGTTGACTACCCTTTTTGAAGGCTGGGAACACAATTAGTGTTAGTGTTGGGTTGACCTTGAGTCTCCAATGTCGTCCATCATGATTCCCTGCCCTCAAGTTTGCTCCAAGCTACATGTCACCACCTTACTCATAGTAATGCCATCAAAACGCACATCTTTGTTGTCGTCTATCCCCAGTCCGAGTGGCCTCCTATATGCTGCTGCAAATTTCTAAGGGAAAAAGACAGTTGTTCTTCACACTCGACTGTATTATTGAATAACTCACAAACTATCCTGGCTCTACTTCCAAACTGAAGATAGCAAGTTCTTTTGGTGAGACCCTATCCCCACAGAGGTCTGGCCAATGAGAAAGTACTTCAAGTGTTACGATTTTTGCACTATTCTAGGAGCCTCTCTCAGCTCCAAAAATAGCCTCTATCGAAATACCTTTCAGTTTTCCTCTGCCAAGTAAAAAACTCTGCATACAATTTCTCCTACTGACTACTAAACGCTTCCCCAACATATCCTTCCAGCTGAGTAACGCTTGCGTCCTCAAACCACACTGGCAAGTCAGGCTTCCTGAGCCACGTTGGGAAATCAGATCTTCACTTAAGGATTTGCCTAACCTTGTTTTTTCCCATATATGTTTATAATACCAAACATGTCATGACAACTCATATAAACATATATGCTATTTTAATAATTTACTAAATGCAAAGAAAGAAGGCAAGAAGCATTTAATAAATTATTCTCCAAGGTTCGAATTTAGAGAGGAACATTACACATCTTTCCTTTTCATATACACTTCACTATTTGATTCCAAGAAGTTTTGGACAGCTGACCTAGCCAATCTATAATCATTAGAAAACACACCCAACCTAGATCTTGCACAACTTTTTGTAGATATCGCTTCATCCTTCAACTTGCCATGCATGAAATAACAGGTGTTCCAATTCTCCTTCTGTATTATGCAACCTGTCCTCGAGCTGAGACACCAACACCTGGAGAATCCTATTTTATCATTTGAGACATCTGTAAGCCAGCTAGAAATCCAACAAAACCCTAAAGCTCTGTGAGCTCAAAATGTTAGTTTCCCCTTCAAAGAGTCTCTTTTCATGAAATATGTGCAGTTTTGGAGACTCTAAGTTAAGTTTAAAATCAAAATTCATGTAGTAACCTGTATAGCAGCAAATAGCACATGGTAATCCCTTTTGAAGGTGCAGGACTAAAAAAATGTAAATAGATAATCTTCGGAAACCTAAGAACTAAACTTCAGTTATCATACAACTAAAACTAATTATACAGTTATGTCTCATTCATTTGTAGAAGCATTACCTTTGTATAAAGTATAAACATCTAGCTGTCTTTACAGTCACCTAATCTGGAAATATTCAGTTCCACATAATTTCCATTAGAGAAGTTTAATCAAAATTTGTTTCAATTGTGTTACAGTGAACGCCCTCAGTCATAACCTATCATACATTTTTGACATGCCAATTTAACAAACAAGTCAGAAAAATTATTAATAGAGTCCCTATTGTGGACGAATCACCTATGCAAGACTTACATGTCCACCAGTACAGCGAGTGACAGCACGTTCATCCCAAGGTAACGGCATTCCATCATAGCGATTATGCATGCCCCCAGCTCCTTGAGTGCTCCCAACACGATGATTAATAACTATGTCGGCCATAGCTCTCACATTATTATTTTGCATTGTATTAAGTAAGCTTTTCAGTTGATACTCCGAGCCATATTTAGAATTGAGAGAATAAATATTCCGGGGCAGGTAGCCTGGAAAGTAAGAATTGGACTGCTCAATCTATAATTAGATAAAAAAATAATTATGTGAGTTTGTGTGGCACTACTAACAAATCAACATTTCCTCACCTTGGGGTGCAAGGGAATCAAAAGCAGGTGGCAACCACACAGATGTAAATCCCGCTTTTGAAATTAGTGGTATCTTTTGCTCCATACTTGACCACCACTGATGTTTATGTGACTCCCAGTTGAAGCCCTACAAAACATCATATTAATTTCCATTTGCTTTGGATTCAAACACAAGTACATTATTAATATTTATGCATTCTTTTGAGTAGGTGAATAATGAAAGATATTCATGTGCACACCGTTGTGATAAAAAAAAGTTGTCATATATTGTAAATGAAGTTTATAAAAATGATCAAATAACCACAGTTCCAGCTTTTGGAATCTTGACAATGGGCTTCAATAACTGAATTTGGATGATATCATCCTGAATAGTAAACGATGATCATACAACCATGAGAAATTACCTCTTGGCATGTTCCTTCAGCTTATTAGCTTCTATTAAAGTTAAAGTTGTCAAGGATAATAATACACAAATTAAATAAGAAACTAGAAAACATTAAAAATACCTTTTAACCACGAGTTCAGACTATATCCCTCCATGTAGCATAAAATAATTAGAGGATTTGAAATGAATATAATAAATGGAAAAATTGCTGTTTTCCCCCTGGATGGATGCATCTCCAAGGTAAAACCCACACACCTGAGAATGGGGATATTGCAGGGACAGTGAGACAAAGAACAAATGCACACTGCCATTCCCTTGAGTGCATCTTATAATGCAGGATATTACCCTCAACAGTGCAGAGTAAAGACATTCCTCCATTATCCCAGGGAAGGCAGTAAATAAGGAGTGTAGAAGAGTAGCTTATAGCTCCAGCTTGGAGATTTTAAAGCCCATGAGATTAAGATTTTATAATTGATGAATTTTATTTAATTTTCTTGTAAATATAATGAAGCTATTTCTTGCGATTTTCTGAGTTATTCTCTTTGTTATGCTATATACAAATATTGGGTGAAGTAATCTTATCTAGTCTAATAGAACATGTGTCTGGGTGTGTAAGGGGAGTATCATGTCAAAAAAAATCTTTCACTTAATATCCAAACAGCAGTGAAAGAAAATGAAGGTACAGGTAGTCTCCAAGAGAGGACAGATAGAAATGCAAGCTGGAAGACATCAAGGTGGAAGGTAGAACACATATTTCAGAGAGACCAGAGTTGTTCAAGACAAGCAAGAAATGATGACTGTGTGGGGAATGATCCATGGAGAACTTTCTGCAATATATGGACAAAATTAAACAGAAACCTAATGAAAAGGGGCGATGGATAGGTTCCCATACAATGGAGGAAGGAAAAAGGGGATTTACAGATATGAGATCCACACACAAGGGGTTTGCAAAGTAAAATAGGCCTGTTGGTCGGTTAAGTATTTGAATTACATATGCAGGTGAAGGTTTCAATTAGAAGTAAGGAGAAAGGGTTGCGATTAAATCTGAATAGAGAAATAGCGTGCAGACGAGTTGTCTCAGAAAACACTTTCTAACCTTTTTGTTCCTTTTGTTTAAGGTGAAATATTGATTGAGATTATTGTGGATATCAGTCAGAGTCTGTTTATACATTACAGCATTGTAAATTGACAGATTGTTGGTTTTTACTGTATTCCCTGTTTGCATGTGGCATTATGTGAGTGCTATGCTTTTTTTGGTAGATGAAGGAAATATTCAACCCAATGGATTTGAAACATGGGGTAATCATTTATAAGATTGAAGTGTTTATAAATTGATAAACAGGAGTACCTAAGGGTTTAGACATTAAGCCCTAAAAGTTTTGGCTTGTAAGACCTTAGTTAGGTCATGGTGTGAATAAGGACCATGAGCGAGTCAAATAGGTGGTTTGGTTTGAGTTTGACATGTTTGGAGTGGAGTTGTGCCAAGATTGGCAAAATGTTGCTCATTTGGGCAAAAAATTGTCAACTATGCCAAATGTGGGCATGTTATGCAAAATGGTATAATAGTGGTTAGGAGGTCATGTTTAGTGGCTAGATATGTCTAGGGTGGCTAAAGACATCATTTTACACCCTTAAATTGGATAGATGCATTGATAAGGAAAAAGTTGTCATGACAACTTTTAGAACATTCAAATATTGCATTCACAATTTTTGGCAAGAAGTTGCATTTTGTGCCTAGTTAGTTATGGGCACTAATCATCAGTGGAAACATGTTAAATAGGCATATTTAAGACCTCCCAAAGCATTGTAACAAGGTTGGTTGCTACTTTGAGCAATTTGAAATAGCAAACAATTGGCAGCTTTCTGGTTTAACTTGCATTGTCTACTTGCAACACGAGCAACTCGTGTGCCATTGATTGGAAATGATGTCTTTTTTATGTACATAGTTAGAATAGGATCGCCCCTTCCCTTGTGTGCTTTGGTGTTGCATTTTGTACAATTTTGTTTAGCTAAATAAAATCAAAACTCTAGACTATTGTTCACTAGCAGAATCAAGGTTTTGACCCAAATAATGTTTCCATCTTAAAACTTCACTATGGGATTTGCACGGCCATTCAAGATCTTTGAGAGAAGACTATGTACAATCTTTTTGTTTTGGTTGCAAGCCAGAAACTGCAATCCCTGATTTTTAAACTCATGCCCTAGGCAAGCTTTGTGGCACCCAGCTAGGTGATTGAGTACTAGTTTTCCATTTCTTGTAGGAGCGGATTGAAAATCACAATCCAACGATACAACGGTGTGTAATGGAGTCAAGAGAAACTTTGGATGCAAGATTAAGTCCAATTGAATCAATCTGAGGAATCAAGTGTAATTAAGCTTGTAAAGACTCAAACTAGGGTTTGGAACTATATGAAGGTTTGGGGAACCAAGAAACTATAGAATCTTTTAGGTCTCCCAAATCGATATTTGGAATGGAAATTTCTTTCCTAGGTCATTTGATAAATTTTTGAATTAAGCCCCAAAAACTCAAAAGAGAGGTCTAATTGGTGACCTAAAAGGCTAGAAGGCCTAGAAAGACACAATTTGGAGATCGGTAAGAAAAGGTTGAGAAGACCTAGTAAAATTGGGTTGAATCCTAGGTTTCTGAGTGAGAATTGAAGCTCTTAGACTCCTACAAGAAAGACTTGAAGCATTTGGTGATGCATGTTAGGGTTATGAACATGGATTTGTTGACAAGGTTGAACCACCTTGTTGAATTGATAGGGAACTCTGAGGTAGGACTTTGTCTTTGATTCTCATCTTACTTTTGGAAGTTTTGAACCTTTGGAGGATCTTGAGTAGACTAAATCAAGAAAGTGACCAAGAAAGATAGAACAGAAGCTAAAATCCTAGAGTGTCCCTATTAAAAGGATATTCTGCTCTAAAATATTAAAAAAGGGAATCTCCAATACCTTATGGTCCTATATAACATGAGTTATAACTTGTGTGAAAATGTTGAGGAGCTTTGAGGCCTTGACTAAGTTTGTTGGCTCGGGATTATTTGGTTAGGTGATCTAGCTATGGATTTAGCGAACCACAAGCCATTTCCTTTCAACCTGGTTGAGGGCTGCTGCCTCCAATATTTTTGTTTTGAAAACAAAACATAAAAAGTTGTTATGGGTTGTGATAGAAGGAATAGTATAGCTATTCCCCAATATTGTTTTCAAATAACAAAAACAATCCCCAATTTACAAATTTTCAGCAATATGTAGTCCCTATATTAAATCTCAACTAATTCAACTCCTTTTGTGCTTTTGGTATGCTGAGTCAATTCTGATTCAGAGTAATGGTACCATGACCAAATCGACTTATCTAAATTATTTTCTCTGTCTCATACATTATTTATGTATATTATGTGCTTATATTATATTTTCGTTCGCTTATTTTTTGTCATGTCCCTCAAGTACAAGCCAAAAAAATTGGGGGGCAAAAGCAAGTTTTCAAGCTGACTGTAACTAGTTTTGTATTGCAAACTTGATGAATCATCAAGCTGAATATTTTAATATAGATATATTCAGAATTTTGGTTCAACTAATTGTCAAATTGTTTACATAAATGATAAATTGTAATTCTTATGATTTTTTTAGTTAGTTTTCAAACATTGTATATTCTTGTAGCCTCCATGCTTCATTATCAAATTTTGGGAAAACATTTGCCACCCTTGAAACTCCTCCCCATATCCCCCCATACTATAGGCTTGATCAACATTGAAAATTTGTCATTGCCACAAAAATATATCCTTATTTGTCTTATTCTTGCCAAAATAAATAAACTCAACTTTCTACTTTGGTATGTATCAACTACAATATGAAAAACATCAAGTTTTTGACTAGAGTTGTGAAAAGCTTGTTTTAGATTTTCATAATCATTTATCCATTGGAGTAAAGATGAAGAATATGGAATCTTTTATAAGATTACAGGGATATATGTTAGTTTTTACTCATTCACTCTCATCAGGAAGTGTTGAAAAGTGTACACAGCCTATGTTAATTATAACTTTTCAAATGCATATGCACAGATTCCAAATCTAATATAATAGAGTACAAAAAACAACTATTCACATTTGAATGTCTTTTTATTTCTGTTAGACAGTTTTAAGTACCAAAGCTTCTAAAAGTTTTTAACAGGATGAGACATTTCAAATAAGAAATAACATAATTGTCTAGTCAATAATAAGTAACATACGTGCATTAATAATACTTAGAGTGAAATAATGCAATATTTTTTGTATTTACCAATCTGTAAAACACTCATGACAAAATTTTAATCTGTGGTCTGAGCTGTGTTTCATTATACCTGTAGGAGTATTTCCCTTCCTCTTTGAATTACACTTTGCCCTGGAAAAGAAAAATAAAACAATGTCAACTCCATGGTACTGGGAAAATATTAGTGTGACCGTGTTGACAAAGAAATGAAATGGGTATTTTGTAGATCATTAAATGCTATTAAATTCTAAACTTGATGCCGTGCAATAAGCATAAGTACAAAGTTGTTTCAAGGTTCACCATGTATTATGCAGACTCAAAACTTGAAAAGAAATATAATGTTTAAGCTCTACGCAACCAAGCCATTACATGTTTGATTTAGTACATGGACCACTTTTCTTTTTGGGTGACAAGACTGAAAGGACTCAAAAGATGCTTTAATAAAGGGCAAACGAATGACACTTTGTATCATGAATAAATTAATTACAATGTGGTCATATTCTCCCAAATAGGTGTCTGGATCAAATATTTTCAATAACAATTACATTCTCTATATTGTGTACCAATTCCATCGAACTCGGATTAGATACAAATGACAAATTTTAAATGCTATTTATTCTACCAATGTATAAGCAAAGTTGGATATAAAACAGTATATAGCATTTATTCCATTATGTTTTGTTTCCCTTGTCATTAAATCTACATTCTTCTTGAAAAAGACTGCCTCTGACATGGAATGACCATGATTTTACACTTTTTTTTTCTTTTAAGACGCTTAAATATGGCACTAAATCTGATCTTAGATGATTTTCTTTGAATGGGTAGAGTTTTTGGATAGCTTTGCTACCAAGACAGTGCATCATGTTATGCTATATTTTGTTAATGACTTAGGTGCCCTTCACTTAAAGAGGTGCCACCTTTGGCGCAGTTTTGCCAGTTATACCAGTGTGAAAGTGCATCATCCCTAATGTTCTAATAAACCTCTGCAAGGCATGTTGTAATAATAAGCTTCCACTTTTGATGAAGCCTTCTATTTGCATCACTGCTTGAAAAGGGTGACATTCCTTAGGTTTATTGTAGTGCAATTCATAAGATCATTGCCTAGTTTGACATTATTTTCTTTCCTTTGGCCACTTCAAAAGGTCACTAAGACAAAATAACGTGTCCTCTTTAAAATTTGGCATGGTTTCCAAGTGAGCTTGCTGCATTTGTGAGGTTTTAAACTGCCTTTGGCACTCAAATTGTGTGCCCTTCCTCACTAAAACCCTTTTCTATACTTTGGCAAAATATTAGCAGCTCCTTGCCAACATTTATGATGCTTGGCAAAACTTTTACTTGCATAAGCCACCAAAAACTGTCTATCCTTCATTTAACACCTTTCAAGTAACCTTAGTGCAATATTATATTGATTCTACAATTCCTACCCTCTTTTAAATGGAATTCTTCATCATTGGCACCACCTAATAATGTGCCAAGTTTTCAACTAATGATTTGTTCTTATTTGACAGATCTGTCCTCATCATAGTTTTCTGCTTCTGTCCTTTTAATTGCTCGATACTTCACAATTGTTTACTCTTGATCATCTTAAAACGATTATTTCTAACCTGCAAAAATTATTAGTTTGAAAGAACTGGACTAAACAATCTTCATAAACCAATTGGGATGACAACAAACGCCTCAAACATGATGCAAACTCAAAGAATAACTATTAACAAACTAACTAAATGAGAAATGAAAACTGACATTCATAGTAATAGTAACAATTCATCAAGACAAAAATAGTCAACCCTTATTAATAATAGATCTAGACGTAAATCTAATACAGATAATCAAGTTAGAGGAACAAATCAGTAAGTCAATCTTGTAAACAAAAATCCTCATGCCTCTAGCTGAAGTCATTTCCTCCTAGCTAATAATCTGTAAAAAAGATCAAGGAGGAAGGCAAGGCTTCTTGATCCTATTTTGCAAATGCTCATTCAAGCAAGGCTCATCTTAACCAATGGTATATATTTATTTCATTATGCATAAAGTAAATTATATTCTTATTTGTAAGTTAAATTTCTATCTAATAAATGAATTTTTTTTTTTTTTATGGGTAATCGGCCGAAGCCTAGATTATTTATTATTCATTTATTATTATTGTTAAGATTAATGATTATTATGTGTTAATCTCGAGTAGATTCGAACCCAAGACCTCCCTAATGAGAGGCTCACAATTTACCATTGCATTATAGGCTCTTGCCTCTAATAAATGAATTTCTTATATAATATTAGATAAGAAATAATAATCTTATTATTGCTAAATGGGCTCACAATTTACCGTTGTGTTATAGGCTCTTGCCTCTAATAAATGAATTTCTTATATAATATTAGATAAGAAATAATAATCTTATTATTGCTAAATGGGTTTAGTAAAATAATTCAATAATATTTGTAATCGTAGATATGTTGAATTACTATTATAAAAAATCAAGTATTATTATCATTGCCAAAAGCAATAGGACAAAAAGATATTTGTTAAATTATTATTATAAAAAGCAAATGATTTTATCATCCACATTTTGAGGAAAAAAGTACAAATGGAATGGTGAAATCACTATTGCATGAAAATTGAAAAAATAACAATCATAAGAAAAGTTGGTCGATTGATTTTAATTCTTTCTTCTCATTGGTTGGTGGTTTGACATTTAATTTTCTATTTGCATCCCAATAAGACTCTAGAGTTCTGTTAGCCAATAGAATTATAAATAAAGTATATTTGTAAAGAAATATGAAAAAAGGATAAACTTTAGAAAATGTTGCAAACCTAATTTAATTTTTTATGACGCTTGGTTGATGCTTTGACATTTAACTGATTTCGGTGAATGCACTAGTATCCTACTCGTGGCATGAACTAAAAATATTGGCCCTCCTCCAAAGCCAAATAATTAATGATCCAAAACAAGGTTTTCTCTAAACTTGTGATCCATGACTCCCCTCCATTGAAAGATTTAACTTTATTTAGCTTTAATAATAACTTGGCTTTTATCTTTATTTTATTTTGGGAGCCTTTTATTTTAACAAAGTGAATTATATTAGTCACTTGTTATGATTATTTATTGAAGTGCATAGAATAGTTTATTTAACACTTTACTTAGGAAATATGTAAGTATTTCCTTATTAATTATTTATAATAGATCAAAGCTCGAAATTGGCTCTCCGAGCGTTGCAATGAATTCCCTTTCCATCTCATAAGCCTATGCAAACTACAATAATAGGCCAACCTCTCATTCTTCCTCTCGCCTAGAAAGGGGACATTACATAGGAAAAGGGGTTGACTTGAAAGAATATGGAAGGACATTGGAGCCTCAACCAAAGAAGATAATCAAAGGAGACATGTTTATTGCTGAGCGATCATGGCATAGCGAAGAACTGATCAAGCACTACACTGAACAAGGAAAGCAGTCTCTACCAACCTCCAACACACTTTGGAAGGTAATCCCAAATCTAACGGGCCCACCTGCAATTTACAACAATGAAGAAGACATGGTTTGGTACCAATGATACAAAGGGCAGTGTGTCGACGAGAGCTATAAAGGAATTAGACGTGCTCCTTAAGTAGAAAAGATATATGATTTGGAATGCATGTGAACATGTTAGGACAACGAATTTTACCAGTAGCCTTTTAGAACATGTTGGTGCAACAGTGTGCCAGAAATCAGAATCAAATCCATGAAGAACCAAGAGGTACAAAAAGGAAAAAATTATGGATGCAATATTAGAAAGAAAGAAATTTATTGATGCAATGTTAGAAAAAAAAAGATACAAGGCAAAACAAAAAAATGAAAGTCTTATATAATGAATGAATTCAAACTACAAAAAGGGCATGAGACTCATTTGCATTGTTCATTGGGAGAAGCAAGTGTGAAGAGATTACATTTAGTTAGCAACTTGGAAAATTTGGCAAAACCAGCACCTCAATCAACCACCGTACAACCCCAACAACTCATTCCAAGCATGTGACTGCCATCTTCAGCTACCATCATACGGCTAGTAAGTTTTGCACAAGCATTGGTTCGGGCTACTTCTGCCATACAAGGGTTGTTTCAATACTATTTCATTATACGGAGTATTTCTAGCTTCCTTATCATTATATAGGAGACTCTCCTTCAATCTGTTGTGAATGTATAAAGTTTTCAAATTTTATATATATAGATATTTGTTGTTGCCCCTGTGCGGAATTTTAAAATTTTATATACATTTTCTACCACCATACAGAAGCCTCTTTATTTCACTATACTCATATGGAACTAGAAGTCTACATTTCTTGTCATGGTATGTAGCTTGTGTCACTGCCCAGTACAGGTAAGGAGGCTTCTGTTTGCTATTGCCACTACACTAATAAGGAAGTTTGTGCTAGCTATTGTCACCATATGAGTATTAGTAGAGTAACCTTAGGGTTTATTATAGCCTTTCTTCTTGTTGGTGCCAAATAGGTGGGTGTCAAAACTATACAAAGGATTCTATTTCACCATCTTATGCGAAGGAATATTTTATATTTGTCTTGGTTTTGTCGTACAAGCCATGAAGTTTCCATAGCCATGAGAAGGAAGAAACCTAAAATTGTCGTACTTGACACTACGGATGTGGCTATTCTTGCTCATGAAACCCTTCATTCCATTCAAAATCATTATATCTCCTCTTTTATTGTAAAGTTGGATATGATGAAGGCTTATGATAGATTAAGTTGGCCCTTTCTATTAAAGGTTTTAACAAGATCTGGTTTTCCCAAGAAATAATGTAAATGGATTATGGCCTATGTTTCTAGTACCCACTTCCCAGTTTTAATTAATGGTTCTGCTGTGGGCTATTTTTCTGCAACTCAAGGGGTTAGGCAAGGTGACCTATTATCTCCCTTTCTTTTTATCATTACAGCTGAAGCTTTAAGTCGAGCTATTACTGCTTCTCACTTGGCTGGTTTATGGCTTGGTGTTACCATTCCAAATACATCTGTTGCGGTTACACACTCTTTATTTGTTGATGATACACTTCTCTTTGGTATGGCATCTCTTCTTGAGGCCAAACAGATTCATAAAGTTCTTGATATTTATTGCTTGGCATCTAGTCCAAAACTTAATCCACAAAAATAAAAAATCTATATCCTTAATACTGATCCTAATCTTGCTACTAGGATTACTGGGGTCCTTGGTTTCTCTCTTGATGTTCTCCCATCTACGTATTTGGGAGTCACCTTTTTTATTGGATCAAACAAGGCCACTTATTGGCAATCAGTTGTCAATCGGATCAAAGCTAATGTGTTGGCTTGGAAGGCTAGATGGTTATCCCTCTCTGGTAGAATTTTGCTAATCAAAACTGTTTTATCAGCCCTTCCCAATTATTACTTTTCAGTCTTGCAAGCTCCTAAATCTATCCCTGGCCAAATTGATAAGTTAATTTGGGATTTCCTTTGGACTGCCAACATGACAAGTGAAAAGAAGCCTCCTCTTAGATCTTTATTTGAAAGGTTTTCATCCCCTTCTACTGGTGGTGTTGGTCTAAACAATTTGTTTGCTCATAATTTGGCTTTTGGTGGCAAACTTGTTTGGAAACTTTTTTCTCAACCTAATGCTAAGCAGTGTTGGTTGATGCAAGAAAAATATCTAGATAATCAGGACCCTGCTAGAATTTTGACAGTTTTGGATCCTCCAAAAGGTTCAGCAATTTGGAACTTTATTGTTAAATCTCGTCATCTTATTACCTCCTCTATTTCTTGGGAAGTCCACAATGGTGAATTGGTCAATTTTTGTTTATTCATGGAATGATTTACCTCCTCTTAACACCATTCAACCCTTCCTTGATATTTGGGTAGTTGCACAATCACATTGGGGGTCAAAGCTTGTTAATTTTGTCTCTACGATTTCTATCTATTTTGGACTGGTTCTTTGGCTTGACTTCTCCCTTCTTCCTATTGACCCCCAATCTGTGTCTTCTACTAACCTCTCTCTTTCTAAGCAATCTATCTTCTTTTCTCAATCTTCTGATTGTCTTTTTTGGTGTCCCTCCCCGAATGGTACGTACTCTGTTAAGTTGGGATATGAATTGATTCATACTAATCAAAATGTTAAAGTTAAACAATGGCATTTTATTTCTACTAGCATAAGTCTATTCTTCCTAAGGCAGGATGTTTTTCTTGGTTGGTTTTAAGAAATCGTGTTCTTACAAGTGATAGGTCGTCTAGACTCAACATTGCTAATAATTTTTCATGTGTGTTATGTAATTAGGCTCTTGAATCAGTTGACCACCTTTTTCTTAATTGTCCATTTGCCCGTGATCCTTGGCTCTTTGTCCTGGGAAAGCTTGACTTCTCGATGCCTCTTCCTTCGATTGTTTGGGATCTCTTTCAAGCTTGGCCTGTTCTAAATCCCAAATCCATGTTTTCATGTATTTGGATTTGCTCACCATCTTTGGTTTTATGGGCTATTTGGTGAGAAAGGAATAAATGTATTTTTTGAAACTCTCCTTCCCTACACATTGTGCTTAATAAACTTCATCACTCCATTGTTGAAGTTAAAAATGCTTACACATATAAATTCATGAGGGAGCGAGGATTTTCCTCTTGGGATAATATTATCTCTAAAAATTGGGTGGGATTGAAGTTTCCTTCTCTCCCTTTCCCCCTTTGCCCTAAGGATAGACTTCAGTCTCAGACCTCTGTTAAATGGTCCCCCCCTCAAGCTAGTTTTATCAAACTTAATTTCGATGGCTCCTCTAAAGGCAACCTGGGTAAATCTGGGATTGGTTTCATTCTTCATGATTATCATGGTACTGTTATTTATTTTGAAGCCTGCCTTATTGCTCCTGGTACTAACAATTTTTCTGAAGCTTTTTCCATGTTACAAGGTCTTTCTGCTGCTAAGAGATTACGTGTTTAGCATATCCATGTGGAAGGGGATTCCTCTATAATTATTAATGCATGCATTCAGAGATCTTCCTTTGCAAGGCATATTCACTATGTGCTTGAACAAATATGGTCCCTTCTTGACTCGTTTGCCAAAGTTTTCCTAACCCACACACTTCGTGAGGGTAATTCTTTAGCAAACTTGCTTGCTAATTATGGGGCAAATGATTGTTGCATTATCCACCCATCCACTAATGTGACTTTGGCTTCCCACTCGCCGATCTTCCACTTGATTCAATTCGAATCTATTTGAACTCTATGTCATCTTGCGAGTGTTTCATTATTCTATTTTTTATTCCATCTTATGCCATCTTTGTACTAATTGATGATTCCGAGTTGTTGTCGATCTTTGCTTTGATCTTATCGTATTTGTACTTCTTTTTAAACACATGTTTGCATTTATTTCTAATGTTTGTTTCATAAGTATGCAGGTGGTTTGTCAGTCTGGCTCATTCCCGCACGATTGTATATCAAAATATCTTTGTCCTTTGCTTGATTTGTTGTACTAATTTCCTGCAATTATGATTTCGAATGGGGTATTATTGCTTCATCCCTCCTTTCTATATAGTGTGCTTCAAACCGTTCTTCTAGCTTAATCTCTTCTTTTTTTCCTGCAGCGTATTGGATATGGCGTTTCATAACTAGTTATATTATTTTCTATGATCTTTTGTTTTGTATCGACTAACTTGCAAGATTTTGGTTGGCTCCTCTCCTTAGTTGCTTCCAGTTTCTTTCCATGATGATTTCTCTCTATCGATCTACAGATGCCATGGGATATTGTACCTATGTACTTCTATTGTAATTGGGTTATGGGTGTTATTAACTTTGTAATGTTTGGGGTTATCTCTACCACTTTTGTATGGCTCACATTATACTAGCAATTTTGTTCTCTGCCATTTTGTAAATTGGTTACTCGACTTCTCTTTGGCCAAGATTTTTGGGTAGTTTTAGGTTTGAAGCAACTAAACTATATCATTTTTTGTAATGGGTTATGAACGGAGTTTTCTTTCTTGGTTCTTTTTTTGGGAGCCCTTTTGAACCAAATGATTATTAATATAAATATAAAGTTTTGCCCAAAAAAAAACAATTGATTCTCACTTGGGAAGGATTGAGCAACCTAGAATGTGGCACTTGGTGGCATGAAACAAATGATAATGATGAAATGAAGAACTTTCTCAAGCACGTCGAAGTGGATAAGTGATATAAATGTCTATATTCAATTTCGGAGAGTTTGAACAGTTGCTCAAGGCAATAGTGCTATTGCTATGATCATCATGCATACCTATCATAACCCCTTTTCAAGGACAGTCAATTTTGATGCATTGTTAGCCCGTTTTGCCTTGATCCCATGGGCTAACCAGGGTTTCTCAAGGATCAAATCAAGTTTTGGCCTAAGCAATTTCAATTGCCAACAAATTGGAGTTGTTTTTTGGGGTGTCCAAATACTTACCATTTTTAGTAACACAGCAAACTCAACATTTTTGGCGTTTCAATGTTGGACTAGGAGCATCTCAACAAGATCTTTCCAAGGAGTTATCACACATGCTTATCCGAGTCCATCTAATCAATAATTTTTAATGCCTAAAGATTAAAAGGTTTCTTAATAAAGTGACTTTAATAGCTGAAGTTCATATTATCAAATGGCACTTTAATATTATAAGGGCACTTTATTTTCTGAAGTGGGAAAAGTCTATTTTAAACGAAATAAAGTAATATAGAAAGGAATGTAAAGAATCGCAACGTTGCATTTAAAAAGAAGAAAGAGAGCTCATTTGAAGGATAATTGGTTTATAATTGGATTTCTTTCTCTCTTGGAGAGTTTGAGAAAGCTTCAGCTTTCAATAACTTTGAGGACAGAGACCCTCAAGCTTGGAGACAATGGACAGAATTTGTTGGAGATATCAAAAAAGTATCTCACTTTTGCTTAAATTTCTTTTCCAGCTTTCCAATCTAACTATTATTTTTGTATTTAAAATTGGATTTTGATATTGTTTTATTGGAGATTAATGTCAGCTCCATCAAACACTTCAATAGACATGTACTACCAAGCCTTTTCAATCGAGCAAGCAGTTCGTGAAAAATTGCAATTCCTAAGCAAAAATTAAGACTAAGAACACCCAGGGGTATTACAAGTGATCTCAAAACTCAACTTTGCTTACAAATCTGCAATATTTTGTGTTTCTTTCTTGTTTGAGAATACTATATTACACATTGATTGCTGTTGTAAATAAAGTGCAAGATTGGAACCATTTGTAAGATTGAAAATTTGAACTCTACAATCAAGTGCACATCCTGTCCTGCAAAATTGTTTGACAAAATTTTATGAGATAAAAGACAGAATAGAACAATATAAGTGCAGCAAGTTTCAGTTATGGAGAAAATAAATGGCCTGGGAAAAGTCAGGAAAGATCGTGTTAATTTACAACAGTAGTTAGCTCAGACTTCACAACCTAATAAAAGAATAAAAATACTCAACATGTATGATGAGTATAACAAAATCCCTCCACACGCTCAAAAAGGATTTACTCTTCATTGATTACACGAAATTTTCATCCAAAGCTACAAAACAAGAATAATGTGAGAATGAAACGATATCGTGAGCTAGCTCATGAATTTTTGTCATATCCCCATTTTAAGATAGAATTTTAATAATAATTAGATAACACAATGTTATTAAATAAATAACGATAATAATGTTATATTAAAATTTAAAACTAATACTGAAATATAAAAATAGGAAATAATTATTATTTAATCTACATTATCAATGAAATGATATTTAGTATGATATTTAAAATATTTTAAAAACAATAAAATTAAAATGAATAAATAAAGAAATAAAGAAATAAAATTAAATACAAGAGACTATTGTAGAAAGTATGTTAACTTTCTAAATAGAATTTAATAATAAATACAAATAAGTAAGTAAATAAATAATATAACATAGAATAATATAAATTAACTAAATCTAATGAAAAGTCAAGAGATATTTAACAAATAGACATGACTCCTTAAAATTAAGATATAAAAGGGAGGAGAGTTTATTTTAGAGGGAGAAAAAGAGGAGAAGATAAGAGTTCAAAAAGGAAAAATGGAGAAGGAAAGTAATATGAAGAAAATAAAGAAGTAATTTTCTCAAAATGTATCAATGATATTGAAAGGATGTGAACCTTCAAAAGGGTCATAATTATGAATAGATGCAACTCTTCAAAAATATTGTAATTATAAAGTATTGAAACTTTTTCAAAGGATTTTAGTTATGAAGTGTTGTGACTTTTTGAAATGATTATAACCATTAAGTGTTGACTTTTAAAATGATTTGTATCATGAAAGGTTGTCACTCTTGGAAAAGAAGAAAAAAAATGTATATTTTATCATTTTCTTATAATTAGAAAAGGAGGAATTTTAGAAAGTAAATATAGAGTTGAGATAAACTAGGACTAATTCATTGAAGGCCAACTAATGATAGAGCCACATGGACCAAGCAAAGAGGAAGGTAAGAAATGTATGTTTATGGATTATATTTGTTTGATTATTTTTATGAATTTATTTATATTAATGAATCATACTTGTGGATAATTTATGCATAGACATATGTAGATGTGAAGATATAATTCGAAATGGATAACACACATGACTTAATGGTTAATGGTTTAAGATCAAGAGAGTCCCTTTTTAGGGAAGAGGGTGATGTTAATATGGTTAATAGCTTAAGATCTAGAGAGTCCCTTTGGGAAGAGAGTGATCTAATATGGTTATAAGGCTGGAATATTCTGTAGATGTTAACATATGCATACATGTAGATCATGTCTCTTTTAGGAGGGATCTTAAAGGGAGCACTTCATAAAAGATGGATAAGTAACCGGGGATGTAAGGATCCTCAAGAGGGCCATTGATCCTGATGTGGAGACGTCTTTAAGGTTAAGGTTGGGTTAGAATAAAGGGTAGAATAGTGAAATATATTTTATTATTGTATGAATTCTAACATTGGTTTTACAGGTATTATAGTCCTCGCTAGTGGGAACACTACAACTTCTAGCACAAAGAACTTGAAAAGAGTTGCATGAGGAGTTTACAGCAGTCAAAAATCAGCTTAATGGTGGTCCTGAAAAAGAAGAGCAATCAACTACCAATGCATTGCAGTCTTCACATGATCATGGGATACATGTTAATAATTGCACAGGTTTATTGATAGGTAGTTTGGAGATAGAGGTATCTTACAGGGCTGCTTACAATAGTACTCTTGTGAGCATGTTGATAGCCCATGTGAGAAGGTTGACCAATCAGCCAACAATGATGACACCACAACTTATGTGAGTGTTGATGCTTATTTTGATCTAGGTTTAGTGGTCCCTACATATAGTATGGATTCTTCTTGTGATGGTTGGGTTTTGATTCTTGAACATAATGTTGTCCATAATTCCCGTACACAGTTGGGCACAAAAGATGACATTGATATGTGTGATGAAATGTACTCCCCTAAATCATATGCAGTTGAATTCTCTTGTACACCTATGAGTTCACCTTACTTGGAGAGTCAAATGAAAGTAGCTAAAAATAAAATTGTTGCAGCTCTGTTGCATTTTTTAACATATATGAGATGGTTGAAAAGCATTTTCAGAGGGAACAATTAGAGAGAAGACAAAAAGGACTCAAAGAGGAGTTCTCACATTTACGGGTGGTTAAGGAAGGGATGAAAACAATGAAGTCGAATTATCTATATCTTCTTTCAGATCATGATCATCTTCTCAATCTCGCAAAGATCTCTTTTGAGGCGTTAAGGAAGAAGAAGTAGACACCCTTACTTGTGAGCTCTCCAATACTAAGGGCGCCCTTGAGGCTACCTTAGTAGCATTTCACGAAGCAAAAAATCAGATTGTTGAGCTAAATCACAAATTGAATTTGGCATGCTCTACTTTAGCTCAACGTTTAGATGTGAAAGTTGAGGAGGTTGTCAATGGTGATAGCACAAGAGTTGGTCGGGATGAGCATGATTCATCCATGTTCAGTGGGAAGATTGTATTTAGTGATGAGCCATTGACTAGGGTTGGATTTCTATACATTGAGGAGTGCTCATCATTTTACTTTTGATCACTAGTAAATTTGGACCTATTTTTCGATGCGATTTTGGTTGAAATTTTGACAGTTAAATGTTGAAAGTCGAGTCGCTAGAATTGCGTCGAACGTTCAACGCATTCCATAGTCGACAATGTATCGACGGGAAGATCTGTCGAAAATCATCCCCATCTATGTCAGATGTTGGTGCTAGACAACTAATTCAAAATGTTGAACTATTGATGCCAACCAAAGATGATTCGACGAGTTATACCATCGACGACAAACTGCGTCGAAATTTCGACGATAGCTAGAGTTTTAAAAAAAAATGATTGGGTCACAATACGCCTTTAGCACATTTTCAATCATATTGGTACATGTTCTCTGCAATACGCCTCTCAGCAATTTTCGTTTTCTTTCTCCTGGATGGGTTCTATATTAGATTCATCATCTTTACTTGAGCTCATCGTATAGTCTTTGGATTCGCCAGTGACTATAGTGAGAAGTAAGAACGAACTTGTTCGAGTGAGAGGAATTTGATCTGACACTCGAAGTTTCATTGAAGGGTATTCGATCTACTGATTTGCTGCTAGGGTTTTGAGAGGCGAAGCAAACAACACAAAGAAGTTTTGGAAGAAGTTGAAAATGGCGAATGCAGTGCAACACCCACGGGTAGCACCGGCTACCAAGACAGAAAAATACATTGACATCAAGCGCAGGGACATCATCCGGCATGCCAACATCATCCCAGCAAAGGTCGTTGTGGACGCAATTCAAACCTCACTAGGTCCCAAGGGCATGGACAAGATGCTTTGCACCTCCTCGGGCGATGTGATCATCACCAACGATGGTGCCACCATTCTTAACAAAATGGAGGTAACTCAACCAACTGCTAAAATGTTTGTAGAGCTTTCAAAATCTTAGGATATTGTTGTTGGTGATGACACGACAACAATTGTTGTCATCGCCGGTGCGATTCTTAAACAATGTGTGAATTTGTTGTCTAAAGGTGTTCATCCTACCATTATGTCAGAAGCCTTTCACAGGGCCTTTGAGAAGGTCGTTGATGTTTTAACTGCCATGGCTATTCCTGTCGAATTGATGGACCGTGACTTTTTGGTGAAAAGTGCGAGCACTTCTTTGAACAGTAAGGTTGCCAGCCAATATTCTACCTTATTGGCCCCACTTGTTGTTGACGTCGTCTTGAATGTCATCGACCTTGCGAAGCTTGACATTGTGGATTTGAGGGACATCAAAGTTTTGCAAAAATTGGGCGGACCTGTTGATGATACGAGATGGTTAAGGGTTTGGTGTTTGATAAGAAGGCAAGCCATATAGCTGGAGGCCCCAGCAAGATTGAGAATGCAAAGATTGGCATAATACAGTTCCAAATTTCACCTCCCAAGACGGACATTGAGCAAAACATTGTGGTCCCTGATTATTCAATGATGGATAGGATTTTGAAGGAGAGGAATTATATTCTGGGTATGACAAAGAAGATCAAAGCCACTAGATGCAACATGTTATTGATCTAAAAGAATATTTTACGAGATGTCATCACTAATCTTTCATTGCATTATCGGTCCAAGGCAAAGATTTTGGTGGTCAAGGATGTGGAAAGGGATGAAATCGAGTTCATTACCAAGACCCTAAATTGTTTACCCATTGCTCATATTGAACACTTTAGGGAGGAGAAGCTGGGGCTAAAAATGGTTGTCTTTAATAATTTAGACAATGCATTTTGAGGCATGAGGCTAAAAAAGGATGTCTTTAATAATTTAAATTTACTATTTTGACAACATTGTTGGTCTTGACTTGCTAAACTTATTCTTATCATTTGTATTATATGTATTGTTCATTATGTATTAACTTTTAAACCATTCTTTGCCAAAACATTGTGGAGCTCAAGGTGAAAACATCTTGAAAAATGTAATTTGATAATTACATCACAAAAACATAATCCAATGTCATATAAGCGTACTAAGCACGAGATCAATTTGGCACCACTTGCCACAAATTCATTACAAAATATTCAGTGCAACATACCCTAGCTCTTTATTTTCTTCCTCCGTAGAACTTTATAGAACTTCATTCACATCACATGACAGAGAAAGGAAGAAAAAAAAAATTAAGTACGTGGTGCATGTCAATCTCTCCCTGTTATTTATCTAAAATGCATTGAGTTCCACAATAATAATATGACAAAAAGTTCTCATATAAACTGAACAATGATAACTCTGCATAAATGTAGTTAATTTCACAAACCATTAAACAAAACATGTTCCCATTAACTCAAAAGCCGAGTTTAAGTAAAGAGTAGAGAACAATGAATTATTTGCACTTTCATATATCTTATCTATCCTTTAAAAAAGAAAGATATAATAGGAGTTGTACTTGGTTATTCACGAGATATAACAAACATATGCTACTAATTAAAAATATCAGAAAAACTAAGTATAAGACAACTACAAAGACAAGGAATGACAAAGAAAGGATCAAGCACACAAGAATGCTTTCAAACAAGAGAATAAATAATTACCATCCATTACAACCAATAGGATGTTGCTGCCTTCACTATGAATAGATATAAGTGACAGAAACTAAGGCATTATAATAAATTTGAACATGTATGTGACTAAGCATAAAACTTAGCACCTATGAAGTTGGAAATATAGGATGAACTGAATTGAAGGCAGCAATGGTATATGCTAAGAAGGAGTTTAAAATTGATATGACAAGGACTCTAAGGGAGCCACACAAGAAAGAGTATCCAAGTCAGCATGTGAGCGATAACTTTAGAGAGCATTCAATACTCCAATCAACACGTCAACGTCACAGTTGCTATGTCTCCAAGATAGCTAACGACAAATACAGAAACAAATAAAGTATACATATTAATGGGGTACACAAAAGATCTGTTGTTGGAGAAATATTAGAGTCAAACGTAATGAAGTTGTTATGGGATAATAAATGTAATGTCCCCATCTTTTTAGCATCTCAATGGAGTTCTCAACCTTTACATTCTCCGAAAGCTAAGTGGAGAAATAAGGAGAAATTGATTAAATTAATTTCTTATAAAGTCATTAAATAAATTAAAATTAAAAGGTGACTATATTTAATTGATTTAATTTTCTAGAAGCACAATTAATTATCGTATTGCAAGGGAGAAGCTTCTAGAGAGTGCATTTTCTAGAAATACAACTAATTATTGTATTGGAAAGGGGGAAGCTTCTGGAGATAATATTTTAATTCCTTCTAGAAGGGTGAAGGAAAAGAATAAATAGAAGTGAGAGCTTCATTGTTAATCATCCGATTATTGGGAATTGCATTTGATATAAAATTGGAAAAAGAAACTAAGGTTTCTGATTTCAGTCAGACATTAGAGAATGTCAACTCTTCAGTGTTGCAACCATTTGAGGTGGTGAAATATCCACTGAATTTGGTATTGAAAAGAGCTTTGATTCAGGAGTTCTATTTGTGCTTAAATTGGAGAATACATTTATTGTTGGCTGCTACAGTACGCAAGAATGATGCCACGGTACAGTACTTATGCTTGATTCATCTCCATTCTTGGGCATCACTATTATCAAGTTCCTTTTGCAACTCTTAGTAGTTAGCATTGTAATTTTTAGGCATATGATTTTGCTGTGATAATTCAGAATCAGATTTTGGCGTTACTGTAGTCATTATTGTAAGCCCATTTGTCTTGGCAAACTCATAGCAACGTTATACATGAGAATGAATTCAATAAAGGAGATACATGTTGCATACCATTTGTTTGACGATATGTCCATCTAATAGCATATATGATCAGCATAATAGTTGTATGTCAATTGTTTGTCAAAATGTCAGTTGTCTTTAGGTATGCATTCCATATCTAGTTTCCATGTATAAGCATTGAAAGTAACAAAAGAACTGCAATTGCATATTAGTTCGTTGTAAGAGGCATTGTAATATCATTTGCGAACATACTAAATTTCTTAGCATTGAAAGGCAGCATACAAGTGTTTGACAATATTCCTTGAGCTAAAATCAGTCAGTTTGGGCAAGGGATATTACATTGGTATCAGAGCTAAATCCTGTCATCCTGAGGGTTTAGCAATCACAAGCCACCTTGGGTTGGCTCTCACAGATTTTTCACTATCAGGCAAGCTTTGTTTGACAGGGAACAAGATTTTATCAGGTAGCCAGACACCATGGGTGATAGGCAAGAGCGTAGCCCACCAAGAGACAATAGGAATGAGGATCAGGAAACAAGGGAATTTTTCAAAGCAATAGTTATAGGACAAGAGCGATGGATCAAACTTTGCAGGTACTCACCACTATGGTTGAGTGCATGAACCCACATTACAGACAAAATTTGGAACAAGGGGATAACAGGAGTGCAGTGGGATCACCTAGAACTCATACAACTCTTTCCAGAACAGCAGACAGGCCCACACGTCCTACTTTTGTTAGACAGGAACCAACAAAGGAAGTTGAGGATGAAACATTTGCAGATATCCTTATGGCTGCAAATGATGAATGGGAATTATTGGCACCGCAGGTTTGGGAGAGGATGACCTTTGAACACTTTGTAAATCAAAGGAGAGAACATTATAGGTCACTCAAATAGGATAGGAGACCTAGGGGTCAAAATAGTGAGTTGAAGAGGGCTGCAGGCAAACTTACTATGCCTACATTTGATGGGAGTGCTAAGATGACAGCACAAGCTTGGATTCATAAGCTTGACACATTCTTGGCATTGAGGCCAATGACAAAGATTGAAGCTATCAAAAACGCCACTTTGCATTTGGAGGGAGTAGCACATGATTCGTGGTACCATGGTATGGTAACACTTCAGCATAATCAGGTGACACAGTACCAGGACTTTGTGGATAAGTTGGTTGAAACATTTGACAGGAAAGATCCAGAGGTTTACTTATGAGAATTAGCACAGCTGAAACAAACAGGCAACTTGGAGTATTTCATTGGTGAATTTCAGCGGTTCGCAGTCATGGTGCCAACATTTCAGAGTGTAGATTGATAGTTCTTTTCATTGAGGGCCTATCCGAACCATTGAGAGGTTGGATAAAGGCATTTGATCCCATTTTCTTACAGGAAGCTATGAAAAAGGCAAGAAGTATGGAACATGCAGTCTCAACAAACAAATTTCAATCCAAAGGAGCATCTTCTAGTAAGGTTAACAAACCATTTTATAAAAAAAAAAGAGGACTGATTTTTAAAATGATTCTAAAGATAAAACTCCAGTACCTTTTGACAGGGAAACATTAAATGATTTGACGAAGAAAAAATTATGTTTCTACTATAAGGGACCCTATGATGCAAACCATGATTGTCCTCTTAGACCAAAGGGCAAAGCTAACAGAATTATATGAGCATACTATGACGAATCAAAATCAGATAATTCAGACCAGCAATCTAATATAGAGGAAATAGATGGTGAAAAAAAGGAAGACAAGGCTGAAAACTTGTGTAAAATGGAGTCCACGGATGGGGAAGGAGATGGGCAACTTAGGGAAGCTCGTCTCACTAGTATTAAGCAGGAAGGATCATTTCAAACGAGAGGAGTACTTGTTGGACAGCGAGTTATAACTTTGGTTGATACTGGTGCCACTCATAATTTCATTGATGCTAGGTTGGTGGAGAAGCATGGCATACAAACAAAGGAGTTTGGGGGAATTAGAGTGAGAGTAGCTGATGGCTATGTCCTCAATTGTGATCGTAAGATCACTAGACTCCCATTGGAAGTTAATAATTATGCTTTTAAAATAGATTTCTATATTGTGCCTATGGGAGATACAGATATAGTCCTTGGGATGAGTTGGTTGCATGATATTGGTAAGTTCACTTTTAATCTCAAGGAGATGGAGATGAGGTTTAAAGTGAATGGGAAGATACAGATTCTTAAGGCAATCAGGGACAGTGATTTCAAAATGGTCTCTTTCCGAAGGATGGCTAGATTGATTCGACATGATCAGGTAGAGTGGGCAGCAGAGTGCATGTTAATGCCATCACAGGAGGGACAGCAACAGATTGAATATCCTCCTGATATTCTAGAGCTTAGAGTTAAACACTCTAAGGTGTTCAGTGACATTCCACCAAGTAGACCACCAGACAGGGGTATTGAGCACATCATTGAGTTAGAGGAGGGGGCTAAGCTCATCATGATTACACCCTACAAGCATCCGAAGAGGTTGAAGGATGAAATTGAAAAAAACATAAAGGAGTTGCTATGGGCCACATTAGACCAAGTAAATATCCTTTTGCTTCGTCAGCGGTGTTGGTGAAGAAAAAGGATGGGACATTAAGGATGTGCATTGATTACAGGGTGCTTAACAGGGAGACAATAAAAAACAGGCACCCCATTCCCAGGATTGATGAGTTGATAGATTAGCTTCATGGAGCTTTCTTCTTCTCAAAGATAGATTTGATATCAGGTTATCACCAGATCAGAGTTAGAGAGCAAGACATCGAGAAGACAGCCTTTAGATGTCCTTGTGGTCATACTGAGTTTGTAGTTATGCCATTTGGGCTAACTAACGCACCTACTACTTTTCAGGCAACAATGAATAAGGTTTTCCATCCTCAGTTGAGGAAATTTGTACTTGCCTTCTTCGATGATATCTTGGTGTACAGTAGATCTTGGGAGGAGCACTTGATTCACCTTGACACAGTGTTGGATATATTGGGCAAAGAGTCCTTGTATGCAAAGGAGTCGAAATGTGATTTGGGTATGACAGAGTTGTTGTATTTGGGTCACATCATCAGAGCAGAAGGTGTACACATGGATCCTGAAAAGATTTGTGTCATTGTGGAGTGGCTTTCACTAGTGAACCTTATACAGTTGAGGGGCTTTATGAGATTATGTGGTTTCTACAAGAGGTTTGTGGATGGATATTCTAGGCATGTAACAACCTTGACAAATTTGATGAGAAAGGGAGCTTTCTTGTGGTCTCCTGAGTTTTGAGAAATTTAAGGAGTTGATGACTTCCTGTCCAATGTTAGCGTTTCCTGATTTCAGCAAAACTTTTGAGCTACATTGTGATGCTTCCAAAGAGGGCATTGGAGCAGTGCTTATGCAAGAGAAGCACCCTATTGCTTATGAGAGCAAGAAATTAAGAGGGTAAGAGCAAAGCTTCAGCATATATGATAAGGAGATGTTAGCCATTATGCATGTTTTGGCTAAATTCAGGCAATATTTGGTAGGTAGCAAATTTTGTATCAAAACCAACCATAATATCCTAAAACACTTTTTGGAGCAGCGAGATCTCAATGATAGGCAAAAAAAGTGGGTGAGCAAGTTACAGTCCTATGACTTTGATATTACATATTTTAAGAGGACACAGAATGTAGTTGCTAATGCTTTATCATGTAGGCCCCATTTGAGCTTATTGACAGGTATATCAGAGGATTGGAGTTGCAGAGTATGCAAAGGATGTGTGGACAGTCAGATTCATACATGGAACTATTCAGGACAGCGATACGCCCTTGTGAATGAGCTCATCATTTACAAAGGGCGAATATTTTTGATTCCAGGCTCAACGGTGAGGAGGATGGTTTTAAATTCTTTTCATGATTCACCTATGACAGGACATCCTAGTTTCTACAAGACATACCGACAAATTAGAGAGCGCTTCACATGGAAAGGGCTCAAAGCAGAGGTACTTCAGTATGTTAAGGAGTGTCCCACCTGCCAGTAGAATAAGAAGGAACACTCCTATCCAGCCGGTTTACTTCAGCCACTTCCAATTCTTGATAGGAAGTGGGGGTGTTTATCTATGCACTTCATCATAGGACTGCCTAGAGCCCAAGGCAGGGACTGCATATATGTGGTTGTGGATTGCCTTACAAAGTTTGCACAGTTCTTTTCGATCACTGCTACATACATTGCTATATAGGTGGTAGAGGTGTTCTTCAAGGAGATATTTAGATTACATGGCTTACCTCGGAGCATTGTGAGTGACAAAGACAGCAAGTTTATGAGTCACTTTTGGTAGGAGCTATTCAAGTTGTGTGCGACAGAGCTCACTCCAAGTACTAGCTACCACCCTCAAACAGATGGTCAGACAGAGATAATGAATAAATGGGTGGAGGGATATCTCAAAAATTATATAGCAAGGAAACAAAAGGCATGGGTAAAGTGGAATTATCTCTATGAGTATTGCTACAATACCACTCATCACGTCTATTCAAATGTCACCCTTTATGGCCCTGTATGGGTATGAGGCATCCAATTTTATGGATCTACTTTTGAGTGATAGTAGAGTGCTCAGTGCAAGTGATTTGTTACAGGAGAGTCAAGACATTGTTAAGACTCTCAAGGATAATATAACCAAGGCACAGAATCAGCAAAGATAGTATGCAGACCAGAAGAAGACTGAGCGGACTTTTGAGGTTGGACATATGTTGTATCTTATATTGCAGCCTTACCATCAATCCACTCTCAAGAAGAGTGGTGCCGAGAAACTTAAGCCATGATACTATGGTACATTCAGGATTATCAGGAAAGTGGAAAAGGTGGCTTATGAGTTAGATTTGTCGGCAGAGAGCAAGGTGCATAGTGTTTTTCATGTGTCACGCCTCAAGAAGGTGCTAGGACATCATATTGTTCCTTCTACAATGATTCCACCCTTGGATGATGAGAGAAAATTGGTATTGGTGCCAAAGGCTATCATTGATTTCAGGGCAAGGAACTTGAGGCGGCGTACTATAAGAAAGTATTTGGTGAAACGGAAGGACCTACTAGTAGAGGATGCAACATGGGAGAATGAGGAGATTTTGCAGCATCCAGACTTGAAGTTGCTTGAGGACAAGCAATTTCAGGGAGGGCGGACTATAATGTCCCCATCTTTTTAGCATCTCAATGGAGTTCTTAGCCTTTACATTCTCTGAAGGCTAAGTGGAGAAATAAGGAGAAATGGCTTAAATTAATTTCTTATAAAGTCATTAAATAAGTTAAAATTAAAAGATGACTATATATTTAATTAATTTAATTTTCTAGAAGCACAATTAATTATTGTATTGCAAAGGAGAAGCTTCTAGAGAGTGCATTTTCTAGAAATACAAATAATTATTGTATTGGAAAGGGGGAAGCTTCTAGAGATAATATTTTATTTACTTTCTAGATGGGTGAAAGAAAAGAATAAATAGAGGTGAGAGCTTCATTGTTAATCATCCGATTATTGTGAATTGCATTTGATATAAAATTGGGAGAAGAAACTAAAGTTTCCGATTTCAGTCAGCCATTGGAGAACGTCAACTCTTCAGTGTTACAACCATTTGAGGTGGTGAAATATCCACTGAATTTGGTATTCAGGAGAGCTTCGATTTAGGAGTTCTATTTGTACTTAAATTGGAGAATACATTTATTGTTGGCTGCTACAATACGCAAAAATGATATCACGCTACAGTACTTATGCTTGATTCATCTCCATTCTTGGACATCACTATTATCAGGTTCCTCTTGCAACTATTAGTAGTTAGCACTGTAATTTTTAGACATATGATTTTGCTGTGATAATTCAGAATCAGATTTTGGCATTACTGTAGTCATTATTGTAAGCCCATTTGTCTTGGCAAACTCATAGAAACATTGTTCATGAGAATGAATTCAATAAATGAGATACATGTTGCATACCATTTGTTTGACGAAATGTCCATCTAATAGCATATATGATCAGCATAATAGTTGTATGTCAATTGTTTGTCAAAATGTCAATTGGCTGTAGGTATGCATTCCATATCTAGTTTCCATGTATAAGCATTGAAAGTACCAAAAGAACTGCACTTGCATATTAGTTCATTGTAAGAGGCATTGTAATATCATTTGTGAACATTCTAAATTTCTTAGCATTGAAAGGCAGCATACAAGTGTTTGACAATAATCCTTGAGCTAAAATCAGTTAGTTTGGGCAAGGGATATTACTATAAATATATAAACAAAGGCAGCAATAAAAATCTAGATAAACTATGTCAACAATAAGTCACGATAAGCATACAAAATCAATTGAAATGTATTGGCTATACAATATCTTTTCATCATCACACTCAAAACGGGATAGAGTGGAATTGCGAAGATGTTAACTGTATTTAGAGGAAGAACAGTTAAAAGAGAAGGAAGAAAGTTATAACGCACCTTAGAAAACAAAAAGGCAGAAATCAATTATATAGAGAGAATTGTATAGTGTGTGAAATGGAGTTGCTGCTATTGTTGACAGATTGTAATGTCGAAGAACACAAGGTTGTTGAGATTTGAGGGGAAAACTAGTTGTTTAACATAGTCAAAATTCAGAATTGTTGACCTCAATGCAATTAAATGGTACATGTTCCAAATGGAATTGGATGTTTGCTGGCTCAATTCTATCACATGAAGAGAAAATAATGTCTTTCTCACATGCCACACACATTTCTACAATAAATTATTAGAGATTATTTTAATGTTCTCAGCAGACAGGCAGATAAATACAAATAAATTAATAAGTGTAATTTACTGTTGAATGTGATAATATGTTTCTTTTATTAATGCCAACAGCCAAACAAATGCAATATCTATACTGCAGTTTCCCAACATTCAAGAACATTCAATAACATGTGAAATAAGGTATTTAAACATGCCTCAACCAATTATGATTTAGTTTTGGATCACCTACCTGATTAGTTTGGAATCTTGTTCTCACCAAAAATTATAAATTGTAAGAACAACTGTGCCAAAAATAACGTAAAAAGATGATTATCATGCACAATCATTTTTTTTAGCTCTTTTATCACAATCGTTCTTACAATTGTTTGGCTCAATTTCCAACTAGTCAATATGTGTTTTGAAAAATTATTCTTGGATTGTGAGTTAAGAAAAAGAGAAATATCAAACTTGAAAAAGATGTACATAAATGCAATTAATTTTTAAACTTCAATTTTATAAACATACAAAGAGAACCATAGAATTATAAGAAACTATCGTGGTTTGTACTATTTGAAAATTATAGGTACAAGTGATAAAGTTATATACATTTGATTTAGAGAGCACAAATAATGGAAATGAACTATTGTCAAAGGTGCAAGCTAAACTACCCCCCCCCCCCCCCCCATGTGGATGGCACTGTTCAGTAGAGAACAGTTATATACATACATGGTTAAGTGCTACCTAACTATGTCCAAGGCGTCTGCACACTGGAAGCAAACCTATCAGGTTGCCTACATACCTGTATACATGGGATCAAGACCCTTGAACTACTCACTCTAATAAATATGTAGTTCTGGTTTCTAATTGTTTTGATGTAGCTGTATTCCTATACCCAGTGGTGAGCTTTACACACCTCACTCACCTAATACAACTCTTCACCATGATACACCCACTCAGGCGAACCAAGCAGTTTCTATAATTACAATCATGTAATACCCTAGTGCAACCTTTGTGTTGTAGTTTACAGTTAATGTAAGGTTAACCTATATACGTCCTCACTCCTTATATAGTTATGTTTAAAAGCTTGTGACAATAATCAGTAGGTCCAAATAGACCAATCAAGTTAATGCTAGATACGAACAACTGATTGTTTGTTTTATTGTACCTAATCTAATGACAATTCTACAGGAATTTGCAATCAACCCAGCTAATCAACAACTACACCAATTGAACTAGGTTATGGCTTGTGACTTAGGACGGGTTGAGTGAGTTTTATTGTTTTATTATTTGGATTCTGGAATATGTATGCAGCTGGAACAATTTTTTTGTTGTGCTAATAATAAGCAACTTAAAAAAGATCTTTTTCTATATATGAAGACTACAAGTTGTGCATTTTGTCATGTATTGCATCTACATTTGCTTTGCCATTTCTTAAGTTATGAGTGTTTCAAGGTTGGGAACCACTTCAACATTCTTTGCATGGTTTAGAGGTAATGTCATTGTGGCAATGAGAATAACTTCAATGAAGTGTTGAGTGTAAGGAGTTACTACCTTGAACATTCGAGAAACATTCAATAGCATGTGAAATAAGGTATTTAAACATGCCTCAACCAACTATGATTTAATTTTGGATCACCTACCTGATTAGTTTGGAATTTTGTTCTCACCAAAAATCATAAAATGTAAGAAAAAATGTGCCAAAAAAAAGGGTAAAAAGATGATTATCGTGCACAATGATTTTTTTTAGCTCTTTTGGCACAATCATTCTTACAATTTTTGGGCTCAATCTCCAACTAGCCAATATGTGTTTTAAAAAATTATTCTTGGATTGTGAGTCAAGAAAAAGAGAAATATCAAACTTGAAAAAGATGTACATAAGCAATTAATTTTATAAACTTACAAAGAGAACCATAGAATTATAAGAAACTTTTGTGGTTATGTACTATTTGAAATTTATAGTTACAAGTGATAAAGTTATATACATATATACATACATACATCTGCATATGCAATTTTATCAACCTTGGAAGATATTGGAAGGCATTTGATTAGAAATATGAAAAAGTTGCAAAAATTGACAAAAAGTTGTCATGCAACACATATTGTTGCTAAGCAACTTCTTTTGCAAATTTGGAAGGTCAACATTCCTTGTTTTGATCGAACAAGTAGGAATGAATATGTAAGGTCAAGAGATATAGCCTATAAATGAATGTTCTTCAACCTAGGGAAGGGTTGGAGTTGATATGTACGGATATCTCATGTGCACCACTATCAACTTGAGTACGAACATAGGAAGACTCAACCATGTTATTGAGTTCATGTGAAATGGATGCTACCTCATGATCAAAACTGTTTTTACAAAAATCAAAATAAATGTCATACCTTGGTTACATGTTTTCAACATATGTAATGGGCTAGGCCATGATTGTAATTTGATCCATTTTGTGATCAACGTGAAGTCTCAGTGGTGTACTATGTGCCTCCTCTTGATCCAAGGTTTTTTTTCTTCTTTAGGGATGATTAACAAATTTCTTCTCTCTGAACAAATTTAGAGAATATTTTAAGAGGAAAAAAAATGGAACTCTCTAACTAAGAAAAAGTATGTCTTTGCAGCTCCTAACCTTGAGGATTACCTCTATTTAGATGTTTGGATTAATGGTTACCAGATCTGGAATAGTATCCATAAAGATAAGAACATGTTAAGCAAGGAAAAAGATGGAATCTTGGTAATGGAAAGAGGATCAAGTTTAGGGATGACAGTTGGGTTATGAATAATCCTATTTTTGAAAATCTTATCTTCTTCCAGCATGCAGGAAAATGCAAGAATTTACTAGGTGTTGAAGTTAGAAACTACTAGAGGAACAATGAATGAATTATACTTAAGGATGTAAATCCTGCTCTTCCTACTATCAACTATAATCCAAATTCCTATTTTACTAGACCGAGTCTTAACGATAATATGTTCTGCAATCACAATTTTGATGGAAGGTTGGTCAAGGATCAGTCAAAGTTGGTCAAAGGCCCTAAGGGGTATCATGCAAGGTCACAAATGAATTAAACATATAAATTGTAAGCCTGTTGGACCTATATATGGTGTCAAATAGCCATGAGTTAGCAAAAGAGGCAAATTGTCAAAAATGTGTTGTCAAAAAAATGTTGTTAACATTTTTTGCAAAATGACAGTTTTGTAGAAGATGGAAGGTCAACCATCTTGGACGAACTCTTTGGGGATTTGAAAGGTCTTCTATTACATAAGCAATGAATCTCATGAAGAAAATAGAGAATGAGATATAGAGAAGAAAGGTGAAGGGTATGGTGTGTGTGTGGTTTTGTATAATAAAAGTCAATTTTTTTTTTTGAAAATCTACTTGTGTGTGTGGTTTTGTATAATAAAAGTCAATTTTCTTCTTTTTTGAAAATCTACTTGTGTACTGGTATTTAACTGCAGTCATAATATCTTCTCCCTTATCTCATGGTTGTGATGATTCTTAAGTTTCATAAATAGGGAAATGGAGGCTAGAACTAATTCTGATGTTGAATGGATACCTAGTATCAATGGGGTTACTACCAAGGTCGATCTCAATACTCACTGCATAAACAGTTAATGCTGCACACTTTCAAATAAAAGTGCCACAGTGGCTGCATGCTTTCTTTGTGTAGAGATTAGGGAAGGTTTAAAGGTTTTTGTTGCTGTGTGAAATTTCCCTCTCATGGGTCTACACCATATCCCTGATTCCTATAAGGAATGGACCAAGAATTAATGAGTATCTGCTGTTGCATGCAAAATACAGTGAATCGGCATCCAAGAAATGTGACAGAGGCTTGAGTATAATCTGCATGGTGTTTGAAGGGTTGAAGTCATTCATGGGATGCTGAAGAACCCTTTGGAAGAGTAGAATAGGCGAGATACTAGAGTTTGGAAGACAGTTACTATATTTTTGTTATGTATCTTTGCAAATGAGAAAAGTGCAAGTATATGGAGTCAATGATACAAAGACTGAGATATATGATAGCAGCGATATTTTATATTTTTGTTCAGATTGTACGATTGTTTGAAAAGGATATGAGTTGACATGTTAAAATATTTGATAATGTAAAATCAAATTTTGGTTGTTCATTATTATTTCATATATGTTAGTCAATTGTTTTACTCGAATTTCATATGACATGTCAGTTAATCGTTATGCTTGAAATTGAAAATGAATATTATGGGATTATGTTTTATTTTGAAATTCATTTGATATTTTGAAATCATGGAAGTATGTTATTACTCCAGAACATTTCCTTTTTGTAGGAGTGCAATGACGGGGGGGGAATATCACCAAAATGGGAGTTAGGAATGGGGCACCAAATCCACTCACAAACCATTGGGTATGGAATCTAAACTACGTTGACTAAGGATAGACGACTTGGCAAGCAAGAGTAAACCTTGGACTACCATGAACTAACCAGTTATCATACATTATTAATTAAAAAACCACTAAGCATTAACAAAACTTGTTACCTTTATAATTTGAGAACCTTCAGTTGTGTAAAGCATGTTTTAATATAATGACAACATGATACCTATATATACTCATATGTGTACATACATATATATGTATATGTGTGTAAATCAATTAAGATGTATATGCCTATTTTGAATGTATACATAAAATACTTATGTTTAGGATTTACGCATATATGGATGTATGTGTACATACACACATGAGTATAGGTAAGTACAACAATGTCTTTATATTAAAACATTATGAGGGTGAAGCTATTATTATTTTTTCACTTTGGCTATGGATTAATATTATTTCATGCGTGGCCACCTTTCATTTTATTCCATCGAATCTTATAAATGTTAAATGGTTCCTTATAATTTATTATATTTTTGAGCCAATGGCTTTGTTGAACACCTTGCCACCTCAGACTTCTTGCATAACTGAGCATGCATTTGGTGAGTCTTTACATTCTACACTCACCTCTCACGATGGGTTATAATTACTTCTCCCATTTCAGTCTGCAGTTCAATTTCTTCACTTTGCTTCTTGTCGTGAATCATCCACTCTTCCATAGCTTATGTTCTTATTCCAAAGCGAGTGTGTATTCAATTCCATCGATTGCTCTAAGTGAACCGGCTTATTGGCTAGACTACCAATGTCCATCTATAGGATTAACATGTTAGTTTTAGTGATCACTGATAGATAAAACTATTACTGCAAATATAGACAATAATTGAGATCCTTACTTGAACAATGGCAGAACCAAAGATGCAGAGTTTGTTCTCTCAATGGTGATTGTTGAGCCTTTAACTTTGGTGCTGCGGATTGCTGAAGATATACTATCTTTACAATGGAGATTGCTGAGAGAATATGTTAATTGTCTTCCAATGAATAATGTTGATAGTTGTCCTGCAAAGTGAGTGTGCAAATCATTGGGTCTGTAATGCCTTAGATTGATTATCTTTCCCATCGATCTGCACTTATATTTATACATGTGAAAGGTCATGCCCCCGTAGAGTCACGACTCTACGTGGCCTTTGGCCACATAGGGTCATGCCTCTACGAAGGCATAACTAACCAACTATTAGTTAAGATAAACAACAAATTATGTGATCGGCAAAACCCCCGATAACATTATAATGTCTGCCGATAATATACACATTACAATTTCTGTCGATAATATACATATTACAATGTTTGTCGATAATCATCCAAATGTATGTTATGACAATCATCCAAACATATATATATACACGTCTGATGAACAAAATTCACATAACATAGTTTTATCATTACTTCTATTGATGCTATACATCAACAGAAGACTTGTGATTATTCTTGCACGAGATTGCCGACCATATTCAGCCTTAATTGATTATATACAGTGCTCAAGTCGAGCTTTACAATTTTCAGGTCATGATTTATACTCTGTTTATCTTTGTATTTTTCAGAATTCAGAAAACAGATTTATCTGATTGGCCTATCAAAAGAAGGCATCAATATCTTTCTTTAATCCAAAGTTTGGAATGATTCACAGCCTATGTATATATATTCTTTTCCTTTTCTCTTGTATCGATATAAGAATGTACCATCATGTTGATGGAAAGGATATGTCCATGAAGACACTTTCAAGTATGATTGTGCATTTTTAATTAATCTCTGTCAAAGAGTGCCAGTTCATACAAAGTATTGTCAATATACCTCTAAGATGAGTGCAGTGCATGTATGATGTTGGAACAATCTGAAAAGAATTATATGTTTCATCTTTAATGCCATAGGCCAAATTGGGCATAATGACATGGCAATGTTTATATTCAATAACCAATTTTCACTTATGGAAACACCCAAGAATTCATCAATGAGGACCAGCATGGTCGAGATTGTAGTGCCTCCCGCATTTGCATTCCGTACCATGGCCTATCTTGATTCGAGAGATACTTTATGATATTCATGTTTATGTGCACTTGAGATGCTTCAATGATTTGACATTATTTTGATTGCCAATTGTTGGTTCCCAAAACCGCAAATTGGAAATCCAAGAGCCTGCCACTTCTCCGATAGGACTTCTCAATCAGTTCTGGCCAACGAACAAGAATACATCTTGATTCCCCTGTACTTCAAGCTCTGCTACACCCAAGCGGGTAGACCTTCACCTTAAACGTTGATTGCTCGATTCAAGGCTTTTCTATAGCGAACTTAAACTTCTGGAGTTCTTCGATTGGCAAGGTTCTTGAACTCGATGAAATTGAAATTGGATGCTAAATATTTGATAATTGAATGTTTTGTATAAATTTTATTAATAATGTATTTTATGCTTGTAGAAGGAATATATAGATTTTTTGACTTCAAATAAAAGACTAGTGCCTTTGCTCATCCGGGCGATAGAGTCAACCTTAGTGAACTTTTACATACAACTTCATAATGTTCAATGCACTTATACTGCTAATAATTTTTATAATCCAAATGTGACAGACCAATTATAATGCAATATTGAATTAGTCCAAAGTGAATTGTAACTCCGCTGAGGAGACAAACTGGATAGAGGTACGGAAACAATTTAATATTTCACAACACCTATGATGATCAAATCTAAAATGCTAATTGACCATGTCCACTTATCTGATATCAAAATCATATACAAAATTTTAAAATATAATTACGAAGGACGATTTGCCTATAGTTTAAATCTCCACGCCATTTAAAAATAAACAAAAGACTTTATTTTATTTTAAAAATAAAATAATGCACTTTATATTTCAAAATCATAATAGACCCTTTATTCCTCCATACAATAATAAAATAAAAATACTTTTCCCCTCAGAGAATATAAATGTTCGGATGATACCATGATGTCTTGTTGGCTCAATGTTCTTATTATTATTTATATCTCTTCCTTCCTAAAGTCGTGCCTTTTTGAATAAAAGGTCATATCTTTTCTATATTTTTATCTTAAAAGGAACGTGACCTTATGAAATTAAAAATCATATCCCTAAAAATAAATCGCACCTCCTTTGAATTACTAGTCACGCCTTGTCAAGAATAAATTTTGGTGCCTTCAATAGTTTGAATGATTTTAGCATTTTAATTCTTTCCTTCAAAAATAATCCCCTGAATTTAAGTCACAAAACCTTGATGCCGATGGCTTCCATTATAATTTCTCTTCCATCGCATAAACTTCCATTACTTTGTACGTGATGAATATCACTCCCTGTGTGTTATACGGCTCTAGATGTGGGCGGCTTCAATTTTGGAGTTCGATTTTTCTTTTACATATATTTCAATGACCATTAACGGCAACGAAAGGTCCAAACCTTATAACTCCGGCCAATGGAAGTATTTGGGTTGCCACTGTGATCCGTATTTTCTACGTGAACATCTTATATTGACCTTTCATGTTTACCTTTGCTTCAATGTATTTTGTAGTCGAATCTTCACTTTTGGCGATGATGTCTGAGAATAAACTATTTCTATCTGTAGCTTCCATTCATATGCACTTACTGGAACGTGACTAAATTTTCTTGGCATGGAATACATTCATATTTCTTAACTCCACGGCTCAGGCCTTCACGTTGCCTCTATTATTTCTTCCCCAGCCTGAAAGTCGTCTCTGTGCAGAACTACACATATTTATCAATATCTTTATGCAGTTCATTTTATCAATCTTCATCATTGACTATGTGGCGTCTTTCTGTGATTTGGAACGAACGATGAAAGATGGTCCTTGATGGAGGCACTAAAAAAACCAGAGTAATTAAGCTCACAGGAGACATGCAGTCTAGCATATGAGCCACTAGCACTCAATTTGCATCCAGTTACCAACCCACAGGCAAGTGTAAAAATTCCACTTGTATTACCAACAGCAACCAGGCCTTGCATCTTCTGAACCGAGGAAAGAAACTCTAACACTTATCCCTGTCAACCTATGTGTCTTTCAGAATTTAGAAGCTAATATTTAGTCACTGTTGTGGCACGTAACTTCATCCGACCCAGATAAGATTAGGATTCTTCCAATCTTATCCGCGTTTTCAAACATCCATACATGTTACAGCAGCTGGAATTTATTGGGCATCTTGAAGAACCCCACAATTTTATAGGCAATTGATAAGCATTCCCAAGCTAGCAAAGTATTTGAATCAATCCCATATCTGAATTCCTCTATACTTGATAAACAAATAGTTCCCGAACCCCAGATCCTCCAAAAGATTCTTGCTTAGTAACGAATTGTATTTTCTCTGTCCTAGTCCAGTATAGAGGCCTGACACGTGACTTCAATGGTAAGTGGCCATGATCTAAATCTCTCGCATCAAGAATTATCTATGCTCAATATGCTTTAGGTTTTGCTTCTGATAGTTATTCCATGTATCAATTGGTAAGCCTCCTCATTGTACATACACATCCTTCTATTTGCAAGCTTCTAATCATTTGAACTGGTATGCAGCTTCATATCTTCACACAAGTTTGTTCATATGTGTTACTTTTTCTTCCAAAATTTGTTTCAATAACAATTCTCCTACTTGATTGCAATCGTGCATTGGAGCTTTCATAATCATAGCTAAAATATTTTGTAGTTTTCTTCAAAAGATGTAAGAGATAAATGATAGTAGATATCTTCCTTTGATCTTCCTCAACTTGAGCTCTATCAAGAAGCTTCTTTAAGGCTCTTCTTTCTTTCAACCTTTGGAGACACTATATCCAACCTATCAGCTGCTTAATTGAAAACCTCCGGTTTTGAAAAATTGCTACAACTGCTAGAGCTCTGTTATAGTAAAGTAATAATAGCATCCCCAACTTCCCTCAATTGTTTTGTGGTTAGAATATTTTAATATGACTAATCATAATGCTAACAACTTTCATTTGCAATCCAACTTATGTTGCTAATGAGAATATTTGGCAATTTTATCTCCAAAATTACTTCAAGAATGGAGGCCCAAAATTTTGCAAAATTTTGGGTTCCATCACCAGTATCATAGTTGATAGATGTTAGATGCTACACTGTCTAGTTTGATCATATCTACATGATGATGCTAGTGATGTGACATGATGCCTTATGATGATATTTGGTTTTTTTGTATTCGGATATAAGCTTTGTTTATGGATATATGATGGACTTTATCGGCTTATGGTTGTTGTGTTTGTTCTACAAATATTTATATCATTCTTGCAGTAAACTTTTGTTATGGTGCAAATGGATGACTTAAATAGGTTATGTTAATGAAATTAATTAAATGATTATTACGCAATTTCGCGCACTGTTGCTTCGGCTATTTTATTATTGTGCATCTACGCTTGATCGTGTTGTTTATTGTGCAGGACTTATATCCTCGGCAATGGCACGTGGAGTTAGTGATTTGGTCTTTCATACCTAGCCAATGTTGCCCCTGTATGGGAGACGTATCTTGTTTAATTAAAATAATAAACCCTTTGGTTAATTGGCAAATCTTAATTCACTATGCATTTGTGATTAGACCCATGAACGTGTCTGTGCATTTAGGAATCAGCAGTGGTCACAAAAGTTATTATTATAGTACGATTTAATTATTTGAAGGGAATTTTATATTTGGTTTAAAGTTATTTTATATTACTGACAAATTTGTCGTAGTTGAATTTCATTTAAGTGGAATTATCTGATTTTATCTGGGTTAAAAAAAGGTTTAATTTATTTATGTTATTTCTTTTTACTTACATGTCACTTTTTTTAAAGTGCATATATGGCCCAAAAATGAAATAATACTTCACTTCTCACTTTTGCAGCAAAATCCTCCGAGCCCTTTGTGAGAATTTTAGAGATTTGTTCGTTGTAAGAGCTATGCTTGTGGGATTGACACAAGAGTAGGCTCGTTGGATTCGGAGCGGACAACTCCTCCTATGCCGAGTGTTTCAACACTGTTGGCGTCTCCGTTATTTGTGGCGCCTACTCTCATTTTAGCTATGTGGTAGTGAGGTACGGCCTTCATGTTTTAATAGTTTTGGCTCGTTTTTGTTTCCATTTTCAATTGCTTTATAGTTGGAGGATGTGAACTAGTGTTCCCCTCCGTTTTCATAAGTTAATTTGGCTTGGTTAGGTAGGAATGAGTAATTAGGGCTTTTTGTGTGTTTTAATTAGAAGTTCGTATTGTTATGCTGGTCGTATTTGCCTACAAACTTGGAAATTGAGTTTTATTGTATTTTTGGATGTTTTTCCCCATTTGAAAAAAGGGTTTTAATTTCGTCGATTTTCAACAACTTTTGTGTTTGAGCAATTTTTACATCGCCTCATTTTGCATCGTCAGCTTTCTCACGTATTTCTTGGCATTTGATTTTGGTCATGGATTCGGAATGGATGCTAGGTTCCAATCTAATTATGGTTTCACTTTGTTTGTGTTGTGTGGATATTTTGCAACCGACAGTTTTGAGTAAACTCCAGTAACAAAATAGGATGACCAACCATAGTGTGTGAAGTAGAGTCTCTCCTACCTTAAAGGGAAGGCTCCTCCTTCTCACCATTTCTTGGATCAACTCAAAGTAAGCAAGAAATTGAGAGATTTTGTAAAAGGGTGTTATCAATATTCTTTCCTCTTCACTTTCAAGAAAGAATCCACTTACCCGTGGACCGAGTAATGGGCAAGATGAAATCTCTAACTACACTTCTATTTAATAGTTGGAAACGGTGATACGATAAACCAACACCAACTCAAAGGCTAGCTGAAAGTGTACCGATTTGGCTCTAAGTCCGGTCATAATTCTATATGAATAAACTTTACTATTGGAGCACAAAGACTTCCAAAAGTAAAGGATTTTTACTATTTTGTGAATCAAGAAAAAGATATAAGCTATAGATAAAGCTTCTAGTCTATATATCTCTACAACCGCTCCCAGTCAAAGCTTTGGATCTGATTGCTTTCTAACTCTTTTTAAACTAAATTATCAAGAATGCAAAACATGTGAATCAAAGACAACAAATGCAAATCATAGTCAAAGCTTCTAACTTGCACAAGTAACAATCTCACTCAATCAAAGTTAAGTCTGAATTGATTCTTTGTATTCACGTTTCTTTCAAAATGGCGCTATACAATCAAAGTTATGCTTGCACAATTTCTCCTGAGCTCTCTTGCATACAATAAAAGATAGATTTTACATTAAGAGAACACTCATTTATATAGGCCAAGGAGTGGAGAAAAAGATGCAGGAAAAAGTGGGAGCAACTCAACCAACTTTGACCGAGTCTAACTGAAAAAGAAATTATTCGATTATATGTTATTACACATGCAACTCATATTACATGTAATTACATAATTTCATGCAATACATCCTCTTTAATTTACAAACATAAAAACAAAATAAAAATCTTAAAGATCATTCTTTTGTGCTTTGAATTTGACGATAACATCACACACTGTAGGAAGATCAAAAATCTTCATTGTCTTTGATATGGCTTCCATTCTAACTACATTGTCATATGCTGATTTCACAATCTTGGAATTTGTCGCCAGTGACCCTTGCAAGTGCTTTGCCAAAGATTTATACAAGCCAAATTTATTCATTGTATAAGAACCAAAATCTTCAAAATCTAAATCAGCATTGATCCTGATTGTATATTCTGAAGTTATCTTTTCAACTACAACCAAATTACCATGTTCATCAAGAATTTGGCATCCCATTTGTTCTAAGTCACACGTGATCCCAACTTCTATTGCCTGGCAATTTTCTAAACTGGCCTACAACTTCGTTACAAGCTTTCTTAGTGTCTCTTCCTTGTAACCCATGAGCCCTTGACATCTGTAGAACATTTCACAAGATAGAAGAACATCACACGTAACCATGGCATCTAGATCAGATTTAGCAATCTCATCCCAATCATTCAAAATCTCTTTCAAAGTATTAGCCTCCTAAGAAAAAGATGCAGACCAATCATGTATCCTTTCTTCAACATTTTTGATATGTCCAAGAACTCTGGTCATTTCTGCAATGGCTTGTACTCCTTCAGAATGACTTCTCCCATCCAAGACTTCACAGCTTCTACTATCCTTCTCTCCTTAGATGTTTGAAATATAATAACTACATGTTGTGAGGATTGTTGTTGAATAACCTCATTTAAACAAGCAACCTCCTGCTTGAGCTGATTTTTCTTTTCCCATAATTCATGATTGCTCTTTGACACACATTAGTAAGAGCATCTTGAGCATCTTGTAAGAAACCCATTCGTGACTGCTTTCCAACTTCTACCTTGGTGAATTTGTAAGCAGAACGAGTAAGTTCTTTAGAATCAACTAAGATCCTTGAAACAATCTTATCTTTCAAAGATTTGGACTTAGTTTTCTTAATAGGAAGGTCATCTAGGGGTACGACAACCTTTCTTCTCTTCATTGTAATCCTGCTCAACCATGCAGGCAAACTAAAATTTTCATCTATGGAAGCAGGTCCAGTGGAGACCATTGGCATTGATCTTGATTGTTTCTTCGTTGTGACTGAGCAAGATTCAATTTGCATAGCTGAATTCATAGGTGCATGATAGGAGGTTTATGTCATGAACAACTCAAAACCAGTCAAGTATATATCAAGTTGAGAAAATTGACCTTCTGTAAGAGTTGGAAAATCCTCGAACACATTCCTTAAATGTTCACATCATTTAGATGTTAAAATGGAAGGCAATGCTAAAGATATAGGAAGAGCCAACGTATTGACTTCTAAGGTCGGGATGGAAGGTCTGAAAACAATGGAAAATGAATCCACATCATCATCTATCGTACCCAGAAAAGGTGCTTCCTACATGGATGGCTCATGAGTTTGTGCAGGTTTTGGAGGAGATATGATCATGACTTCTCCTTCTTCCTCCTCATCTTCTTCATCAAGTTCCTCCTCAAATTCTTCTTCTAACTCATGAACTTGTTCAGGGGTTTGAGATGATTTAAATCTCTTTCTGCCTTTTAATTTGAATTTGAGGAATTTCTTTATATCAGAAGAAGATGCTCCATCTTTACTGCCAACTTCTAATTGCGACTTCCTTCCAAGAGGACCAAAACTTCCACAATCTAAACCCAACTTTGGATTGACCCTTTTAAGACCTTCGATTTTCAACCACTTGGTGGTGTTTGCCACAATGGATTGAAATCTATTAAGGATAGATGTACCTTTCTTTTGTTGCCATTAAATAGGGAAAGGGCATCGTTTATCAAAACCAACGTAATGATATTTTGGATCAAGAATATTAACATCGTCTTCAACTTGAAAATCAGATGGGATCTCAAGCATATTAAGATCAATGATCTACTGCAAAGTCAACCTGCAATAGTCCATTTTCATTATATCCAACTCCGTCTACATGTTAATCCAAATATCTTCTATACAATGGACATGAGTAAATGCTCTCTTGATTTTTGAATTCATCTCTTTGTAATCAAAATCAAATCTGACATTTAACTTCTTCAATGTAACCAACTGAAGTTTTGCTTCCATGGCCTTTGCTTCATGTACAGAATTAATCATGTAATGACCAAACACCAAGGGCTTGACAAAAGAAATACCAAAACCTAGTCTATGCAAAGCATGTTGATCAGATTGTACCTCCATTAGTTGTCTACCGGTTCCATTGAAACAATCCTGTCGGTAGCATACCTAGGTAAGTTATATGGTTCTCCTTTGAAATACCCAATTCTTAAATAAGTAAAAGTTGGAAACTAGATAAAGATGCAACCATATTGATTAACCTTGTCCCAAGCCCCATCTGACACCCTTTTGACAGACACCTACCTATCAAACAAGCACCGAAAATATCCAAAGAAAGCATCTTGAACTCTTCTGTAATGGTATTTACTATTAGTCAGAGTAATCTGATCATAACACTCCTTAGCTAGAATTTGAAGGCGATCTCCTTTGAAATTGAAAGCCCAGAAAAAGATCCCATAGCAGCAGCGATATAGATGATAGGAATTCATGGAAAACAGTGCCGACATTCCTATATTGAGCAACTACTCATAAATCTGATTAGTTCTCCCCAAAAGATATGTTCCTTATTATCAATGATTTGGAAAATGAACTTATACATCCATGGTTCAAAATCATTAGAATCTTTGAGACCACATATCCTGTTGAAAAGGATAATTAGGTCTTTGTGTTCCCGCTTGAAACTAGATCTGTGAATGGTTTTTGGCCAACTTGAGAAATTGTTTCTCTTGGAATCCAACCAATATAGATTAACCTACTTCTAATAATTTCCCTTATTCACATTCCATATCTCCAAAGATGTTTCTTTGGTCAAATCTACACACTCTGCACTCTATGACACTTTGAAAATCTGCTCAATTACCTCAGGATCAAGGTTTATAATTTCATTACCATCAACATCCTTGATGGTTTTTGACTTCGGACTAAAACGTTTGCACATCCAAGAACAAATTCTAGTCCTAGGGCAGCCATAGGAAAAGAAGAAACCAAATGAATATAACTCCTTTTGCTACATTTCATTTCATGACTAGTAGGAGTTTCTATCTGTCGCAAAAAATCGGTCATATCTATATGCTCGATCTTTGTATTTGACACACTATCAAGAATAGATAAACTCTTTCTCATACTAATATTTCATTTTGCCTTTCGATCTTGTAGATGAGGGTATCCTTTGTGCTTGTGCTGCAACATGAAAATTTCAAAATGTGAACACATCATCACAGGATATTGCTTCCATAAAAGCATTGATTCTTGATCAACAACAAAGCTTCGGAGAATGGATTAGATACTTCAAAGATCTAATGTGATGATCTTGAAAAGAGACAAGATGCATAGGTGAAGGCTGGAGTACAGCTTGGGAGGATGAAAATATGGGATGGAAGTAAGCGTTTATGAATATGCTTTAAGACATGAAAGTGGAGTGCATGTGAATCCGTGCAAATGAAAACTTTTGACTTTTAAAAGGTGACTTTGAGTCAAAAATGGGATTTCAAAATGTCATTGCACGAAAAGTGAATTACATGTATATGTGACATGCAATTAGGAATGAAAAGTGAGATTGCATGCAAATGCGGATGAAAAGTGAGTTTACATTTAATTGGACGCAAAATATGAGATGCAATGTGTTGTGACATGAAATGGGAAATTACATGCAATTGCTTATGTAATGTAATGGCGGATACGAAATGAAATGATGCAATGTGCCTTTGCATGTAATGATGGAGGTGGAATGAAAAGATGCACTTGCATTCATTGATGGAAGATGGAGTCAAATGAAATGTGATCAAGTTCTTGGGAAAGAACTTGCAACTTCTTCCATATGAAGAAAAACAAGAAAGCAAGCAAGCAAACACAAAAACAAACACAAAAGAAACATGTACCTTCAAACATGTCAACAAGCAAGATACCTCAACACCCAAACTCGAATTTAGAATTTGGGAAAAAACCAAAAGTATGAAATGAGACTTTTCATCATTTTTAAAGAGAAAATGCACTTTTTATGGCATCAATATCAACAAATGTGAAGCATCGAGCTAAAAGATGCATCAAATCAGCAATATAAGCATGAATTGATAAGCAAAAAGGAAAATGTCCACTTACTTGAAGATTAAAATGCTAAAAACAAAGGGAATGAAGTTCCAACTTTGACAATTTCTCAAACAAACTTGGACCTCTTCAAACCTTCAATGACAAATAACCAATAAGCAGCAAATGAGGCATTTTTCATGTCCAATCCCAAAAACGTCATCAACACAGTTCAACACATATAGCATTTTTGGTAAAACACGCATCCTAAACCCGTTTTTGATAAAAACGTGGTTTCCCAAGGGCATCACATGCAGCGTTTTTGTCGTTGGAATGCAAAAAAGTAGCCCTTAATGCATCTATTACACCATAGAAAGACAAAACGGCCCTCCTTGGAGCCAAAACATGGACTCAAATGCCCAAATATGGGCATTTTTGGTAAAAAAAGGTGACTCCCCAAGCTTAAAATGAAACGTTTTTGGGCGAGAAAAATCAACGCCTAAAGCATGAGGATGCTTGGATTTGCAAAGACATCCTTAGAGGATATGATTTCAAGACATTTCATAAACAAATTTGGGCAAGATCACTAAAAATGTGTTCTTGGAGGCCATAAACATGGACGTTTTGCCCTTGAAATGCAAAAACGGGTCCTCAAGATGCATTTGCATGTGCTTTATAGGCAGATCGCACCTTTTTTGTGCAAAGACATGTTTTAAAAATGGCATCAAAAGCAAAACGCATCTTTTTAGTGCTATTGCATGTTTTAGAATTTTCAAAATTGAACTCCATAAGGCAAAACACACCTTTTTTTATGTCATGACATGTTTTTAAAATGACATCAAAGGCAAAACACACCTTTTTGGCGCAGTGACATATTTGCAAATGGAGGCATAAGCAAAACGCACCTTTTAGGTGTATATGCATGTTTTGAAAATATGCTATTAAAAAAAAAAATGCACCTTTTAGGTGCATATATACATGTTTTCTAATTACACAAAAATGGGTCTTATGGGCAAAAATGCACCTTTTGGGTGCCTTTGCACATTTTAAAACATATGCAATTACATGTTATTGGTGTTGTAACATAACATTTCCATTCAAAATCGCACCTTTTAGGTGCAATGACATATTTTGAATTAAAATGTGCTTGTAGACATGTTTGCACAACTTAAGTGATGAATTAAGCACATGTCAATTTAATTCTTGAATAAATATTACTCAAATGGAGCATATAAATAATACTTACACTATATAGTTAATATAGTATATACAAATATTATTTTAAAAGTAATATTTACTAGAGCATTTGATTTAAAACTCAAAAATTAAATCAAACTATATAGTTAATAGTCACTTAGGTGAAAAATCAAAAAGCAACTCAATTTAAAAATATAACATAAAGTGCACTATAGTTATTTTTAAGTAAAAAATTGACATGATAAAGTAACTTAAAACATAACATAAAATAAATTCATGTTATATTTTCTAAAAAGCGAATCTCAACTTAAAAATATAACATGATATTTTTAATTCATCCACTTGCACTTAAAAGGTCCACTTTTTGGGCACTAAAACGATCATATCTTTTGATTGTGAACTCCGATTAAGCCCTAAGATAGATCAAATCGAAAGAAAAACCGAAAGCAATGACTTCAGTAAAACCAAATGACTAAAAGCCAACAAACACACTCTCAAAAACAAGAAAAAGGATATCAAAGACTTCAAAAATCAAGCATAGGCTCGAAAAATAGAAAAACTAAAGACTTGACAAAAGCCTCCAGTAAAAGATTCATTATATCAATTGAAATCGATTGGTTGATCAATACTATCCAATAAAATAATGAACTAAACTCAAAGAAATGCGAAACTAAGTTGAAAAGTACCTACATTTTGTGATGACAAAATGCAAGACAACAATTTGCATTAGGATTCGTGTTGAATCCATACTCCTGACATTATGTATAGTTGAGAGTGTTTTACACTTGGTATTCTCTTGTTTCATTTGTTATTTTTCTCATATCCAACCCTTGCATTGGTATTATGTGATTGCATTTGTGAAGTTGGTTGTGCCCACACACGAACACATTGGCATGCGTATGATGAGATCTTGCAAAACCTGAACTCCCAAATATAAGCCAGTTGAGGGATTGTTCATTTGGCGGCTGGGTTGGGAACTTGCACTGCTTTTGGGCACTCATTGTGTGATGAGCATGGGTATGTAGAGTAGGCGTTGGAGTGGCTTCTCCCGTGTACCCCGGTGTATATTCCGATAAGGTAGTGTGCAGAAGTCCTAACAAGTGATAACTAAATTTATAAATGGGTAATAAAATTTAATGATAAGATAAGAGAGCACCTGTGCGATTAATCTGAGGTTGTGTACCTGTGCGGTCAATCCGAGGGCATGGTGCAATGGTTTCCTGAGGGACTCATTCCACATCGGTGTGATGGTTTCCTATGGGATTCCTTCCGCACCACAAATAGCTTGGGCTTTTCGATGCCAAGTGACTTACACTCCACTTGAGTCCCTACATAGTTATCCTATAGTGAATCTAAATAGTGACTTGATGTACTGCATTGTCTTCATAAGCATAAAGATGTTGGTATCATACTTGATCGGCGTGTGTTAGCCGTGGGTGTTTGTCTCATGTGATTGTGGTCGGGTCATTATCTCTGAGAGCACGAAGGTAGTGGGCTTATGGGTACCACGTGGTTGGGATGCGTAGCTACCTATACCACTACTAGGGACTAGTGTACAGAGATGGTCTACTTCTTGTTTGAGGCTGATGTTGGATGTTCACTTGGTACTTCGATGTATCTAGAGTATGTTTCCCTATGATTTACACTTTACCTTGAATACATTTGATATCATGTTTAGATAATGTTTAGTATGTCGACGCATTCCTTTATCATGATATATCATATTGCTTAGTTGAGACTTCTTACCACTACTTTGGATTAGTGATGCTATTGGTATATTAGCATGTTAAAAGTTTCACGTTTCATGTGATGTTATTGGATGGCTTATTGGTAAGAAATATCTCACAAGACAACTCGAACAATCTTGTTGGCAAATTGAGATTCATGCTTGAGGGTATGGTTAGGATCCTTGAGATCTCATGATGTCATTATGGTCAAGTGGAAACGAGCACAGTTGAATTGAGTTGGTTATATCACACGTGTGTTCTTTCCTTTTCACAACAACGTTGTTTATGCTCATTTCGTAGATTGATGATGTTGATTAGATGGATGTATGTTATTGCAATGTGTATTTTAGCTTTATTCAAGTTCTTAGATTTACTTTTATGCTCTTGAGTGATCATACCTCGAGTTACGTGGATTCATTACTCCCCAGTGTGGAGGTTTCGTGTTTTTATGCATTTCTTCTTGCTTTGGTTTTGTGTTGTTGGTTTTCTATCACCTGGGAAGGGCATTTTCTCGCGCAACTAAACAAAGTCTCACACGAGTATGTACTTACTAGCATGGCAGAGCAAAGTCTCACGCGAGCCTGGTGGGGCAACTTGCTTGGTTCGTGGGGAAAGCTCATGCAACAATAACAATGTTTTCTCGCACAACTAACAGAGGGTGTTTACACTTATCTTCCGAAGATCTGAATGTTGGTTTTGAATACCCTTTCAAGTTCTGCATCTTCTTGGATCAAATTAGATCAGTTACAAGGTGTATAAAATATATCATTTAAGTATAAGATTCTTATACTTAAGATATCTTTTATACATGCAAAGATTCATTTGAGATAGCTTCCAGCCCTCTAGGAGTTAAGATAAGTATTCTAGAATATTTTAGGGCTTCAGGATTTCAAACCTAGTCAAATTTTAGGGCTTCAGGATTTCAAACTTAGCCAAATTTCAAGGTTCAGCATTTGTCTTTCAGCATGGTGTCCAGTAGATGAGTGATGTAACCTCGAGCCTTTGTCTTGTGCATGAATATTTGAGGGTCTTTGCTTACTATTCTTGATTATGTTATGGTTAGTTGGTAATGGACATTTATGTTTAACATTGCTAGACACTTTTACTTTGGGTTCAAAATGAACATCTCCTTTGCGTTTCCTCATAATTCGGGTGATCTTTTATTCTAAGTTGGTAAGTAGTGACGCTTGGGGATCTTTGGTGTTGGTTTATGTTAGTCTTTCATTGCTTTCTAGTGTAAGTAGATGTTGTCGAATCTTGCTTTTTTTTTTAAATATTAACCTTTGTTTATCCTTGATCCAAAGATCTCCGAACGGGGCATTACAGAGATGAAGGGTGAGAATGGAAATACCCTTGCATGAAAAAGTAAACATAGATCAATAACAATAATCATATCTAAATAACTAAGTCAGTTCATGGTAGTCCATTGTATCATGCTTGTTGTCAAGTCGAGCAGTGGGTGATCGGGCTTATATATATTGCCCACCTATATCCTTGGCTAAGATAGGTTAGTGGCATGATTGATGTTGTGATAACTAGAAGTCAGAGTGCTAGCAATTAGAAGATAGGTTGATAGGAGGTGTTCGCAACCTCGCCAGCTAACTAGTTGACACTTTAACACCAGGATGCTCAGTGGCAGGACAGTGGTGTCCCAAGCCTAATCCCAAAGTAGGGAGGGTCTTTCTCGGTAGAGATTGTGTGGAGATACTTAAGGCTCCACGATTGGGAGGTTAAGCCCATGGAAATGGTTCTCCTCTCTCCCTAATGCCAAGGCTTGCAAAACACAAGGACATTATCTACATTACTTGGGTACTTACTTCATGTTCCTGCATTTCATTTGATATATGTAGATATGTAATTAAATTCTATTATTTCTTTACATTAGATATTAGGATTCAGTTACACTAAATAATCATGAGTTGGAAATGAAATAAATGTGGTAGTCTCAACAATATTTCATGTGAACGTAGATTAGAAATATTATTTTAATTTTCAGTTTTATGAATTGTAATTATAGTTAGACTCGTAATTCCCCTTCTTGTGAATGTGTAGAGTAACTCTTATAACTGTCACTCCTTTCATTCAGTTAAGATTGTAAAGATATTACATTTAAGTAATGGATTAATTGGCTACTAGAAATCAGCATGTTACAACCCATCTCGAGATAACATGTTGGTTGGATTTATACAAGCCTTTGTCATATTGTATCCCGACTTATTCCTTCTAGATTAAATTATAATGGCACTGAGCATGGATATTATTTAAATGAATTGGTTAATAAATAACATACTTCAAAGATACATAAGTCTTAGCAGAATCCTTCCTTTTGCGTTGATGGTGTCATTTATGTCTGATTGCATCAGACATGGATTTCAGAATGGTTCTTATTTGTTTTATTCCCCTTTCTAGGCATTGTGTGAAATAATATGTTTGTTGGATATGGGTTATATATGTCGTTATTGTGTTGTAGTAATTCAAACAACTCACTTCCAGATCAAATATTTGACAACCAACCGATCTCTTCAAGTTATTCCACAGTGGTATTAACTTTCAAAATTTTGCTAGTTCCATTTATCTAGGTTTATCTTCAAGATTTTCTTTTGAGATCATCTTCTCTGCAATACCTCATAGAATAAGCATGAATTTATAGAAGTAATTATCTGATGAACCATGGGCTAAGAAGTTTGTGTTTGGTTACAATCACCAACTACCTCCAGCATGGATGCTACAGCCAAACAACCGAACCCCATAAGAAATTTTGACTTAATTTATAAACTCTCAATAATCAACTCAATAAATTTCCTCTGATGAATTGTAGCCTTAAACTCGTATTACATTAATCAAAGATTTCTCTCAGTATGACACTCAATGCTTCATAAGTACCCTTCAGTGATTAACTCTAGGCTCATGCTTAGTCAATAAGATGGTGAAGACAACCTTGTAGATAATCTTGTGTCTCTAACAGGCTATTCAAATTGCACCAACAGACCGTGAACCTCCAACCTTCAACCCTGCAGTAATATGATGGCATGCCGCAACAAAGTTTAATTTTATTCTATCTCTGCAACTATGAGCTTGAGAAGCACACACAGAACTCCATGTCTTTGAGCCTGTAAATAACATTGGAAAGATTCTTTTCAATTGTGATCAGATCAACTATAGATATATTGAATGATGCATTTGATGGCACATACACCTCTAGATAACATTCCACTTAATTATTTAATCTGTCGCAGCCCTTGGAAATATATATATATATATATATATCTCAACACAATAAAATTAAAAATTGCCTACCATGACTCTTTTGTTTAAATATATATATATATATATATATGTTGAACTTTATGAAAGAAAATCCCTCGGCATGAATTGAGGTTTGTAGGCCATAAAGTTACAATAGTCATGACCAACGACGACTACAAAGGTGCGCTCCACTCAGCAAGTATTATTATGAGCTCTTTTAACTATACCAGGCCCACGATTTCCCTGGAAAGATATACTTTTCTCTGGTTTCAAAAATGCCATTTCCCAAGAAGTTTATGGCAAAAGGAATCAGAGCCTCGAATATTAAATTAAAGCTCGACCACAAATAATTATTATAATCTAAATGGAACCTTGTGTGTCAAACAACAATATGCAATATAATCCTTTTATGTATTTCTGACGGCCAACATTTACGAAGTTAAAGGTTGGCGGCAAAAATTTACAGTAAACAACCTTTACCATCTATAACGAATATTCAGCAATATACTTTCATAACTATAGTCAGGTCCACAAATATTTGAGAACTCCAATATTCAGAATCATAAAGACCTTTGAGTATGATTGTTTTATGCAAATTTGTCTTTGCAAGATGTCTAGGATGAAATGAAATTTGCGTTCCTCAAACCAGATAAAGACATCTTCAAAATCGTTACTACTTTAGTTACTTTTTTTTGTAATCTTGCAGGCTGGCAGGATACACAGATCTGATACCAATTGTGATGTCCCCTTCTAGGACCTTATATATTTTATTACATATTTCTCTATTAAGCTTTTTGCAGACAAATTGTATATATCTTGTTTTTCCCTTCTTATTTCTCTGTGTTCTTGTATGTTTATTTTTCAAGTTTTGTATTCCTTAATATACTTTTAAATAAGAAAAGGTGTCTATTTGTTTGATATTATTATTTATTAATAATGTTATTATGATTAATGTTTTTATTTATATTATTGATATTATTAATATTAATGCAATTTATATATTCTGATTAATTAATCATAACATTTAATTATTATTTGATTAATTCCCTACTTAATATATTATAACATGATTATAATGTTATAATTATATCAATACTAATATTGTATCATTATTTTATACCTTTATTTATTATTATTTATTTTTAATCATTCATTAATATTTTTTAATTGTAAAGATCTTGTTTTGATGGGGATATTACAGAATGTGAAGAGTCACCGGGTTGGGCATAAAAAGAAGAAAGGGCTCATTTGGAGGATAGTTTATGTTATTGGTTTTACTTTCCTCTCTTGGAGAATTCTGGAAAGCTTCAGCTTTCAGCAGTTTGAGGACAGAAACCCTTGGGCTTGGAGGCAGTAGACAAAACCCCATATCACACAGGTATTTAACTGGTGCTTAAATTCCTTTTCTAGTTTTCCAATCTGACTATTATTTTATGTATTTAAGATTGGATTTTGGTATTGTTCTACTAAAGACTAATGTAATATTCATATCTGAAAATATACATTCATCTGGATATTTTCTGGTATTTTTACTGGTAAATGTGGAATCTGTTGCAAGAAATTTTGATATTTCTTTGAGAAATTCGAGAAAATATCTTGTTGGGGATGTTACAACAGCAAACCACTATTCCCTATTGTGTCCATTGTTCTATTACGATTTCTTTTCAGCCACTTGCAAATATTCAAGATACCACCAAAGTTAGAAATGGTACCAAAGAAACAAATAAGAAAGATGACAATTGAGTAGAAGACGCACCAAATAAAGTTGGTATGCAAAAACGACCTATCAGGAAAAGACTGGAATAGAATCTAGCATAATAGTAGTAGCCTTGGGGTGAAGAAGACCTTGTCTACATTTGCTTGGAAGTGCACCTTACATGTAATAGAAAGTTGCCTCACAAGGGCAAGTCATGCATCAGACATTACAATATGGAAGATTAGTCTCATGGCAAATGGGCATGGGAAAAGTATACAAACGGGTGTTGGCATGTCTGACAAAATTCAAGAATTTCTCTCATTGGAGCACAGATAATTTTATGTGGCACAACATGTCATTGGCCTTTTTCTAGATGCCATACAAGTCCAAGTAACCCCAAAGGAATGGACCGATTAACACCGGCTACTCAATTGAGTAGAACTATCCTTGCTAGCTATTTTATATTGGACACACTTTGACATGCTCACATGAGGTGATCAACCACTTGGGAAAAAAAACACCAAGAAGAGTGCCAACAGGAGTCTCCTAGGTGGAAGTGAGGAGAAAGAGGATACCATTAAGGTATCTTTAGCAAGTGATAATGCTGCTAAAGTTACCTTGGGAGTCATAGGTCAGGAGGGTGACATAGAGGACATGGAGGAAAATGAAGACATCATGGCAACCTTAAAAAACACACCAAGAAGAGCGCCAATAGGAAGAGTTTCCTAGCAGTGGAAGTAAGGAGAAAGAGGATACCATTAAGGTATCTTTAGCAAGTGATAATGCTGCTGAAGTCACCTTGGCAGTCATTGGTCAAGAGGGTGACATAGAGGACATGGAGGTGAATGAAGACATTGTGGCAATCATACTTGTTACATCGGTAGTAGTATTTCAGCCTACCACACTTCTAGTTCAAACACTCACGCCACTACCTTCTATGGCACCACCAAGAAAAACCACATACCCATCGATGATAGGACAAAATGCAAAGGTGGAAATAACAACAAACAAGGTGATGTCACCATCATTGATTGTACTATTTGACCCACCATCGGCAAGGCAATAATAATTGTACGCGATGGGACAACACAAGTTGAAGGAGGGGTACATTTTGGGGGGAGATTTAATATCAGTTGAGGGTCAAGCATCACCAGTTGAAGGTATCAAAGGAGATATTCATGCTACCATCAACAGTTGGCTGCAATAATTAGAACCATCAAATGCCACACCAGTAAAGTCTCCCAAATTTATGTAGGAAATCACACGAATGGTGATAGGAGTAGAGAAGGGAATGAATCCCAAGGAAGCACAATCAAAAGCAGATTGGCAAGAAGAGCACTAGACAGATTTAATAGACACAAACATAGTTGAGCCCATGATGGTACCAGCTTCACAATAGAAGCACCATTGATTGAATGGGAGGATGTCGTGCTACAATTTGATGAGCCAAACCTACATGATTTGGTTGGCAAATTGCAAAGATATGGTTGCCAACTGGAGGAGATGGATCTCTTTATGACTCGATAGGAGCCATCAGTAGGAGCCTAGATATTGGCTAGAATCCCTTTGTAACCCATGTAGCAGAGAAGCTCCTTGGCTTCATACAAAGAGAATTCCATTAGAGTTTTTAGATGTTTCACGGCCCAAGAGTGGAGATAATGGAAACGACAACGCCTGGCAACCTCTATGGTCACACATTGGCAATTGTCATGGTCGAGTTCTTCATATGCTTGACATAGACACTTACTTTAGAAAGTTGCTATTACACCACAACCACCTCATTGTGGCATTGAAGGAGACTAGTACAGCCAAAAACAAGGCCACTCAGCAAATCAAGTAGGAATAGAAGGCTTATTCCGAACAGGCAGTTAAGAGCCAAATGCAGTTTGCTTAGGATCATTCACAAGTGACAACTTTAGAGAGTCTATGGCCCAACTTCTTGAGCTATTGTTACAAAAGGACTCGCAATTGGCAACCATGCAAGCAGGGATGAAAGGGAAGGACACAAAACTTGAGAAAGCAAGGAAGTAGTTAAGGGAGGTAGGTGACATGGTACTGGAATCACAACAAATGCAGATGGCAGCCACTCAATTTCTCCGACAATTGCAACAACAGCCTATTATACAAGTCTCATCGGCTCTAAGGGCATCCCCTTGCCCCTCTTCTTTGTTTTCCTCATGTATATTGTACCCCATTTTGGTTTCTATCATCTGGAAGACGAAATTTTATTGGGGGGGAACAGGGCTGATGTAGTCAGCAAATCTTCCACATGTAACTAAATAATACTTTGTTAGTTAATTAGTAATTGGCGGTATAATAAATTGCCTCAAAAGATTGCCAGTTGCTGACTGTTGGCAGCCTTAGCCATCCATTGAGCTCTATTTATATCTAGCTTGCAACAAGTTCATATTGTTATGGTATAGACTTTACACTAGAATTGAAATGAAATATCTGTCTGCCAATTGTATGCATTTTATCTAAATTGCTACGTTGTTTGTGTTCTACTCATAAACCTGTTTGCTATGAAAATTAAACATGTATAAGTAAACAATAGCATGGTTGGAGCAACAACAAAATGGTTCCATCAACTCACTACAGGTTGCATCAACAATTGGTAAACCATGCACATGAAGTTTCAATCACACTTCAAACCTGATGAAGAATATCACTTTAGAAAAAAGGGTAACAGTGAGTCCATAAGGGAGTTTATTGTTTGTACCATGATTATTCCAACTTGTAAGAAGAATCAGTTAATACTTTAAGGCCATGTCCAAAAATCCTACTAACTTACTTCATCAAAGCCCTTCAAATTCAAGAATTCCTTCCTAATAAAACTTGTGAAACTGATAAGCTTTAAGAAGCCCAAGCACAAAAGGTCAAGCTTGGAGATGACATGATCACTATCAAGGATATCATAAAAGACCTAATCAAGCAAATGGTCCCAAGTTCGGCATCTTCTCTCCTATAACGAGTGGTAAACAATGTGACAAACATGAAACAGTTTAAACAGAATGCTCTATTGCAACAATATCAGGGGTATGTTTCGAAGAAACAAGACAAACGTTCATTTCAAACTACCTTCTCTACTTCAATAATTTTCTTTGGAGGAACCTCATATAATATAATAATTTGTGCTCTCTCTAATGAGATTACCAAACATGACACTCAAATAGTGTTTGAAGCTACATTGCACAAGACATCTCATGGCAACTTCCAAATTAGATTATCAAAGATTTTTGTCTAACCTTCAACATCTTGAAGAGGAACTTGATGGCCACTTTACAACAGGATGTGATCAATACAAAGCAATTTGACATTGAAAAGTAAATATATTCGATGATTCTAAATGTTGATGGAATCAAACTACTATAATAGAGAAAAGTCTTAAAGAGAAGAGAGTACATGAGGAAAATCCATGGGTGAAGCCCCCTCATGATGACTTGTTTTCAAATAACCACATATCATTTGCTTTCTAATGAGGATAAACTATCTTAAGCATCCATAGAACACGAGGAGGATCAAAATATATTTTGTAAGCAAGAAGACACTAGTTGCACAACAAAAGAAGAATTGGAGGAATTTCTCTATCTTTGAGGGATTACTCAAAGCATCTACACAAAATGATATTGAAAGTAAAATTCAGCTACAAGTTTAACGATTTCTATAACATTCAAGAAAACAATGAGGCTGTGCAAATGGATCAATTGTCGTATTCACATTTCAAATTCAAGTATTGAATAAAATTAGGGGTTGAAGATTCATTATCGATCATCGATATTTTCTGCAGCACCTCAACAATGCTCAAAAATACATTGTACCCAAGAACAAACACTAGGTTAAAAAGTTTCGCAAGATTTATTTCTGGTGATGAATATCTTTCTACATCATGATTATTTTGAAGATGACCGAGTGTCTAAAGAGGAAACACAATTAGAAGATCAAGTTCCACCTACTTTTGTACCTGAAAATGATGGATGGCAGTTCACTATCAGTGGATATTACACGTATACTTCGATAATGATCTCATGGTAGAAGACGGTTGTTAGATGAAGATTTGACTGATACAGATAGTGGAGATAGCAAGTACAAGGTACACAATTATTACGAATTGCGGAATTGGAGATCAAGGACAAGAGACAAATACTGTGTCAATTTTCAGTCTTTCTAGCAAGATGATCTTCTACTAAATTCTGAATTCAATAAGAGAAAAGGATGAATAAGATGTGTAAAGATCATTATCCCTCTAGATGTGTTGCAGCAATAAGAACTTGCTAGATATCTTGAAAAGTGTGGACCTTTAAGTGCATTCCCATTTAGGAATCTACAGTGTAAAGTAGGTTTTCTGAGGTGTTTATTGTGCTACTTACAGCATGGGAAGTCCAAGTTTCTTAGAATCTTCCTTATATGTGTTGTTTGCAGCTCTCATTTTTCTTTGAGTGTGTCTCATCAGAGCTATAGATTGGTTAAACCAGCTCTGAAAGGAAGCTTGCACTAATTATTGTCTTCATCTGTATTACCAATGCTCCCTCAGTGAGTCTTTGTCCAAAAAAAAATCTGTAAACTGGTTGCTTTGAAAGCGACTTGTGCATTGTCAATTAGCTGACATGTTTGGAGAATGTAGCTCTAACGATCTTGGAAAGACTTGATAAGCCCTTTGACCCAGATTTCATTTTTAATGTATAAATTCAAAACTGCTGCAGTTTTAGAGTCTCGTTGTGTTTATGTGGTAGAGCTATGGCAACACATCACATGTAGTCCTAATTAACTTTTTGCTACTAGCAGCTCAAGATTCATGGTGTGTTAGGAAAGAACTTACAACACAATGGTAAATTGTGAACCTCTCATCTGGGAGGTCTTGGGTTTGAGCCTACTCAAGCTTAACACATAATAATAATTAATCTCAACAAATGATAATAGATAATCTAGGCTTTGACCCATTACTTATCAAAAAAATCATGGTGTTTTTTGTCAGGTCTATGGTCCCTAATCCAGGGTAGCTATAGAAAAACAAAAAACACTAGCTATTACAGATATGTTTCATGACCAATTAGCCCCATTAAATGAATATTTCAAATCATTTGTCACATTTTATGCTATCAAAAACCTCTTTGAGTTTCTATTTATTGTTTTAAATATAAAGCTCTACAAGATTACCACAAATTGTTCAAGATGATAATATATATGATTTCCGGAACATTCATGAAATTCCACAATTACAAAAAGTGTTTCATACTTGAAATCATGGAAAAACTAATCTTACCGTCAACAAACCCTGCCCATTGACTGCCTTCCCCATATTTCTATAAAAAACCAAGTAAATATAATCAGAAAATTATATCACAAAGCAGATTTGGTGGTAGATAAACCAATCATAACCAAATGCCATTTTCACAAAACTCTAATTAAGAGATGTAATTTGCACACTATTTCTGAGAATAACTAAAAAATAAGCTGAAAATGAAGAAATATGATTAAGTTGTGATACCATTAATGCATATCCAAGTACAAAAATACCTTTTCAGAATAGCCCATTTCTTTTTTTGATATATCTTAACGAAGTAGAGTACTTAGAGGCCCTGTGAAACATTTGGTAAATTAAACATCAAGACATAATAATGAACATAACCTCCTACTGTAGATTGTGAAATAGGCATATGCTACAGACTCAAAATGGGTATTAGGCTATTAGCTGATAAAAAGCAATATGAAGAGCCAAGAAACATCCACTTTGAAATGTGCGAAGGTAAATTTGAGAAGAACGAACAAACTTCTAGGGTGGGAACTCAATACAAGGAATTTGCTCAAGAATATCAAGGATTTAATCAATAGACACACAATATTGTAGGTAATCAAGAAAAATGGGGCCCTATCATGTGCCCATTTCAGAATTAATCTTATCTAAGAGACGTGTAACATATTTTTTATTTCCAAAAAGCTTAAGGATAAAATTAACAGAATAAGAAACTAACAATAATTTAGCTGATCTAGTTACTTTATTTTATAATTTCATTATGGAGTAATTTAAAAAGCTGTCATTTCCCTTTATAATGGGCCAAGATGAAATATTTTATTTATAAGTGTTTGAAAACACCTTTGGACATGATTTTCAGTGGGAAAAGATAATTTGATATTATATTGGTTATTAGCTTATTGTTATCAAACCCTACTTTCATCTAACTGGAAGGCAGGACCCCACTGAGAAGGGGAAAGAGGAAGTTGCTAGTCGATGCCGGAAGGAAGTGCATAACATCAATTGTTTCTCAACATCCATGGGTATGAATGCAGAGGGCCTCTGCATGCACACCCATGGATGTTGAGGGCTCCTCTTCCCCCTACTCTTCAGATGCTTCAGCCTTATGTTCATTTCTATGGCCTAGAGAAAAACTTTTGCTGCAGAGAGATAAAAATCACAATAACATGAGGACACATGCATCACCCCTCCCCACCCCAAAAAACAAAATGAGTGATGTGGGGATGCCAAGGAAACCTCCCTTCATTGACTCTTCACTACCACCACTACCCCTTTGTTGTCCTCAAACGGTTCCCTCTAGGATAGGACATCTTTGGGACATTTCCCTTTGTTGTGCAAGAAATGGAAACTTTGTAATATCCCTAAAATGCCCAAGAGACAGCTAGGAGTTTCTCGTCTTTGGAAAAAATGCATAGGTGTCTCTCATGGCCTTAAGTGGCAAAAGTTGTTTTTTTAAATTCAAAAAGAAGATGCTCTAAAAATGCAAAACCTGACCTTGATTAACAATTGGTCTGATCCCCATCTCCAAGGCCGCCCAAAAAGTTTGTAAAAAGAAATATTATCTCATTTCAAATCACACAACTCACAACTGAAGTAGAGTGCTTCAATTGGAAGGAGAAGAAGCCTAAGAGAACGATTCTAGGAAAGAGAAAAGGGCATCTGCCATCAAGATTCAAGATTAAGTAATTCAAGATTACAAGGTATGCTTTGCAAACTTCATTTGTTCATGGGTTCATTCTTCATTGTTTATTTGTTCAATGTTTTTGTAATAGTCTCAAAACATTTGCAAATTATTGTTCAAAATTGGAATAGTTTAATAAACATTTGTAGGTTGTATGTAATGTCCCCTTTTACAGTCAGTCTAGTGACTGTAGGATTAGTCCACTATTGTGACCCTTATGGGCTAGTCTTTTGGATAGAGGGCACATTTGTTCACTATTAATTGTTATTTTGGGACATCTCCAGAGTGCAAAGAGATTACTAGTCAGGTCTTGGCACATCAGCTTTTCATTTGGTTCAGTTCGAAGGACTTACTATTTATAGTAATTCAGATATCCTGGCAGTTACTATATTTAGTAGTATCTATTAGAGGTAATCATGGTACAGTGCAGAGTGTCATCAGTTGCAATTTTCTATTACCTTCATTTGGAGTGTTTCTTAAGACTTACTATTTATAGTAAGTCAGTTAACAGGGTTGCTAAATTTAACAGGGCACCTGATGACTAGTCAAAACTCCATCTGCAGTAGCAATTAATGGTTGACTTAGGAATTAAAAATAAGAGTACAATTAGTGATATTAATTAACTTATAATAAAACTATTCAATAAGTCATTTTAATGATCATTTAAAAGGACAATGGGGCCATGACCCATTAATTAGTTCTTTGAGTGACTTGATTTTATTAAAATGATGCCCAATTCAAAACTATGGAAAAGGCACAAAAGTTAGATAACTTATACAATTTTAAATGAAACAAAAGCAAATACAAACAGATTTAAGTTATGTGAAAAGTGGAAGAGAAGCTACTTAGTCAATTTGTGATGAAGAGATATTATAAAAAGCCTTCACAAGAGAATAAAGAATTCATTCATGACTTGTGTTTTATGTTGTTGTTTGCATGGATAAGAAATTGAAACAAGGGTTTCAGATTTCAAGCTTGAAGAATTGTGAATTCTTCTAAGTTTTCCAGCATAGTGAATTGGTGAAACACCCAACGAGTTATGTCAGGCATAGGCTTCATTTAGAGGTCTAGATTGTGCAAATTGATTGAAGTTTTTTGGAAGAGTGATTAATATTTTAAAAGTAAATCTGCAGGGAATTATTGCAGTGATTGATTAACTGGAATTTGTTGAATTTTAACTTTCAAAGGTTACACTTGTGCAAATTGGAGAAGAAATTCAGAGAATACATAAGGGTTTGAAGGCTGAGTTTGAAAGTCAATTATAGAATTATTGTAGCTGTCATTTGTTTACACAGAGCTACATTTGTTTGTTGAAGAATTTTTTTGCTGCTGATATTCTTCCTTTGAGAGGATTTCAAGGCATGTCTTACTTGTAAGTTCATGGATTGAAACTTCTAAATTTTCTAGGTATTGTTGATTTACATAATAGAAGATATTTAATCAATTGGGTTGTTGATATTTTGTAAAAAATATTATCTAAATTGATATTAAAATCTGAAATTTTCAGCTGTATATTCTTGATGTAATATCCAAATTTTGAGTTGAAACTATTATTGCATATCTTTTATTTTGCTGCTATATTGTTGTATTGAAAATTGCAAAACCTCAAAAACAAAAAAACAAAAAACAATTCTCTAGCATAGAGCCAAGAAGGCTCTTTACAGTGGTATGAGAGCAAAGCTCTTTACAGTGGATTGCTTAAAGCTAATGTAATGTCCTTGATGTACACAACCGACTCATGTACTATCAACACCCAGATAACTAATATCAATAACAAAATCTTCTGGAAATTAACTGCAGGTGTTCATGGAGCAAACAACTCATTGGAAGTCAACCCAATTGTAGTGCCAACTCTGTGAATACCGAAGTCCCAATAGAACTGACACTTGCATCCATCTACACTACAGAGATAGCAATAACCATAGAAGCTAGTAAGACAACCATCATCTCCAAAATCTGTCAAACTGTCTCAGATGTAATAATCCCAACCGTTTATAACTTCATCAAACACCAAATTCTTTTATAATTCAGTTGTCTGACATTTCGTCAAACACTTTGCAAGCAAGCTTTGATACCACTGTAATAACTTTGTTCGGTTATGGCTCTAACAATACCACTTATTCAGACATTTGACATTTCAACAAACACTAGGTAGACAATCCAATTATCACTGAATAGATGGCATTTATAATTCCAAAACATAGTATCAGAAAATACAACAATTGTTCACAAATTCAATTAACCTTAGCCTTATACATTGCTCAAATAAATGTCAAGCACTGGCATATAAATCTACTATGTGAATTTGCACATTTAAATCTGACAACAAATGGCTCACAACAAATTCTGAATTTATTCATTAACTTACTATGCTTCAAACAATATGCTGCAACAATTCATCAATGCTGAAAATAGAGAATTACACCAAATAGATATTGTAATATCCCCATTTTAGTATATAAATTAATTATACATAAAGAGTATATAATATTAATAATCGATAATATTATAATTATATTAAGATATAATTTATAATATTATAATAATCATATATTATATTATATAATTATAAGTATTAATTATACATATAAATATATCTATGAATATTATTATATATTAGATATTTATATGCCACAGATAATTAGTACATATCCGTATGACAATAATATATGATATTATATCTTTGTTATATATTAAAGTAATATTTAAATTATGATTCATATATAATATAATAATATATAATATATAGTCATATATTATTATTGTAATATATAATCATATATTATTAATATTAATATATATTATTAATATATAATTATATATAACTATTATAATAATATAATAACTACCTTATTAAATATATTAATATTAATGAAAAGACACAACCCTATGAAGTGTTGGATATGGATATATATATATATATATATATATATATATATATATATATGAGAATATCAATCGTAAAAGGACATCAGATATGAATTATCATGAAGGCTTATGGGAATTAAGAAGCAAATCAGATGAAGATATAATGAAATGAATATAAATTGAAGGAAATTCGTAAAGGTCCTAAAAGGGGACATTACAAGTGGTATCAGAGCATTTGATCTTGCCATCCTGTTTATCCAGAAATTTGCAAAAAATTGATATTTAAGTGTATGTGGTGATGCAATGAGAAAAGATGATCTTCAAATCAATCGAATATAGGAAGAATACATAGTCAGGACTGCGAAAGAGAGTAAAACAAAACAAAGCATTTACATTCAAATTAGAACTAGTCTCATGCATATGATAAAAGTTGAACTAATCATTGGTGCATATTAAATTTGTGTTCAGGAATATGATGGTTAATTAGTTATGATCTGCATTCATGGCCCATAGACAGACATCTATGGAGTTTCTTTGTCTCGAAGAAATCTGTCAATCCCAATTAAAAGCATAGCAAATTCTGGTAGTGAGAGCACAATTAGACCGCTCATTCTATGACCTGTAAAGAATACATAGGTATAAAGGATCCCTGTTCAAATTTGACTTGAAGGAAGACATCAAATACTGTAAATTGAGTGATGACATGTTCTCGGGATTTCTCAGCGCAATGAAATTTGTCGCCAATATCTCAAAAATTAATTATGTAAAGATGTGATTATATCAAGACACCTCCCTCTGTTGTTTGCGGGTGTTTCAAGAACCGAGTGATTGGTGAATGAAAAATACCTTCTAAATGAAATTAAATATATATATAGCAATCATTGTTGTAACACAGGAGATGTAAAAAGAGAAAAATGACCACCAGGAGCAAGAAAGAGAACTTCTGCCAAGGTTCAAATGCAATCTTATTTTTATGGTTAACAATCATTTGTTATTGGAGAATAAAGAAAAATGAAGCAGATGCCACCCACCAAATGCTCAGGAGACTCAAAGGACTGGAGGAACACATCTTGTGCAGCACGATACTTGCAGAAGACAAGCAAAGAAAAACGTTTTACAATGGTCAAAGACATCAATTTGAAGAAACATCGCACATGAGCCAATAACAACAAGCAGATGGGAATTTTTAGTGAGCACAATGGATATTGCATAACTTGGATGTTATTCTCCGCAATTATTTGGCCATCTGAAACTTTTGAATCATACACGGCATTCATAATGGTGGTTATATGAACCCGTTGAAGGAAGTCAACCATTAACAAGGAATGTTTCACATTCAGTCGTTACAATTTCTTTAGTGTAGTTGCATCTGAACTCAAGAGCAATGTAAGGAATAGGGATTATAATCGTTGAAATTGCAGAGAATGAATATTGAAGTACCCTTGATAACAAGCCGGTGATATTAATTTATTTCCTGATTTGATTATCATAGCTAAAGTGAACCATGCGATCGGTTGGTTAGTTTAGAAATGTATGATTAATGTTAATTATATGTGAAGAGGTGTGACTTAAATATTAAAAGTCACTTTCTTTTGTATTTTCAAATATAAATATGGAGCGGTGGTGAGAGACAAAAAATAAGACATATTCGACATCTTTTATAAGAACAAAAACATTAATTGTATGGAGGGATAAGGAGCAACATTATGACAGTTTGTGGATAATTGGGATTGCCTATTCCATCATCCAAGACTAATCCTCTTATGGAAGTTTATCCCACCATATGTATGCTGGCACATATGGAAAGAAAGGAATAACAGGATATTCAAGGGAGAAAATAGGACGGTTGAAGTGGTTTTTGGAGTGATGAACAAACTGTTGAAGGAAAATATGAGAGTAGCTAAATACAAGATGCCAAAGGAGGAACCCAGAAGAATTGAAGGCATTGTGGCTGAGAATTGGGGTTGTCAAGAGGACTTCTTCCTTTTTGATAGCTTTGCTAGGAGGAGGAGACAACAAACAATATGGAGACCACCCACCATCACACAGTATAAACTGAATTTTGACGGAGTTGCGAAAGGAGGACAGGGAGCGGCTGGTGGTGTGCTAAGAGACAGGAATGGTGATGTTCTATTGGTTTATGCAGGCCAGGTGGGGATTGGTAGCAATAATGTGGCAGAAGCTATGGCGTTATTATGGGGTCTACAACTCTCTAGGGAAAGAAACATTTTAGAGTTAACTATAGAAGGGGACTCCAAACTGGTGATCGATTGGGTAAAGGGGGAGGCAAAATTGGGATGGAAGATTAGAAATATCATCTTGGATATTAAAAATATATTGGAGGAAATGAGAATGGTCCACCTGCAACATATCTACCGGGAGGGTAATCAAGTGGCAGACGCTGCGGCTGCCATGGGGTTTAACGTTAGGGCAATCACGTGCTGGGAAAATTTAGTTGATATCAACGAAAATCTAAGGATGTTGATATTCAAGGAAAAAGGCAGCAGAATTCAAAATGATGATCACTAAATTTTAAAGTAAGGCCAATTTTGGCGAGATGGAGAACTTTGTCGCTAAATTTAACTTTAGCGTTTTGGAAATAAGAGACAGACATGGCTGTACAAATGACAAGTGGAGTAATTACAAATTAAGGAAATTGTCTTTTCGCAATTATGGTAACTCGGGGCAAGCCTCGAATCGCTTCCCAAATGGAAGTACGATAGATATTATGGATTGGGATGTTAGAAATCGATGGGGAGGGAAAATTAGGTTTTTTAATACCCACGAATCTCATAATAAGATGTTATGGGATTCTGGTGCTCATCATACGCGGGTCTGTAATTTTGATCCCTATTCCCCCAAAGGATTAAAGCAAGAGAGCAGCCACAGAGAATTGGAAAGCGATAAAGTTCTGATGCGTATTTCTGAGGAAGAGAGGCAGGATAGTGGTGAAATTGATATGGGAGGTGATCTGAATCGGTTGGAACCAACGAGACTTGAGAACTTCAACGACAGGATGGCGACCTAGTATCTTCTGAAGGAAGGGGGTTTTTTGCCATATATATGTTGTCCATGGCTGGGCACGATGAAAATTGTGCATTACAATTTGTGAATAATTGGGATGATAGGAAGGTCACAATCAACGGCATTACTTTTCAAGTCACGGAGGAGGTTATTGCCATGGCAATAGGACTCACAATGAAGAGAGAAAAGTGGAAGAAAGTCACCAAAGTCTCGGATGAGAATAGCATGAAAAACTTCTTTGCGGAGAATGAGGAGTCGATTCACTACAGAGGAGGGTTTAAAAGGGATAAGCTACCTGAGCCCTAGGATGATGTGTGTCTAGTCCTGATGAAGTATCTCACCCTGGAAGGCAGGTTTGGAGCGTGCTATTACTATCATTTTCCCTTGTTGAATCATTTTAGAAATAGGGATTTCATTTCCATTCCGTTTTTTCTTCTACATTCACTTGAGGATATGATTAAGGATATTAAGAAAAAAAAAGTAAAGGCCTAAACTTCACCATTATTCATCAGGGGTTAATTTTTCATCTGTATCAGTTCCACTTAGCTTTATGTCCCCCCAGAGAGGTTGTTGTGGAAAACCCCCGCCATAGTAGGATTTCCCCCCCGAGCTCCAATACGGGGACGAAAATCCATACTCCTAGGCCATCTCCTAGTAAGGATACTAAGAAAAAGAAAAAATTTGACATAGCCATAGAACAAAAGGGAAACAAGAAATTAAAAGTTGATAAGGTGGTAGAGGTTGTTGGAGAGGATTCTGGTGAAGATATTGGGGGAAAAGCAAGAAGAAGGTCTGGTAGGCTAGCTCAGTCCCAGGCTAGGGGTAAGCAGAAGTCAATTAGATACCCTGTTGAGGAAGTTGAAGAAGATAGCTCAGACAATGACAGAAGGGAGGAAGAAAGCATTTCCAACTTAAAAAAGGATGATGGTAATGAGGAGGGGGAAAAAAGTTTCAATTCTGGGAACATTTTGATGGATGACACTCAAACTCAAGTGTCGGACGGCAAAGAAAGGAATACTGAAACAACCCATGTTTCAGCTAGCTTCTCACTTAAACCCTTTACTTTTTGTGATGAGACGAGCAAAAAGGATAATTCCCCAATTACCATTTCTTCCCCTGTTAAGGAAAATTTGAAGATTTCTTCTAACCCACGAGTGCTGCAGGATAAACCAAAGGGACAAAAAATGAAGGAGGTTGCTGCTAAGAAGGTCAAGGAGCATAAAGAGGAGACGGTGACGGTGGAGGAGCATTACAGAAACCTGGAGGAAAGAGTCAAAGCTTTGGAGGAGGGGTTTTTCACCTTCTCCAAGTTTGGACTTAAAGTTACTCATGCTGCTGCAACTACCCTCCAATTGCTGGCACAGGAGAAGGAGGAAGCTAGCTTGGACATGGAGGACAATAAATTACTCTTTAAGTTCCTTGCTGACGACTAGGCCCAAATTCTTCTTCATGCAAGAGGAAAAGGGAAAAAAGAAATCTAAGTCTCTTTTTTTTATTTCTATTCAGTTATGGGGTCCATGGATCCAAAGACTTTATATACTGTTATGACAGTTATAGTTTTGCTGGTTATCAGCTGTAATTAAGTTTTTATTTGGCCTGGGTGCCTCGTTGGACTTTGGTTAGTTGCTAGGGTTCCTTTCTGGTTCTAGCTCTCTGGTTTTAGGTTCTTGTCTCTGACTGCTGGTTCTCCTGTTCTTTTTGTCTGTTTTTGTTACTGGTTGGTAATGTGTTGGTTACCAGCCTTTTGACTGTTAAGGGCCGACCCCCTTGCTTTTGGTTGCTTTTAATTTCAAAAACATTATGACTTTGTAATATAAATTCTATTATTTTATTTTTATAATAAAATAAGATGTCTTTTGTTTATTTTTAAATGGCATGGAGATTTAAACTGTAGATGAATCGTCCTTTGTAATTATTATTTGGAATTTTGTATACAATTTAAATGTCAGATAAGTGGACAAGGTCATTTAGCATTTAAATTCAATCATCACTGATAGTGTGAATTATTTAATTGTTTCCATATTTTTGTCCAGTTTGTCTCCCTACTAGAGGAGTTAAAGTTCAATCTGGACTAATTTAAGATTGCATAAATATTTGATCTGTCGCATCTTGATTATTTAGTTGTTGGCAGCATAAGTGCGTAAAACATTATAAAGTTGTAAGTGAAAATTCACTAAAGTTGACTCTATTGCTCGGATGAGCAGAGGCACTACTCTTTCTATTATGGAAGTCTAGAAAATCTATATCTTCCTTTCTACAAGCATCAAATTTATTATTATTCAATTATACAAAACATCCAATCACTACTTAGCATCTAGTTTCATTTTGATCGAGTTCAAGGACCTTGCCAGCTGAAGAACTCCTAAGTTTAATTTCACTTTAAAAAACCTCTGAACTAGGTGATCAAGTTCGAGGATAAGGTCTACCTGCCTTGGTGTAGCAGAGCCTAAAGTGCAAGGGAATCAAGAAGTATTCCCATTCGTTAGCCAGAACTGATTACGGAATCCTATCGGAGAAGTGGCAGGCTTTTGGATTTCCAATCTGCAGTTTTGGGACCCAAAAAACTTGACGGGGTGACTTACTATAAATAGGTGTTCCTTCCAAGATTCTTGGAGCCCAAACCAAAAGCCGAAAATAAAAATTGAGAGCATCATTCAACTCTTCTAACTCATCTAAGCTCATTGGAACCAACAACTTGACTTACTATAAATAGTAAGTCCCTCAAATGGAGAGAAAACACACCATAGGCTACTGAAAAGCCTATAACCCCACAACTGAGACCCTCAAATCTCACTCTCAACTCACGAGGGTGGCGATGGTGAACTGACCAAGCCAACTGCAGGACCCTACTAAAAATGGGGACATTACATCAGATGTGTTGACACTGCAAGTAATCCAATTTGCAAGTGTTGACCACATCTACAAAAAATGGTGCCCACTCATCCCACAATGGACAATAAAAACTCGAACCCAACCCACATCAACGAATCAACAAGTCCTTCACGTGTAAAGGAGATGATGAGCACTCGCAGTTGTAAACTCGCAATAAAACATTGCAATCTTTATCAACAACTCGTTGTCAATTGTACTAGAATCATGAGATGGCTCCAATCTTTGATCCGCAATTGTTGATGGGGAAGGTGTAATATTCCCAAGTATGGACAGGCCAAATGAGTGGCGAAGAGGAGCTCAGAGGTTCGTACGTGTGGACAGAACAGCTATGTAATACAGATGGGGATATCCGTACGGTGGAGAGGGGAGGGAAAGTACGGATTATCACACCCAAGAAGTTCGTACGGTGAAAGACAAGGCACAGAAAGGGTCGTACATTGTCTCAAGATGGGTCGTACTGTGTGTCCTAAAGGTCGTACGATGAGTGTGAACTATCCTGCGTACGATGAATAGTGTAGGGTGTACGGCAAGGTATTACTTCAGTTCGTATGGCAAAGTATTTCTTCAGGCCGTACAATGAGTTTGCTAAGTGATAGGGATGGGTACAAGGTAATTCAAAGATACCACTTCGAAATGCAAGTGCAGAGGGTCATACGGTCAAATTGGAAGGCTGTATGGTGGTCTTAGGAGGAAATGAAGGGTAAAAATGGAAGGCCATACGGTGCACAATGGTGATTGGAGATAAACGATCAGAGTTTGCAGACTAACAAATAATGTAAATAAGTAACTAGATTTAATGGCGATAAACAACAAATGGGGTACACAGAACAAAGAGTAGATCGAACCAATAGATATTAACAATATGATGATGTTCCAACTTGCCAAATCCGAGCGAAGTAATACATAAAACGGAATAGGGTGAGGGTTGAATCCCACTGAAACTGCACGAGCCAAATAGGGAAGATCTTTCACTTCCAAAATGGCGAACAATTCAGAACTCCAACAGGAATTCACAGTACAGAGAAATATATCCAAAAGCATACTGACTACAACCTACAAGTCGTGCTTAAATACCCATCGAGAAACTTTTCGAGGGTGTACAAAGATAGCCGACGGCAACACAAACTATAGAATCAAAAATAAAAATGGGTCTGAGATATATTAAATCAATCGGCCCGTTACAAAAGTTTAATTTATTATTTATTTTATAACGGGAGCATTATAGTCCTCCCATCCCAAATTTTGCTTGTCCTCAAGCAAATGCAACGCTGGGTGTTGGAGAATGTGTTCGCCCTCCCACGTCGCATCATCCAACGGCAGGTGTCGCCAGCGTACAAGTATTCCTTCATAGTATAGTTTCGTAGGGCCCTCTCACGTACTTTGAGGATCTCAGCAGGTTTCAAAATGAGCTTTCCTTCTTCATTGAGTGGCGGAAGGTCAGTAGCAACTGTGACATTTTGCCCTACAACTTTCTTTAGACAAGAGACATGGAAGACATTATGAATACGACTACCCTCCGGAAGTTCCAGCTCATAGGCAACTTCACCAATGCGGCGAGTTACACGATAGGGGCGATAGAATCGAGGTTTCAATTTCTCCTTTCCCTTTTCCTTCAGTGAGGATTGTCAATATGGCTGGAGTCAGAGATAGACCAAATCCCCCATTTCAAAGCTTCTCTCTATTTTGTGTCTGTTGGCATACATCTTCTGTTGATTTTGTGCCCTCTACAGATTTTCCTTCAAGCATCTCAAAATGTCTTGTCCCTCCTAAAGCCAGTCACTCGCCCTTAGTGCGTGACTGTCACCTAATACTGTGTCGATGAAGGAAAAGGGTTCGTACCTATACAGAGCTTTGAAGGGTGCCATTCTGATGGACATGCGGTACGTGGCATTGTAGCAATATTCTTCCAGATGGATCCATTTTACCCACGCTCGTTGTTGTGCCGAAACATAGTTCCAAAGGTAGCCTTTGAGCCATTTGTTCACAATCTCTGTTTGTCCGTCTGTCTACGGGTGGTAACTTGTACTTGGCGATAGTTTTGTCCCCACCATCCGAAACAGTTCTGTCCAGAAGATAATAATGAATTGTCCATCCCGATCACTAACGATGTTTCGAGGTAACCCGTGTAGACGAAAGACTTCTCTAAAAAACAGATTGGCAACTTGTGCGGCCTGAAGGTCGAAGGGGATGGCGAAGAAATGTGCATACTTTGTTAATTTGTCAACCACCACGAAAATGCAATCCTTTCTGTTCACCTTGGGAAGCCTTGTTATGAAATCCATCGATATACTTTCCCACTTACGTTGGGGAATTGGCAAAGGTTGTGTTGTGTTGTTATTGTTTTGTGTTGTATCTTTATTGTTTTGTGTTGTGTCTTATTCTTCTGTTGTTGGGAGTAGCTTATGTCATTCTCCATTTATTCTTGGCGGGAATTTTCTTTTTATTTCTGTCGGCCTTCCGTATTCTTTTGTAGTTGCTTTTCATTCAGCTGGACCTCTATCTTTTCAGTTTCTTGGTCATCGACTCTTCATGAAGAGAAGTCGTCTATATGCGTGCTTCCTTTATGAGAGATTAAAAAAAGATTTGGATTCATTAGAGCATTGGTGTTGAAGCGTCATAATGGAATTACCGGTTATCCTATTTTTGCAGTGATCATTCATGGCAGTAAAAATACAGAGGAACTTCTTGCATTCACACATTATGAGAATCTATCGTCAGGTAGTCTTCCTCTCTCAAAGCGCACGGAGTCAGGTTTATCGTATTTTGATATAGATTACAAAATCTTGCCAAGTTCTATATCATTTTTAGAATTTGGCCCAGATATATGATTTTTGTAGAGGCCCAATATCTTGGGCACTAACCTAGAGCAAGAACGATTTGGATTGTTCAAGTCAAATGTTTTTCGGAACACTAATGTAATGCCTTCTCATGAAAGAACCAGCCATTTCACTAATTTGAAATCAGGCATGATACATGGTAATATGCAAAAAAACTTTAGGGATTATCTCTCGGAGTGCTTTGAGAGTTAAGTATACTTCATAGGAGCTTAAATTATTAGGAATAATTCAAGTGCACAAATATCTCAATGTACCGAGGCAACAACAAATTCTTCGTCTTTCATTTGGGTGGATCACAATATCAAAGCTGAGCTTGATTAAGTACAAGGGAGAAATTCACAAGGTTCAAAATTTTGAAGCTAATATTCAAGCAATATTTGTAAATTATGCATTCATTTTAAAGGAGTAAGAGATGAGAACACTCCTTAGTACTAATTTATTATTCAGCTTCAGAATGGAAGGAGCAAATGGGCCTGATACAGATTCGCCTACACTCGGTAACCAGTTTGCACAATTTGGGGCAGGATGTTTTTGGGAAGTAGAACTCACATCCATGGAGTCGCCATCATAGAGGTTGGATATTCTCATGGACTCTCCGCAACCCTACTTATGAAGCTTTGTGCAGTGGCAAAACTAAGCATTCTGAAATTGTGAGAGTTCAGTACTCTCTCAATCGTCAACTTTGCTGGGAGTATTTGAAGTTGCTGGATGACAGGCAACTACAACATTTCTGATGTTAAAAAGACACATGTGAGTCAAGAAGACCAATGCTACACAGTTATCCCTACATCTGATTGAAACATTTCATGTATGAGCATATTTCTTTTGACTGTTAAGAGATAACAATTGGTACAATTTTTCTTCAGATTTTATACAATCAGACAATCAGAGATAAGTCGTTTATTTTCTTGAATTCTTATTATATAACTGGAAATAGCTGTAGAGGCATTATTCTAAATCTCTTTGTGTATGTGTGTTTATTGAAATTAGATCACAAAGAGATGAGTATTTTTGGTTATATTGCTTGAAAGAGATTATTTTTAAGCATTGATTGTTGATTTGGTTGCAGGATGCAACAAGATAAGGATCACAACTCCAGAGGGCGATTTTGAGCTTTAGAGGGAGATTTTAGCTTCAGAGGAGGCTTCATAATTAAGAGGGGGTGCTTATTGAATCTCCTTCATTTTCATATATGCTTTTGGTATTTGTAAAAATTTAAGACTTCAATAGAACTATGTCTCATTTTTATTATGCATATTCCTATTCGTGTGTGAATAAATGAGATTGTAAGATCAGCTATGATAACTCTTTCACTATGCAATAGCAAACATCATGTTGAGAGAGTCCATTATGTCATCATGTTAAGAGATTCAGTGATGAGTGTTGGATGCGTTGAGAGATTCCATGACAGTTCATGTTGAGAGTCTTTGATTAAAGGCTTAGTTGTGAGTCTTACAAATCTATCATGTTGAGTAATTGTTACATGTTTTCATGTTGAGTGATCCCATGATTATTAACAATGAGTAATTATTATAGGTTTTCATGTTGAGTGATCCCATGATTATTAACAATGAGTAACTGTTACAAGTTTTCATGTTAAGTGATTCCATGAATATGAGTAATTGTTATAGGTTTTCATGTTGAGTGATTCCATGAATATGAGTAATTGTTACAGGGTTTCAGGTTGAGTGATTCCATGAATGTGATTGATTGTTACAGGTTTTCATGAATCTTATAGGATATACGGGATGAGATTTTATCATTAACATTTTGGTTGTAGTCTTGTGTGATTGTTCAACTAAAGATCTCTCTCTGGCTAAGAGGGAGTGTTGAAGATGGTAGCTGCGATAGAGATCTTTATCTTTGGAAATATGAACATTATTACCGTTATTGTTACGTTTAGCTGAAAAGGACACTTATGTTTAAATTGCAATATTAAATGTAATGACATGTGTCATTTGACATGCATTAAGGCATAGAAACTCAAAGAGTTGTTATTGTATTTATAATAAAGAGTCTCGTTTTGGGAATTTGGAGAGGCTTTCGGTTGGAATGTGAAGAGTCTCTCCTTAAGTTATTTATATCGCATTAAGCGATAGGCATTGTACACTTGAACATTTCATTATCAATAAAGATATATTGTTGTTGTGTGGCTGGGTTTTTCCCTTCATTCTCGAAGGGTTTTTCCAAGATATTTCTGGTGTTTATTGGTTTAGTTTTGTCTACTTCTTACTGTTGTTTATCACCATTGTTTTTTGGGCTCTAGATTCAACAACAAGATGTCAGGAAACCACTCTGATTATTGTCCTTAATTAGATGTTATTCACACTACTGTGAATTATTATCTTTAGAACACAAGAAAGCTATAACAATATTCATAGATGTTTGCAACTATTGAGATCATGTCACATATAAGTTGCACAATTATTCAACTTCTCCAAATCCTGTCACAGTTTAAATTGCAAAAATATTCAATGTATCCAACTCCAACGGTTAATAATATTGCCACTGTTGTTAACTCACATAGTTTCTTTGCATTGTTTTCTCATGCACGCAATGATCATATACAACAAGGAATACTCACATAGTTTCTTTGCATTGTTTTCTCATTCGCGCAATGATCATATACAACAAGGAATATGTGAATAGGGGACTCCAATGAAGTTTTTGTAATTGGAAATGAGCTTAAAAATTAAACGACGCCAAAAGGAAGCACAATGAAACCAACTCTTATTCCACCTATTTGATAATGCACATAATGGTTCAGGTATGACACTACTGCTATTTTTGGCCACTTTTGGAAAACCATTGAAATGGAAAAATTCTAGAAAGGCATAATTTGCTCACAGTGATTACTATAATGCCTTTGGCAACCAACAATCCAAACGCCCTACGAAAGAAACCTTCCCATTTAAAATATTCACCGCGTGAACATAATAAACTTCAATGTTCTACAAGTGAGTATCAAATCAAATATATCGAAGTATGGACTAATTTACAAAAATCACTGGCAACTACATTAATTCCCAATTCAAATTTGAAGTCAATAAGAATTAAGTCTTAGAATTCTCACAATTGTCAAATTTTAAAGCTTGGTGAATTGAACTTTGGCAATTCTTGAGTAAATATTATTGTCCAAACATTAATACGATAGGCCTAATAGAAAAATTTAGCAAAGTATTTGATACCGCAAAAACAATATAGTGTTTGGGCCCACCACAATATGAACAATGATTGCTTTAAAAGACACCACTTCAAGAAACTCAACATTCATAAAAGAAGAGTGTGGACCCCATAATTATTTTGTGAAATATGAATAGATATAATAAGGGTCGAACATCCAGGACCCCATAAATATTTCCTTTGAAGGCTATGCATCCTTGGCCTAGGTTGAATAATTTCCACGATATTCACAAGATATCTATTTATTAAAATGCTGCTTGTCGGAAATAATAAAAGCCTTGTATACCAAATCCGAGACCTTGTCTATAATATTTCAGAAAGTTAATCATTCGAAAATGATACTTCCCCAGGATCAAGAAAATATCTACAAGATTGGAAGGTTTGGACTCAAAATCATACTTCGCTAAAAATTATTCACAGAAGCACCACATAACTGAATTGCCCAAACATTACAATTATCAAAGTCCTCAGTTCAATTATAGCCTTAGAATATCAAGAGTTTGAATTTACAATATGTTTAATTAGAACATTGAATTGCCCAAAATTTTCTTTTTAAATTAAATCCTCAAAGCTCATAGAACAAAATAAGATTTAAATATCAACATCCTTCAACTCATTGTTTTCTACTCATATTAATATCAACAAATAATCATCAATCATCGGCACCTTTAATCTCCCATATAGATGACCCCAGAAATCTTATTTCTCAAGAACTCCACAGGATGGCAGGATATTTAGCTTTGACAATACCCAACAGGATGGCAAGGTCAAAGCTTTGATACCACTATAATATCCCACTAGATATTTTACCCAAACTTTCTCACAATCAAATTTGAAAATATAGCATATATTTTTGCAAATAAAACCAATGATATAAACCAGCAAATACTCATTAAGACACTCAGTTCAAAACAACTTCAGAATTGCTATTGTATTATAAATCGGCAATACAACAATGCCTTCTTCCAGGTTCTTTGATTTGCTTCTACAAGCTTCTTGATGATAGTCACAATGTTCAAAGGGCACAAAATCAGCAGAAGCAATATGTTGATCAGAGGAAGATTGCCCATTCTTTTCAGGAGGGAGATATGGTGTGCTTGATATTACAGCCTTACAGGTAGTCTTCCATCAGGAAGAATGGAGCTGAGAAGCTCAAGCCTCATGGTTATGGTCCCTTCCATGTGATTAGACATATGGGTGAGATAGTCTACGAGCTTGATTTGCCACAGGACAACAGAGTTCATAATTTGTTTCATGTATCATGCCTCAAGAAGGCATTGGACAAGTATGTTGTCCCATCTTCTGCTTTACCTCCACTGGATGATGAGGGAAGATTAGAGTTGATCCCTGAGGCTATATTGGATACCAAGGAGAGGCATTTGCATTGGTAGGTCATCAAAGAGTTTTTGGTGAAGTGCCAAGGTCTTCCAGATAAGGATGCCACTTGGGAGCTTAAGGATCAATGAAACATGAGGACTCGCACCCCCTCCCAAACCTCGAAGTACCCATCCCCAAGATGTTCTAGCACCGAGTACTTGAGTACCCCCACCTCTGTCATTTCACAACCACACTGCTATTGGGATGGGTACTTGAATTTCTATTTGATTTTTGATTTTTCAATCTATTGGGTATATACTATCTTACTATGTTGAATGTTCAATGGTTCTAGTTCGTGTTGCAATTTTGCTATGCTTAAGTGTTTTAGTTTGGTATGTTATACTAAAACATCATTTCATAACTAGCATTTCAAGTTTTATATGTACAGTATACAACACCCCTCCTTATCCCATCCTCCCCTTGTCGCCATCCCCCCGCCTTCCTGAAATTGAGGCCAATTTTCCCCCCATCCTGTAAACTCGTCCCGACATACCTAAGTACTAGTGTTACACTATTAAGGATATACTTTAGAATCCCACACTATGATTGCTTGGGGAGGGATGAACTGAATTAGGAATTCAGATTACAATACCTGTTGTAGAACCTGCAGTATTGTGACTAAATTGAAAGCAATTAAAATGCAACAGTAGATGTTTCTGGAAGCCAAAAAGTGATCCATTCATTTCAAAAAATAGAGTTTATACAAGTTTGATGGATCCCAAGGGTCACCATTATCCCTTGGAAATGAAAATGAGAAGTCCACAAGCTAATTAATTACAAAATAAACTCTAACAACTATAAAAACTACAAAAATCTATATTAGAATTTATGTCTACTTGTAGAAGTCATAATTTTCTACTTGTAGCTCGAAATCACGAACTATCAAAATTTCTGGAAAGATCTTCTAGAGTTCTACATTTATTGTCTGAAGTCCTAAGCGTAGCTACGACTTCTTGGCCCTACCGAAGCCCATAAATGCCCTGGAGGCATCCAAAAATGCAAAATACTAGAACATAAAAAATACCGAAAAATTATATTTCGTATTTTTTTCCATTTTTACTTATGAAAACATCCTCAACATCTTCCTGGACTATGTTTTGATCAAGGGAGGACTGTAATGTCCCCAATTTAGCAGGTTCCAGTAGTTGGGCAATGTCAATTGATCATTGCAACCCTCGTGAATTAACACTATGTTTTGAGGATCTCAATAGACTGACTTGCTATTTATAGTAAGTTAGTTCTAGTCGAGTTTCTATTTTTAGCAGTGCAGTTGATGTACTTGGTGACTTGGCTTTTTCAATGGTTGATTGAGCTTCATTTTTTAATAGCATATTGCGAGTTATTTTATTGAGTAATACTTAATGAATAACTTAGAAGTCTTCCTTATAATTTGATGGTGTGAAGTTGAAGACACTTAAGTGAAAAGTGTAATGGTGAAGCTCTTGGGCGTTTGGTGTAAGAGAGAAGCCATCTTTCATTTAATGTTATAAAAAGGACTTCATGAGGAAATCAATTCATTCCATAATTGCTTCTTATTTTGTTTGAGTTTCTCTCCAAGGGGGTTTGGACATGGGGTTTGAGGAAATCTGAGTTCCTCTTTTGCACTTTGAGCTGACCAATAATCCAGTGAATTGTGTTTGTTGTTGAAAGGTGTAAGAGATCAATTGCTGCAGAGGTATACCGATCTATTGATTCTGGTTTGCAATTTTCAGTATGATATTCTACCATGTTTATGCCTTGAGATTGCTGCAATTAAGAGCTGACTTGACAACTCTTTGTATGGGAGTATTACTTGCAAATTCTAGCTGAAAATGTCACTGAGAGACATCTATGTGTGCTACAGTTTCCTGTGTTAGAGCAGTGTTTGATTTGGTAAAGCTGCATTTGAATTTAAGGGCATTCCATGAATTGCTTGCTGGCTGCATCAAACTACTAGCAGCATTTTCTGATTTTTTACTATTTGGTGGTGCAGATTTGTACAAACTGCTGCAAGTTCCTCTAAAACATCACTCATCATTCACAGGTGCCATTGTAATTTTGTTTGGGATTACAAATTGCAATTGGTACATTTGGCATTTAAATAAAGTTAGTGTTTGCGGTATTAGTTTTAATAATTGTATTTGTTTTCTCAAGCATTGGGAAAGGGAAAGGGGGCTTTTATAGTCCACAACACCAGCCATAGGTGTATGGGTTAACATATGGTGACAGTGTATGGGACTACCTCGTACTCCTTGTGGGAGGTACCTAACTGCACTACAAACAAGGCGTACATACCCTACCCCCTAGTGGGATTTGAACTTGTGACCTCTCTTTCTAGAGCACAATGAATCACCACTAGGCCAACTCAGCCTGTACATAAATTCTGAAACTTACAAAAAAAAAACATATACATTCAAAACTCAAAAAAATTGCAAAAACATTCAAAAACAAAACATCTATCCAGCACAGTTCTAGAGTGAGCCAGCAAGGCTCTTACAAAGGTAAGCAAAAATGAGAACACTACAAAATTCAAGGCAAGATAAAGATCAGGTTTCTGAAGGTCCACGTATACAAGTGCAAGTTCAAGCCATAACAATGAAGAAATTCCTAAGATGAAGAAGTTTAAAGATGAAGCAATTTGGGAATATGCCATTATATTGGCGAGCTTCACCATGTTGAGTATCAAGAAATGTTTTCCCTTCATCAAGAGATTGATCAAGTCAACAAGATAAAGATGATGAGATGGAACCTAGTTGTCTTCTACCAATCATAAAATTCAAAATACCAGTTTCAAGCACTCCAAGCATATTATGTGGAGTGTACAATTTTTAAATTTGCTCTCAAAATCTTTGTAATTTTCTTGTCGGCCCACAAGCTGGTGCCGTCATGTAATTGGTTGATATTATGGAAACCCTACTTGGCGTTTGTAGGGATAAATCTTAGCCCTTAATCTTGAATTGATCTTGGCCCTTCATTGTAATTAAACAACTATAGATAGCCAAGACCACCTCATTTGTAAGGAGTGAGATTGTAGAAGCATTAGAGAGAAGATCTATTAGATTAGGCTAGATAAGGGAGACACTTGAACAAATTGTTGCTATAATGCTATCAAAGTGATCGATGATTCATTGTTGGTCTTCATGTTGAGTCACTTAATGTTGCTTTGACGTGTTGCATGATTTCTACAATCCGTCACTTGAAGTAGATTTCATTTCATGTTGTAGTTTAGTTGGATGAAAGAAATTGTGGATGTTTACTAGGTTGACTCAATATAAATTAGACCACTAGCCTCTTGCTGATTGTAAGTGTGCCTTGTGTAGTTAGCTAGTGAAAGTACTTAAATTCATATCTGATCTTAAGGTTGCATCCATTTGATGGGATTGGAGAGGAAAATGGATGGGATTGGAGAGGAAATATAGATTTGAAATCATTCAAGTATACTTAAGAAGCTTGCACTAGGTGGATGGAGTCGCTGATAAGATCACATCTAGTAGAGTCCAAGTTCATCCATGCTTTCTTGCATCCATAGTTAAGAGTAGAAGTAGAAGTAAAGTTTAAGTTCAAGTTAGGTTCAAGAGTTGGATGTCAGAAATTACATTTTCATTGTACATTGTAAACCTAAATCGTTAGAAGTAGTTGATATCCATTGAATGAATAGCATAAGTCACCTTAGCGATCCCAGCAAATCATGGCATTTCACAGAGCGAGTATCCACAGTTGAAGGAACCTTGAAGTCAATTCATGATCTTACATTTGCAAGTTTAGCATAAGAAGTGACCTTATTCAAGAGAGGGTTGTTTATTTGGTGTTTCACCTTGAAACATTGAGTGTTTGATTATGTATGCTATAGTGAAACAAAACTCACTTCAACACTACTCTTGATCTTTAATTCAGAAATATTGAATACTACAATGCTCCATCAACTATTTGATGAAATGCCTATGTGCTTAAGATAGAAAATTTACAAGTTTGTTGAAATTTTTTTAATAGAAGCATTATAGTGGCATCAGAGCCAGTTTTCTTCCAAGCTTGTCTAGTTATCAGTTGAGGAAATCAAAATTGAGACCTCTTTTTGAGAGTAACTAGCACATACATATTCAACAAAAGAGGTTAGTATTCAGCAACTTATATTTATTGCTCAGTGATTTCAGCTTCAGCAGAAAATTGGTTTTATCACTGCAATTGCGGAAGATAGAGAAACTATAGGTTCCTTGTCATCTCTTAGATAAAATGGCTTGTCATTGCAAGGAAATTTTATCTTTACAAGTGTTATTCTATTATAAATTGGTAAATTATTCTTTCTCAAATTTGATTGGTTTCTTTTTTTTTTAATTTTTTATTCTCTCATATCCTGCAACTATTTAAAGCTAATTCTGCAAGGTATTTTTCACATTATCATTCTTGATGATGAATCACTATGAGTGATTCGAAACATCAAGAAAAAAACAATCACACAATTTTATCCAAAAAAATATTACATTACATTTAATTATCTTAAAAACTCAAAAGACACTTTTTAGGCAGAAAACTGAAAGGCAACTCGTGTTTATTTATTTATTTTACAGGGTTGCAAATGTCATAAAATGTTTTTTGAAAGAGGGCCAAAAGTGATAATGATAGGCATGGGATACAAAGTGGTGATTTTAAGATTGTTTTAAAAAGAATATTAAAAGTGACATGAAAATACGAATTAAGAGTAATATTGCTTGTTAATGGGCTTTTAGATGTTAATCCCAATTCAAAACTAAGCAGTGGTGTACGGTGGGAGAAGCTGGGGGTGGGGTGTACTAAAATCAATTTTGATGATGCTTCCAGGGGTAATCCGGCTCCATTTGGTGTTGGATGTGTGGCTAGGGACCAAAACAGAAATATCATGGTGATTGAGACAAAGAAAAGCCAAGAATTGGAACGAACGATAATGCAGAGGCACAGGCGGCAGTGTTAAGTAATAAACTTGGCATCGAAAATAAAATCAGAGCATGAACACCTGGAAGGTGATTCACAGATTGTTGTCAATGCCATATCAAATGGGCGACCTCATGTGTGGCACATTAAAAATTACAGCCACCCACATCTTTCGTAAAGGGAACAAGTCGGCAGATTCTCTATCCAAATTAGCAGTACCCTTCTCCAGTGAATTTGGAACCAACTTGGCAGAAAATTTGGCAACAGTAGCATTTAATGTGCAATGATTACTAAGTATGCAGGTGTACATCAGTAGATGGGCAGATGATGTAATGAGCTGCCATCTCACCTGGACTGGGTGTGTGAATGGTAAACTACGATGGCACATTTACGTCGGTGGCAGAACAGCAATTTGGTGAGAATTATTTCCATTTTTTGAGCATTCGTTGAGAATGTTTTTTGCCAACATCTCGATTGGTGTAGAAGGAAAGTGATAGTTGCAGTGGTAAGACGGAGCCAACCTTCAGCTTGGAGGTGGACAAATAGCAAATGTCTTTCTGGGGTCAGGTCATAGAGGAGAGATTGAAGATCATCTTCACTACAAATGATTCATTCTTCCTAATACTAGTCAGGGCACTGCTGGGAATTGACTTCATTGTCTCCAAATTCAAATACCACATGAACATCACAGCTTCCTCCATGTTCTATGTGTGGGGATTGGAAATGGACACTTGTGCAGGGGTAAGGCATATTTTTGAGAGGTATTGAACCTCACCAAATGACCAACTATATATAGCACAAGCCACTTGTGCTACCACATATGAAAGGATTTGATCAGTGGTCCAAATGCACAGTAATAAGTGTATGCGCACAGCTAACGAGCCATCACTGGGCAAGTCTTCAACAGAACAGGTCTTGCCCTCCGTGGTGATGCAGAAGGGCACACAAACAACCAACAATGCTCATGTGAACGCCAAAAGGACCCAAAACAACGCAGGAAATGCATGCTCTAGCCAGCAAGCAGCAAATGACCACGTCACAACACATGCACAAGTATGAATGGGAAACTTTAACATCTGTTTTGGGTGTTGCAAGATTGTGCAATCCCATGGATGTTGCTATATCAACAAACTGAAATAATATTGTTTGCATCTATGTCTAAGTACAACTAACGTAACTGTGCATTGAGCTCCAGAACATAGTGTCGCATGGCATTTTAATTTGTAATCCTTTGCATCAAGTGCATTGTTACAACCACATTCTGAAGGAAACTGAAATGGAACCACTCATTTTGTTACAGAACCAGGAAAACTATTGGCATCAAAAAGGAAATGGAAACAAAACAGGCACCGCTTTACCATTTTTGAGAGTTGCCGCCAGGTGCTACCTATCATAGACTTCAAACTGTGAATTCCTTAGGTCGATTAATAAAATCTCAAGAAAAATTGAAGTTACAAACTCGAAGTGATAATAGTCAACTCCAAAATGATTTATTGAGTCCAGAGGACATAGTTATAATTTTCCAAATTAAAGGGGAAAAAACTACAGTTTTTTTATATGTTTATTAATTTATTTACCCTGGGATCTTACCTATCACAATGACCGAGGGAAATATATCATATCAAGAATCACTCAAACCAGGATGATGATCAAAGATGTGAATCCAAAAGTCCTGGTAAGAAACGTTATACAGATTTTTCCACAAATTTCTCTGGACTGTGGAAGCTTTAAATCTCTATGATACACAAATAACCGGATTTATGCAAAGTATAATACAAAAAAATGTCGAAACCTTATTAATTTAGGAAGTGAGCAAAATGCATTTCACACTATAGCTAATAATAACTAAAACTTAGCCGGTGGCAACTTTATCAGTGCTGATTTTTTTGGGTCACCTGACTGCTAATATTTCCAAAGCATTTGTAATGTTCTTATGGAATTTGCCACCAGACCCACCCCACCATATTTAAATGATAGCGTCTGTGTATTAATGCAGTGGAAAGATTCTAATAATGTTTACTGTTTTATACAAAGGCTAAAAATCCATCAAAAAGTTTCCAAAGATTCCAATAAATCATTTCAACTCAAGGACAATTATAAAATTATTGATCTGATACAATTTTTTCTTAAAATTAATTTTACTAATAGAATGCCTGCATACCTGTTGAAAGTGTGTCAAACAGCAGGAAGGTAGTCCTGAAATAGCTTCAGCGGGGTATAGCCTGAACTGGAGTTATCCTTACTTGGAGGACAGCTCCTTGGTCGAGTTCAAAACTTCAAATAAGAAATCGACGAGTCTAAACTCGTTCCGGCGGACTTATATCGGTAGAAAAAGTTACAAATTCCAGATACCTATATTCATCACTGAACAATTCTTTTTATTTGTTGCAGTTCTGTTCTTATTCCCTGAGCAAAAGTTTGATGTATCACAGACACGGCCACTACCGACAAGTAGTTAATTGGGTTTTCATTACCATTTTCAAAGCCGTGTTATAACAGCTTACATGTCAACTTGAAATTCAAGAAATTTGTGAAAATGACTCGACTCTTGTTCTACTCAAATTTGAAACATCAGATTACCCTGAAAAGTCTTTCCACTTTATACGATGGCCTTTCAGCCCAGATGCTTTCCGATCTTTTTTTAAGGTCCAGTACTTTAAAATATTCTTGCCAATTGGATGTAAGGGAAGCATACCAATATTGGCGCACAAATATTCTACACGTGTACACAAATTTTTTAAGTTAAAATTATTATTTTTTGTGATATTGCTATCACGATTTAACTATGTGATTTTGAGTCAAGCTCATTGACCCATATTTCATGAGTAGTGATTCAACATGAATCCATCTCTCACGAGAATAATAGAACACTTAGCACTTATTGGATTTAGGTGATGCTCACAGGAGTGAAGCACCAAGACTTCTCAAGAGTCAAACTCATTGACTCATATTTTAGGAATAGTGATTCAACATGAATCCATCTCTCATGAGAATAAATAGAACGCTTAGCACTCATTGGATCTAGGTGATGCTCACAGGGGTGAAGCACCAAGACTTCTCAGAAGTCAAACTCATTGACTCATATTTCACGAGTAGTGATTCAATATGAATCCATCTCTCATGAGAATAAATGGAACACTTAGCACCCATTGGATCTAGGTGATGCTTGCAGGAGTGAAGCACCAGGACTTCTCGGGAGGTCACCCATCTCAGTACTACTCTAGCCTGAGCGCACTTAACTACAAAGTTTCCTCCATGTTTAAACCCAAAGCTTGCAACCCCATTTGCAAAACCTTCACCAAGTGTTGTACCTTATGAACCATTGATTAGAAAACCCCTTAAGCTCATCAATTGATAAGTAGGAGATAATTTCCGCAACAAGTCGAATTGTGATATTGCTATTAGGATTTAACTGTGTGATTTTGAGTCAAACTCATTGACCCATATTTCATGAATAGTGATTCAACATGAATCCATCTCTCATGAGAATAAATATTTGTTGGCTGCTAAACACGTCAACACCTATTCCCACCTAAGGAATGACACTTTATCAATGTTTTTGAGAATAGCACCTATAAACAAAAGAACCTAAATGGGGTTTTTCGTTGATTTGAGGAATTATTTTCCCCACAACTCCATCTTTTGCTTCTTCAGCATGCTTTTTGGGTCCTTAATTTCTCTACATGTCATTGAGTGTTTGAATGCAACTTCTTCATATAACTTCATCATAAATGTTGCTTCTTCTCATTTTTAGTTGTAGTCAAAGGTTTGAGTGTGTCATTTTTAGGTAGTGCCTCTATTCAAATTTTCTACTTTTTTCTATCATTTTTTTTTATATGGTCTGGGGTTTCACTAACTGATTTATTTTTTCATAGACTATGCACTTGGTACATGGAATGTGAAATAAAAAGAACATTGTATTGTTCTATTGTCAAGCTCTAGATTTTCAATCATGAAATGTAATGGGCTTGCATTATTATTCGTTACATTTGGTCTTTTTATCATAAAATGTAAAGAGTATGCATTACTATTTGGTTTATTTGGTTTACGATGCAAGACCTTTTATGGATAAAAAATATTTTTTGAAATCTCTAGTTTTTTTAGTAATGAGATTTAGTTGGTTAACATTATCATTCGAAATGTCTAGTCTTTTTTATCATGAAATGTAAAGGGTATGCATTATTATTTAGTTTAGAATGCAACAATTTTAATGGGCAGAGAATAAAATTTTGAGTTTATGGTTTTTAAATCATGAAATGCAATGCGTACACATTACATTTGTGAATATCTCCTTTTTGTTTCATAAAATATAATGGGTCTAAATTGTTATTTAAAATCTCTAGTTTACTTCTCGAAATGACATCAAGAGTTTGACTAAATCAATTTTTTTCTCTATATACTATGAAATCATTGCATGTAATGTGAAATAAAAGGATCAATGTTTTGTTCTATATAGAATCTCTAGTTTTAATCCATAAAGGGTAAAGGGTATACATTATTATTTAGAATATTTGCTTTTCTATTCATGAAACATAATTGTTGTACAATAATGCTTTTAGGATTAGTCATCATACATGTTGTCTTTGCATTCATTATCCTCTACCCACTTCTCCTTCTCTTTAAATTTAATGATATGGGTATATTTGTTGTTATCCACTTATATTCAGTCCTTAAATGTTAAGCCCATTGTCTACAAAGTGTTCCAACCAATTGACAAAAAGGTCCTTTATCATCCAGGTGTGTTCTTGGGTTGCCATGCATGCCCCTTGCTCACAATTAGCAATGTAATTTTTTATGTCTCTTTTTTATTTAGACAAGTAAAACCCTAGAACACTAAACCCAATTGTAATAACACATGTCAAAACAATAATCCATTCCTTACTTTTTGAGATGAGATGTGGGACACATCTCATTCCCTTTCTAAAAATGACTCTCATTCCATAGCTCCTACCAACTTACATATCTATCTCGCTGCAATTCCAAACTCCACTTGAACTATAGTGGTTGAGGTTGTGAATTCTTTCCAAGTTTTTAGATTACTACAAAAACAGGTTTTGGGGGGACCTAAAACCTCTTACAAAAATAAAAGATATATGATATTGAGCACCAAGTTTTAGAAGGACCTAAAACCTAAAGTTCAAAACAAGACATCAAAACTAGGTTTTAAAGGGACCTGAAACCGATAAAGTTTTTAAAATAGAAAACAAACCCAGGTTTTACAAGGATCTAGAACCTAATGTTTAATAGTAAACATCTGGAAAAACAACAAAAAAATAGAACCAACAATCCACCAAGGACCAGAAACTAGCATACCAGCAAAACAGATGTATAGCTAAATAAGCTCTTGATTACTTTTGCTAACTCCTTTCCTACCTCCTCAATGCTGTGGAGGATGTCTTCTGTAGCAAACCCTAGAGCCTCAGCAACTTTTTCCTTCATACTATTCTATCGTTCTCTTACTAGGACCACTTGGACTCTTGGCCACGATTGCATCTGGAGACATAATCTCCTTGTTCCTCTTCTTCCCTAAATTGGCTATTGTTGCACATAAGATGGAAGTAACAAGCTCCATCTTTTACCTACTATCTTTGATCAACTGATGAAGTTCCATTTCATTTTATGCATTCTTTCCAAGTTGTCATTGAAGGATGTGATAATATAAGGATGAAGCATAACGTCTTTATTTCTATTCACTCCTTCATTTACATTTTGATTGTCAAACATGGGTGATATTATTTAAATCTTGCCGACGTGATCTCCCTTGCATGCCATTGTTGAATAGGTTACACCTTGTTGTAGTAATTTAGGTAAAAATTGACTATATTCAAGTGATCTATAAATCGTGGATAATTTCAACCATGTCCTTGTACCACTCTAGTACTTTAGAGTCTTTTTTGACACTTAAATTTATTTTTGGCTCATTCATCTTCATCATAGTTATTCCCATTAACCATGCACATAAACTAAAACTAGGTATACCCAACTCTTTGTAGCACCCCCAAGTGACACTTTATTGTCATTAATGCTTGTACTTGTAACCTTTGTGTCATAAATTAGCAATTGTCTAATGAGGACAACTGGTGAAGATAGTTTCTCTATGTTGGTAAATAGATATGTTATTATGATTGCTTCTTTGAAATTGGCCTTATTTTCCCTACAAGAAGTGGCAATCATGCCAACAATTACAGAGATTGCAATAAATAAATAAATCCCTTTATATTTTAGAGGGGTAGCTTCCTTGTATGATGGGGGATAATAGTAAGTCATTAGAAATTGGTTTTTCCAAGACACTTGAGCTCTGCAACTATGTATGGAGCCATACATTTATGTGCCACAGCTCATGTACCCTGCAACATGTTTCTCGTCCATATTTTCTCTCTTTGTGCCCTTTTTTACCTTGTTTTTAATGCTTTTGTTTGCTCTCTTTTGGTTTATGCAATCTCTTGCTTATTTTTTCATGATTGCCTGAGTGTGTCGATTGGGCTTCTTTATCGGTAATAGGTAAATATTACCCCACCATTATTTACCCACCCTAGATCACTCGTGAGAGAACAAAGGGTTGCAATCATGAATGATGGTGGAGGATAGGTATATGAAGAAATGATGAAAGAATACAAGGATATAAGAAATACTCATGTCAAAGGTAATTCATGGATTTAGGAAAAAGAGTTACATGAGAAACCATCGTATAAGGCATTTGTGGAGGAACCTACAAAATCTTGCCCATCGTTGGCTTTTTTTTCTAGTAAGATCTATAAAATCGTTGTGGATGGGAACCAAAACAATAGACACCCAATCAATGGAGATAGGGATGGACAAAATACCTGAATAAGAAAGAAAATAGGGTTTATCCTCAACCCCAATTTCCAATAGGAATGATCCAAATTGATTAACCACAAGGAAGTGATCAATGCACAAATCAATCATGTAATGGAGAATAAGGAGAAAGGAGATCCTATGGTATTCCTATTCGAGATGTACATAAATCTTTAAATAGATGCTTAAATCTTGAAATAGATAAAACAAAAATACTAACCTTAAAGAAGGATAAATTTAGAAAATGTTGATTTTTGGTGTTTTTTTATGGTTTCAGGGATCTTTGTAGCCTTTACCGAAATGGAAATATTGAGACAGAGAAAACTCAGAAAACTTTTGTCCTTTTGAAGGGAGATCGACCTTGACCCTGATAGTGGGGCACAATCTTACCCCCAGGCACAATTGTACCCCAAAAAGTCAACCTTGACTTGTACTGCTCTGAAAAAATTTCTATTTGTGGATCCCACAAGTTCAACGAAAAGGGTATCCAAATCTACTCTTTGATTCATTGTTCCACACATGTATATGCAACAAAAAAGGGGTTTGTTTGTTTCAATAGGGGGCTTGCCTTAGACAAACCCCAGTTTGGAATCAACCTTGAAATGTAATTGAAATTGCAATATGTATAAACAAAGTAAATGGAACTATTCACCATGCTTATGTTGAAATCCTTGTGGAGGATTCAAATCCTTGAATCCACAATTATAAATGCTCCAAATGAATGTAGAAATGTATGTAGGATGTCTCAAATCAATGGCATTAGATCTTCAACACCAATCTTGAATGTATCTTTGCATAGAAAAAGGTCTTAAATGAATGTGGAAGGAGAAATCTTCAACAAGAGGCCTCTGTAGATATTGAATCCTTCAATAGCTAACAATGGACCATCTTGATGAATTGGATGCTTGAACACTTGAATGCTTGAATGCTAGTAGATCTTCACTTCATAGAAGGTGGATGCAGAAAGGTTATAGCTCGTCTAATATCACAATGCCTCTTATGAAAAAGTAGATGTCAAAATGAGGGAAGAAGGCTTCCTTATATAGAGATCTAGGGCACAAACTCCTAGAGAAGACCGACATGGGGGCATTAAATTCCATTTAACCTTAACCCCTAGAAATGGACCTAGAATAAATGTAATTTAAGAGTCTACCATTTTGAAACCTAAAATAGCTGACTCGAAAGTGGAAAAATGGAACTTCCTAAAGCCCAATGTCCTGAAACTCTCAAAACATTGAAAAATGGACCTGGGGTCAGGGACAAGGTCGACCCTACCCTAGGTCAACATCGAGGTCATCCTTGACCTAGGTCAGGGTCGCGGTCAACCTTGACCTAAAAGGTCATCCTTGACCCAGAAATTCAAAGTCTTTAGTTTCTCAAAGAAAGTTGTCATAAATAAGTTGGAAATGGAGAGAGAGAGAGAAGCATAACAAGGGGGAAACAACCAGATCCATGGAAAGACCCATTCAAGGCTCTTGACATAACCCCATACCACTTACTCGAAGGGCTAAACACTCTTAACGTAGAAGTGCTTCCATTTTAAAATGATACATTTAACCCCCACTTTAGCAAGAGTATGGACTTGATACAAACTCTTGGTAAAGTAGATCGTGTTGAAAAGATAATCTTATTAAAATCAAAGGGACAAAAAAATCCTCAAGCCCCTAGAGACTCAAGTCTTTATCAACTCAAAGATCACAATGATACATCTCTAGAAAAAGAGAAAAAGAAAAAAGAGTGTGATTATCTTTCCCAATGAGAACTTATGTCCCATTGTGAACCACACAAGGAAGTTGCGCAACTGGAAAGATGGAATTGAACCGCCTAGTGAATGTGGCTACTCACTAGTCAACCCATCAAGGATTCACTCTTAAGAATATTCTATTCTATAAGAGTAAAACAAAACAAAAAAAGAGATTTGATCTTAAGGACACCTTCGACCGTAAGGGATCAAAATATATTGAAATTGGAGGGATCGAGAGATCTTAAAATATAAATCCATGCTTTAAGGATTAGTCATTAATCTAAAAAGGAAGAAAAGGTATCTTGAAAAATAATATAATGTATTGAAAAGTGTGTGTGGGCAATAGGTGAGCAGAGTGTATGCCCCCACGTTAAAGTCATTGCTAACACTTTAATAGGAGCAATGGCTTTGCAAATGAATTGCTATCATTCCCCTAAGAAAGTAAAACTACAATCGCAAAAGAGGAAAGATCACATAAGAGATACGAAGAAGAATCTTTTCAGACCATGACCTGGAGACCAAAAAGAATCAGTGCTACCAAGTCGTGAATCCAAGTAGATTACATAAGGAAACATGTACGAACAATAGCACAAGTACAACATATGGAAGAAGAGAGATACATATAGAGGAATAATACAACATGCTCGATTCCTTTATCACCTTGCACTGACAGAGCAACAAGGATTGTATAAAATAATCTAACAACATTTAGCAAACACATCACAGGAGAAGAACAATACAACAGACAAACATACAAAAGGCTACCATGAAGGACTAGCCAATCAAGTGCATCACTTACTCTCCCCATCTTGTTCTATATAATTTAGGAAAGGTGGGTAACTCACAAGAGGGACTATATCCAACATAGTAGGAATGATAGCCAGTTCGAAACAAGGATTCTCTTGAGAATCACAATGTTTGATACTAGGCATAATTGTTAATTGTAAGGAAAGCATGTTAGGTAAATCAGTGTCAATGTCAATAGTTTCATATTCATCGTTAACATCATCAACATCATTAAGAGTGTCTTCTTCATCTAGATTAATCAAAATAGAATCTAAGAAGTGAATAAAATCATCAGAATCATGCAACTTAACATAATTATTAGCAACTTCTTCTAACACATTATGCATATTTATATCCAAATAAGGTAAATAATTTTGAGGAATAGAATTATGAGCTTTAGCTTGAGCATGGTGCTTTTTATGGTGTTCATTAGCAGATTGATTATATTTTGTCTTACTTGAGATGTGTTGAGTACTAGGAGGAACAACTATGGGATCCTTCATGGGTTCTATAGGAAAATTAGTTGGATAATCAGGAGATTGACAATCAACAGGAGGAACTTGATTAACAAATGTAGAAGCCATAGATAAAGGAGGTATAAAAGGTGTAGGCAAAAGAACATAGTTAAGATCCATAGGAGGTAAACTTAACTCAAGAATCTTATAATTCTTATAGGCTTGATATGAGTGGAAAAAATGATTGGGTAAAAAAAGACATGAATTAGGTAATGAAAGACAAAAGAAGTCAATGGTAGCAGAATCCCTAAGCCTAGAAGTATGATATAAACTATGATTCATCATCTTCACTTCATCATCATAAAAAAGCTTAAGACATTTATGAATAGGTGAAGCAACAACATGCATGACTTTTAACCATGGTAAACCAAGCTTAACTTGAAATTGATCAGAAGTAGGAACAACAACAAAGGTAGTATTCACAATTATTCCACAAAGTTCAACTAGTAAATCAATAGAACCAAATGATGGATAAAGAAAACCATTACAAGTTTGAATCCACACATCTGATGTATCAAAAAAATCACATTGCAAACCTTTCATAAAATGATTTTCTTCTGTAATCACATTAACTAAGGAGGTAGAATCAACAAGACAACCACGAGTGGATATCTTAGCAATCTTAGCATAAATATAAAGGGGACCGTCAGGAGCTATAATAGTCTCATAATCATCAAAGGTAATCAAAAGTTCTTGAGGTTGTTTTTTCTTAGGTTGCTATCAAGATTTAGGTTGAGGCTTTAATTTATGCTTAAGTTGCAACTAAGGTAAAGTTGAAACTTGAGATTGAAGTGGAGGTTGAGACTGAGGTGGAGATACAAATTGAACCACATGCTCCAATTGATTAACTACATGATTAATATCATCCATGTTTGAATCATACACAATATCCATAGAAGATGGTTGAGCAATAATATTAGTATCATGTGTAGGTAAAGGATTCATATAGATTTGAAGATTTTGATTAGGAGGAGAAATAGATTTATTCCCACTACCATCAAAATTATCAACAAATAAAGCATTAGAATCAATTAAATCTTGAACCTTATGTTTTAAAGAATAAATTTCTCAGTATCATGACCATTCTGATGATGATATTCACAAAAAGCTTTCAGATCAAAAGATTTAGATGTCATTGTAGTAGGTAAAAGAGGTTGAATTGGAGGTAAAGTAATCATATTAGTAGTTAACAACCTATTCATAATAGAATGTAAAAATTCAAAAAGAGGACTAAACATATGATTCAATCAAAAAGCAGTGGATGTAGAAGTGACATTATGAGATGCAACAACAACTTGATCAACAACTACATTTTCTTATTTACTTATCTTGACATAGTTGTTGAATTTTTGAACTTTATTTAGATTAGGAGCAACATCACTTTTATCAATAGGAATAGCAGTCACTGGAGTGGTGCTCTCAAATTGACTCACTTGTAATTGATAATTATGAAGCACTACACAAAGTTGTTGAAAATAAATAAATTCAATAACTAGAATCTTATCTCTAATATCCTTTTGCAAATTTTGAATAAGCATACGTTGAATATCAATATTAGGAACATGATAGAAAATTTGAGCATGCAAATGCTTAAATATACCAATAAATTCAAACAATTTTTCTTTAGAATTTTGTTCACAATGCATCAAATCAATCAAAGACACTTGCAGGCCAATGTTGTTTTCAAATTGTTGAATAAAAGCATTAGCAAGTTGAGGAAATGAAATAATAGTATAAGGAGATAAGGAAAAAAACCATTGTAATGCCTTGTCACAAAAAGTTCGAGAAAACAACTTAGCTAAAATCCTATGATTATGAACATAATTACTAGAAAGGATTTGAAATGTTTTAACACAATGAACAAGGTCTCCCTTACCTGTTATAATTCTCAAGACGAGGCATATTGACTTGCTGAGGAATGAGAGTACAAATAATGCCCTAGGACAAAGGACTTCCCATGTCACACGTAGGAATACTAAACTTTTTTTGAGTCAAGGATGCAACTTTTTGTTGTAAAGATGACACAATTTGAGCTATATTGATAATTATAGAATCATAAGAAGAAATAGGAGAACTAGCAACATTAAAAATACTAGGTTGTTGGAATTACAAGTAAGAAAGGTGAACTTCTGTTTGGGGGCGGGAGGGGGGGCGCGGTGAATCAATAGTTAAAACATGAACCCATAAAACTTTTCACCACTCATCAATCTCATGCATTCAATAGATAAACTGAAATAACATGTAAAGCACATACATCTAAATCATGTAAACATATAAGAAATCACACATTTGACACTAGATATGATTGCCCAGAAACCCTCCAAAGAGAAGGTAAAACTAGGGTGGAGATGACACCCACAAATCTTCACCACTACATCAATAAAGTGTAGCCAATTAAGGTTACAATGGTTTGACCATGAAACATGATCTACCCTTTGAAAGGCTTGCCCTCTTAAAGGCTTACAAGGATTGTTAAGTCCACCTTGTTAGAGGATTTCAACACCCTATTAGAAATGTGCCTGGCTAAAGGACTTTAGAACATTCACTTGGAATGTCACCCTGTTAAAGGATTTACAATAGTCTATTAGAACTACTCCACCTAGGAGATTTAGCTAAAATCACCTATTAGGATGTTTCAGCATAGATCTTGTGATTGGCTCTGGTTGCCTAATTAAAGATCAAATCCATACAGTGTTCTTCTTGATCCTCTCTAATCTAATGTGACAATTGTTGTATCCTTTTGTTCTTGCTCTCCTCCAACTAATTCTGCAATTCATTCTCTATAACTTCTAAGTCTCCATGAATGCTCTTTTTTCACATGCAAACTTCTCTATTCTTCTCCTTCAATCCCTTACACACTCATATGAAGTTTAGGGTTTTGTCCTCCTTAAGAAGACTAGAAGACTTAGGGTTAGGTATGAATCTACGGCTAAAATTCATCCTTTTGGCTACTTGATCCTTCCTATTTTTTGATTGGCTGCATGCAATTGCATAGGGAATCCACATACAGATTTTTCCTTATCTTCAAAAGATTGTATTCTATCCTTTTGGTCAACTAAAAAATGGTTTACATAGTTGTTTGTGCAATCACAAACAAGTATGTCCGATTTGTGTTGCTTGGCACATACTGTAATTTTGTTTTTGACTCAGCACCTGAACATCTTGGCATCTACTGTTTATTGGGCATTTGAATAACTCGACATGGTCTATTTGCTTGGCACTCATTTCAACTCGACATGGTCTTGTATTTACATATTATACTTGACATGTATTACTAGTTCAAAATAAACTTAGTAAATGACTTAAGTGTGTTGACACTCAATTGTCAAAACTAATTTGAGATCAACAATCTCCCCCTTTGACACGAGTGTCAAAACCACTTAACTATACATATTCAATCTAACCTTCTTGAGTATAATATATTCACAACTCGGCTTATATACAAAACTTCAAAATTGCCAAATTTTGTAATAGACTATATACCTCAAAATTTTCAACTCCCCTTGAGTTAATGTGCCTGATCTGTATCAAGAATCTATTCTCCATTTTGAGTATATTTGTCTCTTGTTGATACACTTTGTCTTCAATGTATTTTCAACTAATGCTCTATCATTTGATATGCTCTGCTTTTGTTCTGTGTTTATCTCTATATTTGTATTCTTCAAAATGTATATCACTAGGGGTCAAAAATTGATTTAGCTCCCCCATATCACTATTCTCTTCTTTCTTTATTTGTTTCTTTTCCTATTTGCTCACCCTTTGGTCTATTTTCCCTTTTTTTTTATCTCCCCCTTTTCATTCACTTGTATCTCCCCCTTTCTCTTTTCTTTTATCTCCCCCTTTTTGACACTTATGTCAAAGGGTCTATACACATAGAGTGTATTTGTCCAAAAAGGTTTTATGGACTTCCATGATTATTTTCATAGCAGAATCCCAATTGTCACATGCAACATCCAATGACTTTATTTGGATTGCTAGCTCGGTAGCTAGGTGAACTAGTCCATATGATGTGTAAAGATTAGGATCTTTATTCAAAAAAATTTCTGCATATCCTAGTTCTTTATGTAATATCTCCATATGTGGGGTAAGGGAGGCTTGGATATTAGTCAACTTGGCTCTTATATTAGCCTCTTTTGTTGTTAACATAGCTAGTTGACTTTGTGATTGAAGTAATGAGTGAAAATGCTTCTCATTCTGAGCTAGGTTCTGAGGTAATTGCATACCAGAGACTTAAATTTCTCTCCAAACTCAGAATTCTATGGCTTATTTCTTGAGTGAAGAGTGTGGGATCACACAGTTTGGTTTACAATGAGAATATGTTCTCAAGTACCTTCCTCACTTTCTCATTTTTTTGTAGCCAATTCAACTTGTGTTAGTGCTATGTCACCAGACATCTTTTCATTTACTTTCCCTTGAAATTTCCTTTCAGACCATTCCAAAAGTTTGACATTAGTGTCCTAGTATTTATTGTTCACCTATTCCACAATTTCTGATAACTTTTCTAATAACAACTTTGATTCTTCAGATCTTGGTAAGCTGAATGCATCTAAGAAGATGTCTTTGATTTCTTGTAATGCTTGCCTTTGTCTGTACTCCTTTCTAAATATTTCCTGATTTTTCTTCTTTTCCAAGGTTTTCTACATTATGCCTATCTGTTCTAGTGTTATGGTTGCATAATCATATTTAGGTATCACTATTACTTCATCTAGAGTTACATCTCCATAGTGAATTACCTTAGCAACCTTGGAGGAACTTGAGCTCGGTGATGAGGTCTGCATTGGTATAGCTTTAGTGCTCGGCTTCTAAAGGACTTTTGTAGGAGTAACAGATGTTGGTGATGTTACCAATGCTTGAACGACCTCTTGTTCCTTCTCCTTTGGTATGTCCTTACTTTCTTTAGATCTGTTATGATCAATTACAATGATCTAACTTGCACCTTGTGTTTGTGCATCACATTGATCATTTGTTATTTCTTTCTCTTCTATTGCAATCTGTTGCTATTCAACCAAATCAACTTTAATAGTTGTGTCAACCTTTGTGGATGTGTCTATTGATGTTTGTATTAAAGGTTGAGCACTAGTAGCTAAAGTGATGGTAGAAGGTGGTTCTTGTGTGTTCACCTTATCCTTTGTAATGTCAGCTACTACCTTCTAAAGTTCATCAACACTAACCAATATTGGATTTTCACACAATTTGACTTGCAGTGTGGATTGGTCAAGAATATTCTTTAGGTCTTCTACAATTAAAAGATTGATGTTTTGAGTAGAGACATTAGAGACATCCTTAATAGTTATAGTTTCTACAGGCATGCTTGTGTCATGTGGAGGGCTCATACTAGGCATTTGTGTGTCTTGCACACTCTATTCTTCCTGCTATTTTTCAGTTGTAGCCATGTCACTTTTTTCCTTTTTGTGTCTCCTCCACAATAGTATTATATTTTTTGGTTTCTTCCTCCTTGTCCTCATCTTCATCTCCATTGTTTCTGCCTTCAAGCAGATCTTCTTCTCCTTCTTTAACAATTGTCAATCCATAGATCAATTTCCACATTTGGGTGGATTTCTTGACAACATCTTCAATATTGTTCTAAAGGATGCTAAATGCCCTGTATTTGGTGCAAACTGTCCACCATATTGCTTATTTTCTTTGACAATTTGTCCTTTTCTCAATTATGGCATCACTAGGGGCTAGTGTGGATTCTCTAATTTGTTTCTCCATATTTAAACAATAATGCCACTTATTTTTAACAATAGTATACAAATCCTTAGGCATTGTATTATCTAATTCAAGTGGAGTGTTCTTGAATTTAGACATCATTTCATATATTGATTCCTCAATCAAATTTTGTTCATCTCTACCAAGTTTCCCAAAATCAATATTTTTCAAATCTGTCAAATCTGCATTATTCTTAACATTCTTGTAGATATTTTCAAGATTAGATTTTGTTGTGCAACTTACCACTCTAAACTGGCTTGTATCTTTAGATTCTATCCTTTCATCATCAGTCTCTAGTTGTGTAATGTATTTTCTCCTTTGCTTCTTCTGCTCTGGGCCCTTTTGTTCAGTAACCTTTGTCTTCTCTTTGGCTCGCTCTTTGGCCTTTTATGTAGTATCCCTTGTGTTTTCCTTGGTTGTTGGATTTGTTGGGTTGGGCTTAGTTGTCTTCTTTGCCTTTATATTTGCCATAGGTTGTGCCTTGGCCTTTCTTTTCTTAGGTTCTATTTTATTGGCACTTCTTTGATTTGCTCTTCCTCGACACCTTCTTCTTCAATGTCCTCACCCATGCCTTGGGTCAAAGCAAGAGGTTCTTGGGCTTGTTCCTACTCTTCTTCTTCATCCTCTTCATCCTCTTCTTCTTCCTCTTCACTTGCACCTTCACCAAATTTGGCCTTTAATTTTCTCACCAATTTGTCTTTCTTCTTCATTGTGGAGGTTGTCTTTAACTCCATTTCAACTTTGGATTTCATAACATCATAGTTTCCAAAGATTTTAGCTGATTTATCAACTTCTTTAGCTAGAAGTGTAGTGATGGCATCTAAGGCTTCATCAATATTGATCTCATATCCTAAGGGTCTTAGCCATCTTACCCTAGGTACTATTACCTATATGTATGTGTAATCAATATCTACAAGAAAACATATGTCATTGTAGTATTATTCAACTAAAGAGATAGGTATTCTCATTCTCTACTTCATATACTTCTTGAAGTCTTTAAAATAGCTTGTCATAACTGTTTCAAAGTCCTCACACATCTACTCAATATATTCATTGATCTGTACAACCACTGATCTATTTGTCTTTCAACCTATTTTGCCAAAAGATGGGAATGTGTTTTGAACATAGAAAAATATGCACACAAGTATTGATTCAAACTTACATTGTGCACTTTTGGTTTTCCTAACTACTCCAAGATTTTCCATTATTTGCTATAATTGAAGTTCTGCAAGATCATAAGTATGATCTTTCTTGACAATTTTATAGCCAACATTGACTGCAATATAGGGGACACTGTTTTACCTGCTTGACTGATAAAATTTATGAGCAATAACCCTAATTTCAAAGTCAAGTAGTGGGTTTGTGATGGTATCTATTGTCATTCCATGCCTATTCCATTTTGCACCTGTGTTCTTCTCAATTACCTCTTTTGAGTCACTTTGTAGGGTCTTTGGCCGATCTAGGGTTGGAAAACCAGTCACCCTATGAACAATTTTTCTTGAAATCTTGATTGGTCCTCCTTCCAACCATAGACATCCATCATGTATCTTGCTTAACACTATCTTGATCCATTCTATTTTGAACACTGTGGGAAAATCTAGGGCACAAGTCAAACCCTTTCTCTCAACAATTTTAAATTCTTCCTTTAAAATGTCATTTTCACACAACTTATCATAAGCTTTCCTTATTTCCATATCACCTATAACTCCTAGTTTGTAGCTATAACATTTTCTTACGTCTTGGACCATTATGACCTTAGGTGGAATCATGGATAACACACCTGATGGGTCTTGTTTATAAGCAATGTCTGGGATGGCTTTAAATTTAGTTGTTTGACCTCATTACTGACTAATTGGACATCAAAAACTTCTTTCTCCTTCACATTCTTTGAACTAGAAGCCATTTTTTCAAACTAGGGTTCATCGATTTTTCGAGGTATTCTTCATAAGCCGAGTTACGTGTCAACATAGGTAAAGTGTATGAAGCTACAAGAATAGAAGACACAACTGGAGGAACACTAGGAACTATAGTTGTCATAGGAGTAGAATAAGTAAAAGGAATATTAAGATAAGAAGGTTGTGATATAGGAAGGGACATAGGAGGAACACTCATTGGGATAGAGGGAACCATCACAGCCACCAAAGGAGTATAAATAAGAACACTAGGAAGAGGAACATAAGAATGTTCTACATTAGTGATAGGAGGAATCAACCCTAAATATTGAGCTTCTTGAGCTAAAGTTTTAATATTGGAATGCACAAGGTGAGTAATACCACACAAGAGATTAACACCTTGGTCACTATTACGAATCACTTTCTTAAGAGCCTTGATAGCTTGAATAGAATCTTGATTATGGTTTTCTTGAAGAATCCAATTACCCATTTTATCAAGTTCATTTGAAAGTTTTTGGACTTGTTCAAGAGGAACTCTTAAAGCATCATCCTCATCATGAGACGAGTGAGAAGAGTTTTGCTCCATAAAAGGATTAGAATATAGAAGAATCAAGTCTCATTCGAAATCCTAAGAAAAGGAGAAGAACACTCAGGCTCAAAGGTACCCATAAGTTTATGACTGTGTCTAACCCTAAGATTAAAAGTAGGACTAGAAGTAGTAAAGCTCATAAACCAATGCAATGTAAATGAACTAAAATAAGAAAACACAGAGCATAAATATTTTTATATTTTGAAAGAAATTTTGCAGTTTTTTTAATTTTTGAATTAAAATGCAAGAGCATAAACGAAATCTAATCTTAATGCAAGAAAAGACCTACCAAATATGAAATGAAATTTAACATCGCAAAATACAATAGGGCATCTAATTCCACAAAAGAAAAGAGGGTAAGTGTGTCAGGTTCATAAATATGAATAGAAAGAAAAATAGGGTTTATCCTCAAACTGAATTTCCAATAGGAATGATACAACTTGATTAACCACAAGGAAGTGATCGATGCACAAATGCATCATGTAATGGAGAATAAGGAGAAAGGATATCCTATGGTCTTCCTATTTGATAAGTGTTTGCTAAATCTTGAAATAGATAAAAGACAAATACTAACCTTAAAGTAGGATAAATTTGGAAAATGTTGATTTCTAGTGTCTATGTATAGTTTTGGGATCTTTGCAACCTACTTTGAACTAGAAATGTTGAGACAGAGAAAACCCAAAAAACTTTTGTCCTTTTGAAGGGAGGTTGACCTTGTCCCTGATAGCGAGGTGCAATCTTACCCCAAGGCACAATTGTACCCCATAAAGTCAACCTTGACATGCACTACTTCGACAAAATTTATGTTCACAAATTATGCAAGTTCAACGAAAAGAGTATCCAAATCTATTCTTCAATTTAATGTTCCACACCTGTATCTACAAGAAAAAAGGGGTTTTACCTTGGTCAAACCCTAGTTTAATCAACCTTGAAATGTAATTGAAATTGCAATATGTATAAACAAAGTAAATGGAACTATTCACCTTGCTTATATTAAAATCCTTGTGGAGGATTCGAATCTTTGAATCCATAATTACAGATGCTCCAAATGTATGTAGAATGTCTCAAATCAATGTCATTAGATCTTCAACAACAATCTTGAATGTATCTTTGCATAGAAAAAGACTTAAATGAATGTGGATGGAGAAATCTTCAACAAGAGGGCTTCATAGAGATTGAATCCTTCGATAGCTAATAATGGACCACCTTGATGAATTGGATGCTTGAACACTTGAATGTTTGAATGCTAGTGGATCTTCGATTCATAGAAGGTGGATGTAGAAAGGTAATAGTTTGTCTGATACCACAATGCCTCTAATGAAAAGGTAGATGTCAAAATGAGGGAAGAAGGCTTTCTTATACAAAGATCTAGGGCACAAACTCGTAGATAAGGCTGACACGGGACCATTAAATCCCATTCAACCTTAACCCCTAGAAATGGACCTAGAGTAAATGTAATTTAAGAGTCTACCATTTCAAAACCTAAAATAGTCAACCTAGAAGTGGGAAAATGAAAATTTTTGAAGTCCAATGTCCTAAAACTCCCAAAAATTAAAAAATGGACTTGGGGTTAGGGATGAGGTCGACCCTACCCTAGGTCAGGGTCGAGGTTGACCTTGACCTAGAAAGTCAAAGTACTCAATTTCTTAGAGAAAGTTGTTAGAAATAGGCTAGAAATGGAGAGAGAGAGAGAGAGAGAGAGAGAGAGAGAGAGAGAGAGAGAGAGAGAGAGAGAGAGAGAGAGAGAGAGAGAGAGAGAGAGAGAGAGAGAGAGAGAAGCAATAGGGGTAAAATAGCCAAATCCATGCAAAGACCCATTCAAGGTGCTTGGCATGACCCCATACCACTTACTCAGAGGGCTAAACTCTCTTAACATAGAAGTGCTTCCATTTTAATACAATATAATACCGAGTCTAGTGTCGATGGAGGAAAGGAGGAAGGTAAGCCTTCATCCCATGAATTAAGGACCCTTTCTCTCTTGCCAAATAAGGATATGGTAAAAACCATTAGACCATAAAAATCTTAGTTAAAAATAGTGTAGTTTTCTTTTCCTCTTTGGATAAAGGGTTCTTACCTTCCCAAAAAAAATTTGATGAATGGGTTGTCAATGTATGGGGTAAGACACTTGGGATTCATGTTAAATTCTGTAGAATGGTATGAAAATGACTCTTTCTTTTATTTGTTAAGACTCATAGTACACAAGAAAGAATCCTTAACAAGAAATTTTGAAATGCGGGTAAATCTCTATTTCGAGCCTTCCCATGGTCACCAACTGGGAATGTAGAAGAAGTTTCTACTAGGCTTCATTGAATTGGGTAGAAATTGAGAATTTGAAAGTTAAATTTTGGCCATTTATTTACTAGTTATTGAAGGCTATTGGCTCATTTTTGTAGATTTAACAATCTAAGACTACCCTTCCACATTTAAATGCTAAGGTTTTGGTTGCTCTTGAACCTGGAATTGTATTCCTTGGTAATATGTGTCTTATTATTGATTTTGAAGTTTTTTCATGGAAAGTCTCCTAACTTAGTAATCTAGGTGCTTGTTTTCATTATAAAAGGAATGGACATGCAAGAAAAGACCGTATGGATTTATCAAGACCTCAAACAACTAACTTTGAGATTTCTAAAAATATTGCTAAAAAAATCTAGTTTTGGAAAAGAGAAACCCTCAGCACCACCCTTAGGTAATTCTAATAGTATTCTTTGGATGGATAAGGTTATGGAGACTAATAAAAATAAGGTTTCTCATTCTTTTTTAGAAAAGGAATTTGACACAATTTCCAACCCTCTTTATCATTTTGAGATAACTCTTACTAATGATGTCATCCCTAGTTCTAAGATCATCCCAAGTGTTTTTAATCGGATAAAATCCATTATTTGTCAACAAGATAGTGTAGATCCAGTGCCCTTGGTTGAAACCTCCACCAAACTTAATGTTCAACAACTTGCTCTTAACTCTCTAGCTGGGAGGGCAAATCTTGTTAAGATTGCCAATCACTCTCTAAATGATAAGAATATGCAGTTGAATGGTTCGAAGCCTTCAGGGATGGAAATTTCTTTGGATAAAAATAGAATTAAGCCCCCTTTTGTTGTCATAAAGTAGGAAAGATAAATTAATTTTGGGAGTCTTGAAGGACAAAAAATATAAAGTCAAACTAGGGTATGAAAAGATAATAAATTCTCAATAATGGGATAAGATCATCTGTCTAAATCTATGTTGGAATTTGGTAGAAAGAAAGTATCTTTCTTTGGGTTTCTCTTCAAAAGAGAATTCTAATAACATAAAGGTTTACCAAGATGGGTTTTTAAGGACCATCTAGATGCCCACTTTGTGAAACAGAATATGAAAATTTTGAACACTTGCTTTATGACTATCCCTTTGCTAAGAATTCCTGGTATTGGTTATGTAGGAAATTAAACTGGAAGACGAAATTCCCTGATAACCTATCATTTTTTTAAAAAAATTTCCTGAAACATGGTTGTTCTAAGGTTTAAAGTAATTTATGGAAAATATCACCTTCCATACTCCTATGGGAATTATGGAAAGAAAGGAATAGAATAATTTTTTATGATGAAAAGATGGATCTAACGTCCTTTTTTAATAAATTGGAGGCTTGTATTATTGAGGTAGCTAACAATAATATTAGAAAATCATATAAGGAGGAAGGTTCCTATTCATACTAGGATGCATATATGCATACAAATTAGTTTAAACTAATTAACCCACCAATAATATACACAAAATCCAACAAGATCACTAGGAAAGAATGTAAATGGGAATGTCCTCCTGTAGGATGATCAAAGTTAAATTTGATAAAGCCTTTAGAGGTAACCAAGGACCAATAGACTTATTATATATTATTTGTTTAGATAATTAATCATGCCTAACTAAATGTGCCAAACCTTTATGTGCAATGTCAAATAACTTAGCCAATTTAGAGCCGATTTAGAGTCCCTGGTAGAAGGCTTAACTATAAGTAGGGACATAGGTATCAACAAATTAATTATCAAAGGATACTCACAATTTATCCTAAATACATTAAGAAATAGAGAAACTCCAAACTAGATCCTTAATTCTAAACTTGAATATGCCCTAGCTATCATTGATCAATTTGAAGAAAAAATCATAAAACATATTTATAGGGAAGGTAATAAAGAAGCACATAATCATGCTAATGAAGGAGCAGATGGAGAAGAGATTCTAATAAGACAAGCTAATATGATAAGTATAAGTTAGACATTTGTTCTTGGAAAAATTGGCATGGAACTTTTACTATCAAAATAAACATATTAATTTCTTTCAATAGGTTTTGTATGTCTATGTGCAAGTTGTATGATTGACCAATTTAGCTAATATCATGGAATTTTAATGTTAATAAGTGACATTTTTTTGTTATTCAATTATTTTTCCTTGTATACTATTTTATTTTAAAATTAAAGTTAAAAGGAGATAAGTTTCATTTTTTATTATGAAGTATATTTCTTTTCGTTCTAACAACTTGATCATAGCCAAGTTTAATTTTCAAGTTATATGTACAAGGAATTATCAAGAGTACAACTATAAATTTGGGAATAAAAGTAGGTGCCAAATTTGGTTAAATTTCTTTGAGATATTTATGTAAGGGCTACACCAAGGATATCTATCCATCTTTCATCTTTGGTGCCCAATTGAGATGGTTTTCTTATTCTAATTGCAATCTTGGGTCTCGTGGCCTTTTAGCTAAAAAAAAAAACTCCAAACCAACTAGGAAAAGAGGCCTCAACCATAAATATCTCATTCACTAATATCATGTCCAAAAACATATTGTAAGAGAATATATAACTAATCACATAGGAAAAATAAGAGCATCAGCAATAATGATACAAACTATGTGATCTAGTAGATACTACCATGAAAGAAAAAGAGAGAGAGGGAGAGAGATATGATTACCTTCCCAAGTAGGATTTGTGTGGCTTACTATGAATCACAAATGGTAGGATTGAATATTCTAGTAGGTTTGTGTGTCATGTAACTTAAATCCTATAAAAACTTTGTGCCTTTTGGCATATTTACATGCATGCATGTGTGTGCTCCTCATAAATGCATATTTCTCCATTATGCATGAAGTAATGTTTATGTACATCCCTGACACAAGGACAAGGTATATTCAAGTAGAGAAACTTGAACTTACACATACAAAAAGCCCTTCTTAGAGTTGCATACAGAAGAAATATAAATAAAACATGACAATGGAGAACAAGTTTCATATGAGGCTAGGTAAATGGCAACCACACTAGAGTAATAATTAAAGAAATTTTGTCAACATGCCTGGGTGTGAGGCCTTCTAGGTTTCAGTCATATACAAAGGGAATTATGATATTAGAGTCCAAGCTCGCTCGCATCCTATCTTTCTCTTCAATATTTCATGTTACTTCCCAATCATCATACTACCATCTCTTCAACATCTAACCAAATTTATTACATAGCTAGCTAAGCCACAAGTAAGCTAGTCAAGCATTTAATTTCATTATAGGTCCAACCTAGGAAGAGTAAACCAAAATCATTGCTAAAGAAAACATAAATCAAGGTGCACTCGAAGGCAAATACAAACGTGTCCTAGGAGCCAACTCCTAACTTCACAACACACTACATTAACATAAGAAACCCCACCAAAAGAAACAAAATATCTTAGTAGAAGGAAAATCTAGGAAAAATGGACCACAAAGAATGCTTCACAACTTCATAAATACAAATGATCAAGGCTTGCATATTTAGGAGAATGATCAAGGATAGGTCCTCACCATCATGTTAACTATACATAACATGAAACCAAAAAAAACAATGACTACTTCACAAAAAATTGACTGGTACAGAAAATAGGATATTTTTTTGGTTGATACAATATTGCTCCAAGATCCAAGATTTTCCTGCATCAAACACTTAGGGTTAATACATAACTGATTTGCACATCAAGATCTACTCATATTCTGACTTGGATCATAAATATCCAACTCATCTTGTGTAATCTATGAACTATCTTTATCTAGTTTGTCTTTCCACTAAACTAGGTATTCCATGTAGTCTTTTCCTTTCGTACTCTTTCTTACTATGTTGTTTAGAATATTTTCAATTCTTTCTTTATGTTTTCTAGGATAATGCGGGTTATTTTCATTCTTATCTCTTGATTCATAGTACTCAAAGATATCTACAATGTTGAATATAGGTGATATATCCATATCTTTTGGTAATTCCACTTCATAGGCATTTCCACTATTAAACTTATATAAAATCTTACAAGGTCCAAACATCTTTATTTTTAGCTTACTATAGGTACCAACTAGAAATCTATTCTTCTTCAAATGAATGATAACCTCATCATCAACTTCAAAATATTTGTGTCTCTTCCTTCTATCATCTCTCTGTTTATACTTCTGATTATTGTCTTCCAAATTCCTTTTAACTTCCTCATGTAAAGTCTTTATGAAAATTGCAAAGTACTTAGCTTCAACACTCCTTGTCTCAATAGGCAATTCTCTCAACTCTTTGGTTCCTTTAGGATGGAATCTAGTAATAGTCTCAACTGGTGTCTTCTTAGAACTTCTATTCACATAATTATTGCATGTAAACTATGCTTGTGCCAAAATTAAATCCTATTTAGTAGGCTTATCTCCAACTAAACATCTTAGTAAGTTACCCAAAATCTTGGTCACTACTTCAGTTTGTCCATATGTTTGAGGGTGAATTGTAGAACTAAACTTCAACTATGTATTCATCTTTTTCCAAAGTGTTCTCAAAAAATAACCTGTAAACTTAGTGTCTCTATCTCAAACAATAGTCTTACCATGCAATCTTACCACTGCCTTGAAAAATAACTCAACTACATGCATTGCATTAGAGGTCATCTTAAAAAGTATGAAATGAATCATTTTTAATAATCTACTACCTACTACCAAAATAGAATCATCACCTCTCTGAGTTCTAGGCAATCCAAGAATAAAATACGTGCTTATATTTTCCCAAGGTCTATCTGGTACAGGTAAAGGCGAATGCAATCCCACATTTTGACTAGCTCCCTTTTTTACGTGACAAATTCTACAACCTCTAACCATTTTTTGCACATATTTTTAAATCTATGGCAAAAAGTATCTCTTAGAATCAATTTAACAATCTTATCAATCCCAAAATGTCCAACAAGTCCACCACTAGCTTTCTCCTTTATTATGTTCTCTCTCATAGATCCTCTAGGTATGCATAATTGAATTCCTCTAAAAAACATATCCTTTTGAATTAAATAATAAGTCCACTTTTCACTCATTGCTCGTTCCTTACAAACTTTTCAAGGTTCTACAAAATCCAAATCAATCTCATATAAACACTTCAAGTCATCAAAACCAAGTACCGCAACTTTCATCTGTCAATAAATTTCTTCTTTTTCTCAACACATCAACAACTTTATTTAATTGTCCACTCTTATGATTGAATGAAAAGGAATTTTTTTGCAAGAACTCAATCCACTTCATACATCTCTAATTCAACTTATTCTGACTTTCCAAATGCTACATGGCTTTATGGTCAGTGTATAATACAAAATCCTTAGGCATTAAAAAATGTCTCCACTTCTTCAAATCTTGAACAATAACATATAATTCCTAATCATAAACTAAATATTTTCTCTTAGCATCATTCAATTTATCACTAAAGAAAGCTACATGTCTTCCTTCTTGACTCAAAACAACTCCAATTTCACTTCCACTAGCATCACATTCAACTTGGAAAACTTTACTAAAATCAAGCAAATCAAGTGTAGGCAATTTTGCAATCCTTTGTTTTAATGTTTCAAAACTCTTTTGTGTGCCATGTGTCCATTTGAAATATCTTTTATCTCCTCTCATAGTCTTAGTCATAGCATTAGAAATAGAACTTAAATTCTTGATAAACTTCCTAAAAAAACTTTCCAATCCATGAAATGATCTTACCTCTCCAATATTCTCAGGTTTAGGCCAATCAAGAATTACTCTCACCTTTTTATGATCCATTTTCAAACCATCAACTGAAATTACAAAACCAATGTACACAATCTCCTCTTTCATAAATGAACATTTATTCAACAACTTTTCCTCTTTCAATCTTTGCAATACTTGTTTGATATATTCAAGGTACTCTTCCTTGCTCTTACTAAATATTAGAATGCCATCAAGGTATACAATCACAAACTTACCCAAGAAACTTTTCAAAACTTCATTCATCAGCCTCATGAAAGTACTAGGTGCATTAGTTAATCCAAAGGCATAACCAACCACTCATACAATCCTTCACTAGTCTTAAAAGTAGTCTTCCATTCATCCCCCTCTCTAATCCAAATTTTATGATATCCACTTTTCAAATCAATCTTTTTAAAATAACTTTTTGCCAATCAAACTATCCATCATGTCATCCATCCTAGGAAAACAAATTTATAGCTCTAGAATTAGTGCAAATTCTCCATCCTCCATATTTCTTAGGTACCAATACCGTAGGTACAACTCACAAACTCAAAATTTCTCTAATCAACACCTTGTCTAGCAATCCCTATACTTGTCTATTTATCTTAATCCTCTCATTGGATGTTAACTTATGTGGTGTTTTATTAGGAAAATAAGCTCCAAGCATCAAACCCATTCAATGACTTATACTCATTATAGGAGGAAAGCCAATAGGTACATTATAAAAAATGATGTTATAAAATTCTATTAGCAAAAGTTCAATCTTAGGTGCATGTTCAAATTCATCTTGTTTCTCAATTTTCCTTGGAATCAAAGCATAGAGACAATTTTGTTCTTTCATTTCTCTTGTAAACTTTTTCCCCTCAACCAAACATACGCAGACGATAGTATAGTGACTTTCACTCAACTTCTCTAGCAAAGGCAACAATATTTGTTTCTTCCCATTCACCCAAATAGTATATTGATTCTATCTATCATCATGCAAAGCTTGTCTATCATACTGTCAATGTCTACCCAAAAGAATATGAAAACAATCCATAGGCATGATATCACACAAGACTTCATCATTGATAATTTCCAATTTTAAATTTGACAAGGCATTTTCACTTACAAGTAGTTTATGCTCCTTTTGGATCCAAGAAATATGGTAAGGCTTAGGGTGTCTCAACCTCTCCAACTAATATTTGCTAACCAACTCTTTAGATGCCAAGTTATTATAACTTTCACTATCAATGATGACTTTGCAACATTTTCTAATGATCTTACATCTAGTTTTGAATAAACTTCTCCTTAGAACTGATTCTTCATCAACTTTTTTTGGTCTCATATTAGTTTTGACAATTGAGTGTCAACACACTTAAGAAAATTCTAAGGTTGATGCCGAGTATAATATAGATGCCGAGCTACAATATGTGTTGAGCCAGAAATTCAATAGGTGCTGAGTGAACTTTAGGTGTCGAGCAAGTTTCAAGTGTTGAGTGACAAGTGATGTCAAGTCACTATAGGTGCCAAGAAAGTATAGATGTTGAGTGAGATAGAGTTACTATAGAAGCCGAGCAAGACATAAATGCTATATGTGTTGAGCATCAGTAATCAGTAAGTGTCGAGTAACACAAAATCAACATATGGGTTTGTACCTTCAATAATTCAGATGTAAACCATTTTTGAGCCGACTCAAGATGAATCTTGAAGGATCTAAAAAATAAGATCAAATCTTTTACATTCCCTATGTAATTAGCATGCAACCAATCAAAAAAATGGAGAAAGCATGTAACTAATAGGAAAAGTGTAAATATTTGAGTGGGAAAAGATGGATGAATATTGATCATAGGTTCATACCTAACCCTAAGTCTTTGAAGCCTTTAAAAGGAGGTTGATACCCCATAATTTGTGTGAGAGAGAGTTGAATGGAAGAGTAAGAAGTCATATGGAAATGTATGAGTAAATGCTAGCAAAGTTTTGAAGGAAGTTAAAGGGGTGTAAGGACTTAGAGGAAGAGCTATACTATAGAATCAAGTTGATCTAAACATAATATCAACACTATGAACAAAGAGTTATCAAATCAGGAAGGATCATATTAGATTGAGTAGAACAAGGATCTAGAATCAACAATTGAAGATTGTAAGTCATTAGATCAAGACATTCTACTATAATTTCTAACCATTTTATTAGGAGAATGAAAATCCTATGATGATAGGTTGGTTTAGCAACCATATTGTAGATCCTTAACAGGGTTGTAAATCCTTTAACAGGGTAACATTCCAAGTGAATGTTTGTAAATCCTTTAACTAGGTCACTTTTAATAGGGTGTAAAGCCTTTAACAGGGAAGACTATTAGAAGTGGTCAAACTTTGTAACCTTAATTAGTTACATATTGCTATAGTGATAATTTGTGGGTGTCATCCCCACCCAGTTTTACCTTCTCATTTCAGAGGGTTTTTGGGTAACCAAATCTTGTGCTATCTATTTTCATGCATATCTTCACTTTCATGTTTATTAGAAGATGTTAAATGCATGTGAATAATCTTAATTAAAAGTTTTAGAGGGTAAATATTGTTACTTTTGATTCACACCCCCCGCCCCTCTCAGAAGTAAATCTTCCCCATTGTAAATTCTAATAATTAGTATTAGAGCTAAGTTCTCATAGGGAGAATCCTTACAACTTGGAGAAAAAGATATGGAAATGGAAGTCTAAAAACTTGGGAAGATCATAGAAAACCAAGTGATTAATATACAACTCATTCTACATACTTTGGAAGAAGCCAGGGAAGAATTGAGGAAATCCTTAAAGAGAAGAAGAGAGATTGCCATAGCTAAGAATGATACACAATAAAAGGAGATTGACACCTCAAAAGTATTTACAAATGGAGATTCTAAAGAGTTTGATGTAGCAATAGTAGACCTAATGGAGAAGAATAGATCTCAAGCAGAAGAAATCAGAACTCTCAAGCTTGAACAAGAATCACAAGCCATGATGCTTTGTGAAGTGACTAAATAGAAGAAAAGAGCCATTAAAGATAAGGCTATGATAGAAGAGTACAAGAGAAACCTTGTTAACAGGTTGGAAGAAAAGTCAATTGAGTTTGCAAGAATTTCCAACATGTAGCTAGACACCCTAAGTCAGATGATGAATGCACATCATAAGTTGAATGCCAAGGACATTGAGATCTCCACATTGAAGATGCAAAATGAACAACTGCAAAATGACCTAAAAAGAGAGAAGGAGATTGAAAAGAAATTCATCAAACCCAATGAATCCATCAAGTGCTTTGAACAACTACTAAAATCACCAAGAGCCAACAATGATGCTTTAGGACTAGGATACACTAGCACTAAAAAAGGAGAATCATCCAAGACTGTAGAAGAAAAAAGTGACAAAGGTAAGAACACTAAACTTGCTTGTCATTTTTGCGGTAAAAAAGGACATACCTCTAATGTATGTAGGAGTAAGAGTGCCCATCAGCATGACAAACCTAAGAACATGGGTCACTGTCATAAGCGCAACATGTAAGGACATCAAGCACATGACTGTAGGACTAGAACCATTAGAGAACCAAGATTTGAAGGTCACTACCACAATTGCAAGAAGTATGGACATAGAGCTTTTGAGTGTAGATCAAAGCCTATGTGGACACCTAATCAACTAGCAAGGAGAAATAATCATGGACATCACTACAATTGGGACTACAACACTAGGTATAGCTGTCACCATTGTCAGGAATATGGACATATCCTTAAAAATTGCATATGAACACATTTTAGTGGAAACTACAGTAGATGGTTGAGACAAACTACATGCTTTAGTTGTTTGAAGACTGGTCATATCAGCAAAAATTGCCCAACGAGGTCAAAGGCACCCAACTTAGATTAAACAAAGGAAAAGGAAAGGTAGATGTTGAACACATTAGAGGAGAAACAAATATGACATGGAAGAATCAAAGAATGGATCACTTCACCCAAAAGGTCAAGTGGTCACACTTCATCCAACTAAAAAAAAAGAAGGTATGTGGAAGTAATCTACGAAGCTTTATCATACATCAGTTCCTAGACAAATAAGTACTAAAAAGAATAGATCAACATAAATAGAGATGCAAAGTTAAAAGTTCAAGTTTTTGCAAGCGTTGACGAGCTACCTTTAGATGTCAAGTGAAAAACATAATACATGTCGAGTTGTTTGCCAAAGTTAGTAGAAGCTGAGTGATTAGTTGTAGCCAAGTTAGTAGTGGATGCCGAGCGAAGGGAAATTTTAGTTGAAGCCGAGTAAGGGAAACTTCAGTAGATGCCGAGTGTTAAAAAGAAAATGGAAGCCAAGTAAAGAAGAATTGCTTAAGGAGCCGAGTGGATAGCTACAAATGCACTAAGCATTAAATGCTATGAAATTAGGGTATATGTTTGCATTTTGAATCATTTTTCACCATCACGAACAAAGTGCAAAGATGAAGAAGAGTGCAAAATTATTTCCAAGAAAAAATTTGAGCATTTGAGCATATTTCTACAAAGATTCAACACAGATTCTTTTATTCCAAGGTATTTATTGCCGAGCAAGTTTCAAGTGCTGAGTGACAAATGATGCCAAGTCACTATAGGTGCCAAGAAAAGTATAGATTTCAAGTGAGACAAAGTTACTATAGAAGTCAAGCAAGACAGAAATGCTATATGTGCCAAGCATCAGTAATTAGTAAGTGCCAAGTAACATAGAATCAACATATGAGTTTGTACCTTCACAAACTCAGATGTAAACCATTTTTGATCCAACTCAAGATGAATCTCGAAGGATCTAAAAGATAAGATCGAATCTTTTACATTCCCTATGTAATTATCATGCAACCAATCAAAAAAATGGAGAAAGCATGCAACCAATAGGAAAAGTGTAAAGATTTAAGTAGGAAAAGATGGATGAATATTGATCGTAGATTCATACCTAATCCTAAGTCCTTGAATCCTTTAAAAGGAGGTCGATACCCCATAATTTGTGTGTGAGAGAGTTGAATGGAAGATTAAGAAGTACTATGGAAATGCATGAGTAAATGCTAGCAAAGTTTTGAAGGAAGTTAAAGGGGTGTAAGGACTTAGAGGAAGAGCTACATTATAGAATCAAGTTGATCATAATAGAATATCAGCACTAGGAACATAGAGTTATTAGATCAGGAAGGATCAGATCAGATTGAGTAGAACAAGGATTTGGAATCGACAATTGAAGATTGCAAGTCATCAGATCAAGACATTCTACTATACTTTGATCATGTTTCTTTGTCAATCTTTCTTTATCTTTTAAAGAAAATTAAAATGCTTCCTCCACACTATCCATCTTAACATAGCCAATCTTATCTTGAATTGATATTCTCAGGCCATTCAGGTATCTATCCACCTTTTTAACTTCATCGTCCACATGTCCAGATATGATATCTAATTTGGAAAATTCCTCAATATATTCCTTCAAACTCATGTCTTTTAGCCTTAAATTTTGCATTTTCCTCAACAAGCTAACTTGGTAATCTGTAAGGAGAAAATTCTTTTCATATTTCCAAGCATTTTCATTTATGTCTTGATCTTTTCCTTTCCTCTATTCTGTCTATCAATTTGCAAATGACCCCACTAAAGAGATGCATGACCTTTCAATTTTGTAACTGCTATCTTAACCTTTTTATTATTAGGAGTACCTTCATACTCAAAATAATTTTCCATTTAAGATATCCAATCCAATACCACATTAGTGTTAAGTCTTTCATCAAATCAAGTAACTTTAACAATAGGTCTAGCATTTTCTATAGACAAAACTCTTAGAAGCCTTTCTTCATCTTGTTAAACTCCAAGTTTAAGATTAGGGTTAGATGCTACCTCTTCTTCATCACTAACATTTTCAAGATGTACACCTCTTCTTTGGGTTGTCTCAATGGCTTCAAGTCTGGTTATAATCTGCCTCAACATATCCATTATAGCATTGTCAAAATTTCCTCTACCATGAACCATCTTGACACGAGTTCTTACAAGATAATAACCTTTTTCAAGTTATAGGTTAGATCTCATATCTGCCACCCTATAACTAACCCAGTAAGGTTCTGCATGATCCAATCCACAAGAAAGAACTCACTTTGATACCACCTAACACAAAGACAAGGTACATCAAAAAAGAAAACTTTTAACTTAAACATACAATAAGCCTTGCTTAGAGTTACACATGGAAGCAATATAAGTATCACATGAAACAATGGAGAATAGTATTCATATGAGGCTAGGCAATTGGAAACCATAGTAGTGTAATAACTAAAGAAATTTTGTCAACATGCCCGACTGTGAGGCCTTCTAAGTTTCGGCCATATATAAAGGAAATTATGATATTAGAGTCTAAGCTCGTATCCTATCTTTCTCTTCAATATTTCATGTTACTTCCCAATCATCATACTACTACCTCTTCTACATCTAACCAAATTTCTTATATAGCTTACTAAGCAACAAGTCAATTAGTCAAGTATTTGATTACATTATAGGTCCAACCTAGGAAGAGTAAACCAAAATCATCGCTAAAGGAAACATAAATAAAAGCGCACTCAAAGGTGGATCCACATGTGAGTCAGCTCCTAACTTCACAATATGCCATGTTAACATAAGAAACCACACCAAAAGAAACAACACGCCTCGCTAGAAGGAAAACACAAGAAATAGGAACTGCAAAGAATGATTCACAACTCAAGAAATACTAATGATCAAGGTTTGTGCACTTAAGAGGAGGATCAAGGATAGGTCCTCACCATCATGTTAACCACATATAACACAAAACCAATAGCAACAATGAATACTTCACAAACAATTTATTGGTACAGAAAAAAAGCTCTTTTTTTTTTTTGATGCAAGATTTTTCCAAGATCCAAGATGCTCCTCCATAAATCCCAAAGATTAGTATGTCTATCCTCATAGGGTTTGCTTGTGTTTGTGGTCTCTATGGATAGATAATAGTCCATTATCCATAGACTTATATGTATGTCAATATGAATCCTAGGGATGGACAATGGCCACTTATACCCATAAGGGATAGACTGCATAAAAAAATAAATGTGAAAATGTATAATTATTATACAAGGGAATTTTTATGTATTCCTTCCTTTTTTTTTGTGGTGATTTATTGGAAAAATAATACACTTTTTTAATAAGGTTTGGGGTTAACTCACCAAGCATTTTTTTGCTTAACTCATCAAGCATTTTCTAAGATTGACTTGTCAAGTATTTTTTTAGGTTTAACTTGTTAAGCTAATATGATTCATGTAATATTGGCTTAGAGTTTCTTAAGAGAATATATATCATCTTCCAAAGGTATTGAGAGCTAAGGGAGATTGGAGATTATAATAGGTTAAAATTATCGAATAATAATATTAGACTATTTGTTTGGTGGACATAGCCCAAGATTGGGTGAACCATGTTAAATAATTGTGTCTTTTGTTCTATTTATGTGTGCTTCATTTCTTTGTGTTATTAGTTATATTTTCATGTAACTATTATTTTGTCTAAAGAAATCTTGACAAGTGGTATCAAAGTTGGGTTCTTTTAGTTATCCTCTACAATAAGGTCTCATGGTTGAGTGTGAGTCTCACATTTAAGTGGGAGTAATGGAAGATGAGGATAATTTGAATGTTGATAAGTTAAATTGGTAATATATAAAATAAAAATGGAAGACTATCTTTGTTAGAAGGATTTATGGCAACCAATTAGGAGGAAAATCCAAGAAAGACCCTAATATGTCATATGAGGATTGAGATATTTTGGGTGGAAAGGAACTTGGAAGTATTTAGTTATGCCTAGCACAATCAATAGTTTGATATTGTACCATCTTAGAATGGAAGCACCTAATTTTGAGTACTTTTAGCCCTCCTTAATGCAGTTTTGGTGTAATGACCCGTACCAATAGGCCACTAAACAAACCCTAAATTTAACACACTGCTAAAATATATTGCTGAAATAAAAGAAATAATAGTGCCAATATATTCATTCAATGAAAATCAAATGTTTTTACAAATGATATGGAAAATTCTAGCATCAAAACATTATGACATAGCACATTACAAAGAAACCCTAACTGGATGTATACATTTGAGAACTTGTTCCAACTACAGATTGAAATAAAGAACCTGGATTGATCAAATGTTGGAGACTGAATGTTGTAGATGATATGATGAAAGTGCAACTCCACTGGAAATTCCAAATCAGCAATTAAGCACAAATGAAAGGACTGAAATATCCTTCCCCCAGCTGCAATAATTCAAGTGATCTCTCACACCCTCAAAATTGCATACTAATTGAGAGTTTTCATTCTCAATGGTCAATTGTGACTATTTGTAGAAACCCTAGGCTCCACAACGCACATAAGCAAAAATCAATAATAAATCTCGATGATAGGCAATGAGCCCTCAATGCCTATTTATTCTTTTTTCTTTGATAGGTCGGCCTCCCTTTTTAATTTTTCCTCCGCTTCTTCCAGCAACCTCTAGAAGCTTTTTTTATTTAATTTACAAAGTTACCTTGTAATATATATTTTTTAATTGATAATCTTATAATTAATTCCTCCCAAATAATAAAAAAAATGGGACATTATAGATCCGCCCCTCCTAAAATTGCTTGGCCTCAAGCAATCTTAATGTTGGATGCTGTAAAATCACTTCTCCCTCCTAGGTAGCATCTTCAATAGGTAAATCTTTCCACTTAACTAGATACTCTTTGATTACCCTCTTGCGAAGTTGCTTCTCTCTACTGTCCAAAATGAATTCTGGCACTAAGATCGATTTCCCTTCATCATTCAAGGGAGGTAATACTGCAGAAGGCATCACATTCTGACCCAACGCCTTTTTGAGGCGTGATACATGAAACACATTGTGCACTCGACTATCTGTAGGAAGCTCCAACTCATAAGCCACCTCACCAACTTGTTTGATGATCTTGAATGGTCCATAATAGCGTGGCTTGAGTTTCTCTGTACCACTCTTCTTGAGAGTGGACTGCTTATATGGCTACAACATGAGGTAAACCATATCATTTACCTCAAAACTACACTCAATCCTCTTCTTGTCTGCATACTGTTTTTGCTAGTTTTGAGCTCTAGCAATGTTGTTTTTGAGAGTAGCAACTATATCCTTACTTTCCTATAATAGTTCAGTTGCACGGGGTGCTCGACTATCTCCCAACAACAAATATAAGAAACTAGGTGCCTCATAATTGTAAAGTGCCATGAAGGGTGTCATTTGTATAGTCATATGATATGTAGTATTGTAACAATACTCACAGAGATATATCCATCTGACCCAAGCTCGCTGTTGATCTGCCACATAATTCCTCAAATACCCTTCCACCTATTTGTTTACAATCTTTGTTTGACCATCAGTCTGTGGGTGATAACTGGTACTAGGTGTAAGCTCAGTGCCAGACAACCGAAATATCTCCTGCCAAAAGTGACTCATGAAGCAGTTGTCCCTGTCACTCACAATGCTCTGAGGTAACCTATGTAATCTAAAAATCTCCTTGAAGAAGACCTCTGCCACTTGAGTTGCTGAGTATGTAGTAACGATAGGGAAGAAGTGAGCATATTTTGTTAACCTATCCACCACCACATAGATACAATCATGCCCCTAGGCCCTAGGCAAGCCCGTAATAAAATCCATAGAGATGCACTCCCACTTCCTGTCAGGAATAGGAAGTGGCTGTAGGAGCCCTGCTGGATAAGTGTGCTCTTGTTTGTTCTACTGGAAAACATGACACTCACACACATACTACAAAACATCAGCCTTAAGTCCCTTCCAAGTGAATCATTCCCGTACTAACCTGTAAGTCTTGAAATACCTAAGATGGCCTATTGTAGGTGAATTATGGAATGCTCTCAAAATCAACTGCTTCACTTTCGATCCTAGGACTAAGTAAATCCTGTTCTTGTAAATGATCAAATCATCTATGAGAGTGTATCTAGTGTCGATTGTTGTCCCCTCCACTATAGAAGAGGCCCACGTATCTTTGGCATATTCTGCTACAATCAAGTGTCGCCAATCCTCTGATATCTGAATCATAGAAGTGAGGTGTGGCCTACAGGATAAAGCATCTACTACAATATTCTGTGTCCCCTTAGCATATGTGATATCAAAATCATATGCCTGCAACTTACTCACCCACTTTTGCCGACGATCATTCAGGTCCCGTTGTCCCAAAAAGTGCTTCAAACTATTATGATCAGTTTTAATACAAAATTTTTTGCCCACAAGATATTGTTTGAATTTGGCCAAGGCATGCATGATGGCTAGCATCTCCTTATCATATATGCTGAATGATCTCTCGGCCCCTCTGAGTTTCCTACTCTCATAAGCTATAGGATGCTTGTCCTGCATGAGTACAACACCAACTCCCTCTCCAAAAGCATCACATTGAAGCTCAAATGGCTTCATGAAATCAGGCAATGCTAATACTGGGCATGTAATCATTATTTCCTTGAACTGCATAAAACACTCCTGTGCCTCCCGACTCCACACAAATGCCCCTTTCTTCAGCAAATCTGTCATGGGCGCTGCATGTTGTGAGTAGCCACTAACAAACCTATGATAGAATCCACATAGACCAAGGAAACCTCTTAACTATGTAAGGTTCTCTGGTGGTGGCCAATCAACAATAGCACAAATCTATTCAAGATCCATTCACACTCCGTCCGCACTAATGATGTGTCCAAGATACAACAATTCTATCATCCCCAAATCACATTTGGACTCCTTGGCATACAAGGACTCGCTCTGTAAAATTCTTAATACTGTCTCCAAGTGCTCTAAATGTTCCTACCATGTCCTGCTATAGATCAAAATATCATCAAAGAACACTAGCACAAATTTCCTCAACTGATGGTGGAAGACGTTGTTCATAGTGGACTGAAAAGTGGTAGGTGCATTAGTCAAACCAAAAGGCATGACTACAAATTCAAAATGACTGTAATGACATCTAAAAGCAGTTTTTTCAATATCTTGCTCTCGAACTTTGATATGGTGATAGCCTGATCTCAAATCAATTTTTGTGAAATAACAAGCCCCATGAAATTTGTCTATCAGCTCATCAATGTGTGGGATGGGATACTTGTTCTTTATAGTTCTCTTATTCAACACCCTATAATCAATACACATTCGTAGAGTTCCATCTTTTTTTTTACCAAAACAACAGAAGATGCAAAAGGTGACTTACTTGGTCTGATGTGTCCCATTGCTAGCAACTCGTTGATGGTCCTCTCGATCTCATCTTTGAGTCATTTTGGGTGCTGATATGGTGTGATCATGATAGGCTTAGCACCTTCCTCCAACTCAATAATGTGCTCAATACCTCTATCTAGTGGCCTGCCTAGTGGAATCTCACTGAATACCTTCCCATACTTGATTCTCAATTTTTGAATGTCTGGATGATATTCAGTCATCAAGGCACATATTGCTGCCCATTCTATATTATTATACCTAGCTAATCTCTCCAACTGCCTAAATGAGATAGTCCTAACATCACCATTACAGATAGCCTTCAGCACATGAGTCCTACCATCCACCACGAATCGTATCTCCATATCCTCCAATCTTAGGGTAACCTCCTTCAAAGAATGTAGCCATTGCATCCCAAGTACTATGTCCATGTCACCCATGTTGACCACATGATAGTCTGCCTTAAACTCATAGTTGTTTAGGCACAAAGGTAGATCTCGCACCATCCTATCACAATGAAGAGTATATCCATCAGCTACCTTAACTCTTATTCCCTCGAACTCCTCAGTAATGAGTCTGTGCCTCTCCACAAATCGTGCATCAATGAAATTATGTGTGGCACCTGTATCCAACAGAGTAATAATCTTTTGTCCTGCCAAGACTCCTCAAAATCTGAAAGATCCTTCTCTTTGAATACTAGACAGACATGCTTCCTGTAAATGTATCTCTGGAGCCTCTTTTTTCTCAGCACTATCTACCTCTTGTTTACCCTCTACCTCATTAGGATCCTCATCATGGTGCTTTGAGATGTCTGAATCTGAACCTTCATAATAAGCCCACATCACCTAGTTAGCCTTCCCCTTAGGCTTCATAGGACAATCATGACCAAACTCATAGGGACCTTTGCAAAAGAAGCATAGCTTCTTCCTACACAAGTCATTAAGTGTTTCCTTATCCCAAGGTGCAGCTAGCTTGTCTTTTGAGTCACTAACCTTCTCTTTACCCTTGCTGACTTCCCCTTTGTTATCTCTAAATGATGACGAACCCTTTGAACTAAACTGATTTGCTGGAGTTGCAAGTTCCATACTGCGGGCTTTCTTAATGGCTTCCTATAATGTAGGAGGATCAAAGGCCTTTACTCACCCCTTGAGTGGTTCAGTTAATCCCTCTGTGAATAAAATGACTAGCCTCCTTTCTAAAATGTTAGGCACCATCACTGCAAGCTTCTGGAAGTCATTGATAAATTGTTCTAAGCCTCCTGACTATCTCAACTGGGCTAACTCCCAAAAATAAACTTCAGGATTTTTTTATCAAACCTTTCCATCAATCTATCCACAAACTCCTGATAAGTGGTTACCTGATTGTGTTGCAATGTGATCATGCCATGTGTCCACCAATCATGTGCTTCCCCATCTAAGTGTAAAGTGGCATACTTGAGTGCTTCAATTTCTGTCATAGTCTTCAGAGATAGGAAAGTATCCACCTTATGAATCCAAGCACGAGCAGTCATTTTTCCACTACCATCAAATGTGGGTAATACCAACTTGTTGGTGACTTGTTGCAACTCATTGTGTTTATCTACTTGCTTCTACCTGGCAGCTCTATAGTTCAAGTACCTGTCAAATGTCCATCCATCCTGTACATATTTTGGTAATGAATCCCACTCATTCCTTGCTTGTCGAAGTTCATCTACAATATCTATTACCATAGCATCAGGTGTGCGTGCTGGAGTTTCTTCTCTAAATGTAGGACGTGTGGGTCTATCAGTTGTTCTAGACCGTGTCCTATGTTGTGATCCTGCCATGCTTCTATCATCCTGATCATGATTATTTCTCCTATTCTCCCCAATCAAATGTTACATCATAACCATCATTGCCTGTGTACTTGCCTCTATTGACTGTAGAAGCCTTTCCTGTTGCTGTAAAGTCTCATCATTTTGCACACTTCTGGATGGACTTTGAGAATGTCTCTCAGCCATATTCTTAGTTATGCTGGTTCCTTTGTAAACTAAATTAAATGGTGGTTGGGTAACCCTATCAGGCTGGTAGGAAACCGCTCTGATACCACTATAATGACCCATACCAATAGGCCACTAAACAAACCCTAAATTTAACACACTGCTAAAATATATTGCTGAAATAAAAGAAATAATAGTGCCAATATATTCATTCAATCAAAATCAAATGTTTTTACAAATGATATGGAAAATTCCAGCATCAAAACATTATGACATAGCACATTACAAAGAAACCCTAACTGGATGTATACATTTGAGAACTTGTTCCAACTACAGATTGAAATAAAGAACCTAGATTGATCAAATGGTGGAGACTGAATGCTGTAGATGATATGATGAAAGTGCAACTCCACTGGAAACTCCAAATCAGCAATTAAGCACAAATGAAAGGATTGAAATATCCATCTCCCAGTTGTAATAATTCAGGTGATCTCTCACACCCTCAAAATTGCATACCAATTGGGAGTTTTCGTTCTCAATGGCCAATTGTGACTATTTGCAGAAACCCTAGGCTCCACAACGCACATAAGCAAAAATCAATAATAATCTCGATGATAGGCAATGAGCCCTCAATGCCTATTTATTCTTTTTTCTTTAATAGGTCGGCCTCCCTTTTTAATTTTTCCTCTACTTCTTCCAGCAACCTCTAGAAGCTTTTTTTATTTAATTTATAAAGTTACCTTGTAATATATATTTTTTAATTGATAACCTTATAATTAATTCCTCCCAAAAAAAAATAAAAATGGGACATTATATTTGGTATCTATCTCTCCTCTCTCAACTTGGCTCACATTTATAGATCATCTCTTGTCCTCCAATGTGGTCCTTTAGGTGTTACATTATCACTTGTTTCACAATATCTTCTAGCGATTCCATTATTTCCTTATTCTTTCTCCACATCCTCCAAGGTCTTTTGGACTTCTTTCCAAGTCCCTCCTCTAGAACATCTCAACTTTTTCTAGGATAGGTCAATTTGTTGTACAACAACCTAGATAGGTTGTATTTTTTTTGCCCAAAAAATAGTATAAAAGTAGGCTTGGGATCTTCATTTTCACATTTAAAATCATAAAGACTTATACAAGAAATAAAGTACACATAAGGCATTCATGCACTCAAGGAATTCATCATCAAGCAAGCATCTTCAAACATTCAATTTTAAGAATTTCCTCCTTGCATCAAACTTCTTCCTTCAATGTGGTAGTGGAGTTTGGCTTCAAAGGAGGAGATGTTCCATTCCAATTCATTCAATTTCTTCTACCCTTTATCATGACATGTCACATACATTCCTATACATAATGTTTTGATTTCTTTGATTTGCTTTTTGGTTTCTTGGAGTTAAGGTTATTACTTTTACATAATTGATTACATATCAAATTTAATTGCATCTACAAAGTTAATTGTATCTTTTATTTGATATATTCAATCCCACTAGATGTTAACATTTACATTATTATTATATTTAAATTTCAAGGTTGATTCCCCAATCTAGGGATTTACCAAGGAAATACCTCATCAAACAAAAAATTAAAATCCAAGTTTACTATGTGTAGGAAAAGTATAGAAAAATTATGGTTGCAGATATAGAAATTTCTCGTCGACAACTTTTAGAAAAATCTAGATCAAGCTAGTTTCAAGGTCTTGAGAAGATGATGACTTCATGGAATTGTGTCCAAACACTTTTTCTCTAGGTTGATTTATTCCCTAAGCCTCAGAAACAAAATAAGTTTTTGGGTTTTTCTAAGTTTTCTATTTTATTTAGGGACTCACGAATGAAATTTCAAAATTAGGCCTAGATCCACACTTTTCAAAGAAAAAAATCAATCTCCTCTATACATTTTAAGGTGATTCTTCTATCTTTCATTTCAATTTTTAGTTTAAACATAATTGCACTTCTTAATTGGGTTGTTTACATACATTTAGCCCATAGGCCTATCTTATTTAATCAACTAGATCAATTGCACTTGTACCTTTACACATCTTTAATCAAATTTACATTGCATGAAAGAGGACTCACTTATGTAATTCCTTGATATGATTTAAGTTTAACATTAGCATCTCTTTATCTACTTGGGTTCTTACTAATATAACTTGATTTGTATTGAGATTTATGTTTGGAAGTCCCTCTTTCTCTTGTATTAAAATACTTTAGCGTGAAAAGTGGAGGCCTTTACTCTATTAAGTGCTTGCATTTTTCACCTAAACAATATTGCAAAACTGAATAAAACTAAAGATTTGATAGAAACCCTAGAAAAGTTGTATGAAAACCCTTCCACTTCAAATAAGGAATTTCTCATGAAGCATTATTTAATATGAAGATGGTAGAAGGTGGGTTTGTTTCCAATCATTTAAATGATTTTAATATAGTTAACCATTAATTTATATAAATGCCAATTTTTATGTAGAAATTAGGGCTCTCTTAATCCTATGTTCTATTCCTAGAATATTGAATGGTTTCTAGTAACTCTATTTCTAGTCCACATAGCCTAAGATTTGAAGATGATGTTGGTGTTATTCTAAGTGAGGAAATTTGTACAAAAATCTTAGTGTTGGAATATTTAGAATAACTGAGAGGGGGTGGGGGGGATCGGTTATCCAAGGTCCAAATGTACAAATAAATTTTTTTAGTACTCACAAAATATATAAGTGCATGCATTTATTAGATCATCCAATAACTCTATAACATAGTAGGTTACTATCCTAGGTCAAAATAACTTTGTAGAAATGTAAGCATTAAACACCACAAACTTATTCACACAATTTGACACAAGGATTTAATGTGGAAACCCAATTTGGGAAAAATCACCAGTAATGACACAAGGAGGGTGGGAAAACTAGGGCCAATGGCACACCTAACAATCTGAACCAACCTTGTAAAGTTTAACACAACAAAAACATAAACACACAAAGAGAACAACACCATGGAGAGGAAACAAGATACTTTTATCGATTCAGCAAATGATTGGCATACATGCCTAGCCATAAGGCTTTCTAGGTTATGGCTAGATACAAAATCAATTATAATACTTGATTATCCTACTTCACCTTCTTCTTCTTACTATTCTCAGTTTCCTTCCTCTATCTAAAACTCAATCTTAGACCTCCTTAAATACTTGCCAAAATGACTTACAGAAGATTTTAGAACATAGGAAAGCCACAAGTCAGCTCACAACAAATATTAACTACCTATACCAAATTAAATGCAAGGAAAGTCATTCCAAACTGGAACCAAACAGTCTACTCAAAAAACAAAAGCTTTTCCAAAACTGACACTTGGCATCCACACAAGCTCGACATCTAAAGAATCACTCGGTAGCAACTATAAACTCGACATCCTCCAACGCTTGGTGACCACGAAGGACTCAACAACCAAAAGACCACTCAGTAACCAAAGGAACACTTAGTGACCAAAGGAAGCACTCGACAACCAAAGGATCACTCAGTAACCAAAGGAATCACTCGGTAGTAACTAAGAACTCAACAACCAAAAAAAATTGGTGCTCGATAATAACTAGAGCTCGACATCAATTGATAGAATGAGCAAAAGTGCAAGATTACAAGGCAACCTAGGATGCTGCTAAATCAGACAACTAGGGTTTGAAGAAATGATTCTCCTGAATCATTGAGATCTCACAACCTAAGTTGAATCCAACTCAGACTGAGAAATCCATGAGGCATATTCATTAGGTATGTTCTTCCACTTCACAAAATATTCATAGTAATCTTTTGCTCTTGTGCTCTTACTAACCCTTTGATCCAATATCTGTTCAACTTCTTCAATTTGCTTCTTAGGATAATCATTTGATACAAGAACTTCATTATCTGACTCATAATACTTATATAAATCCACAACATTGAATATAGGAGATATATCCATGTCATCAGGTAACTCAACTTCATAAGCATTACCACTATCGAACTTCTTCAAGATTTTACAGGGTCCAAACTTCTTCATCTTTAGCTTACTGTATGTTCCAATAGGAAATCTTCCTTTCTTCAAATGAACCATCACCCCATCACCAACTTCAAAATCATAATGTCTTCTAGACTTATCATCATTCTCCTTATACTTTTGATTACTTTATTCCAACCTCAACTTTACTTCCTTATGCAAAGACTCCATAAAATCAACAAATTCTTCTCCTGCAACACTTCTCTTCTCTTCACCAGTAATGTCTCTCAAATTTGATACTCCTCTTGGCTACATTCCAAAAACAATCTCAAAAAGTGTCTTTCCTATACTCCTTCTCACATAATTATTATATGTAAACTCAGCTTGTGCTAACACTACTTCCCAATTACTTGGCTTATCTCTAACTAAACATCTTAGCAAATTACCCAAGCTTCTAGTCACAACCTCTGTCCATCCATCTATTTGTGGATGGAATGTAGAATTAAATTTTAACTTAGTACCCATCTTCTTCCGCAAAGTCTTCCAAAAATAACCAACAAACTTACTGTCTCTTTTAGGAATAATACTTCTTGGTAATCCATGCAATCTCACAATCTCTTTAAAGAAAAGTTCAGCAAAATGTTCAACATTTAATGTCTTCTTACATGGTATGAAATGAGCCATCTTAAAAAATCTATCCTCAACAACAAATATAAAATCATATCCCTTTACTATTTTAAGCAATCCAAGAATAAAATCCATACCAATGTCACTCCAAGGTTTCTCAGGAATAATAATAGGTGTATACAAACTAGTATTCTAACTCACTCCTTTTGCAATTTGACAAACTCCACAACTCTTTACAAAATTTTGAACATCTTTATACATTTGTGGCCAATAATACTTCTCTTTCAATGAACTTAATGTCTTATCAATTCCAAAATGTCCAACCAATCCACCACTATGCTTTTCCTTAATTAGATTCAACCTCATAGAACTTCTAGGAATACACATTTGAATACCTTTGAACAACATACTTTCTTGAATGAAATACTCGTCATAGTTACTTATGTGATCTGTCAGATTTGATGCTTTGCACTCTCTCCACGCCTTAGAAAAATCAGAGTCAGTATCATACAACTCTTTCATTTCATCAAAACCAAGAACTTCAATCTTAATTTTAGTCAATAGAGAACATCTTTTACTCAATGCATCATCAACTCTATTAGTAACTCCACTCTCATGGTTAATGAAAAATGCAAAATTATGCAAATACTCAACCCACTTCATATGTCTCTAATTCAATTTATGTTGACTTCCCAAGTATTGTAAAGCTTCATGATCAGTATACAACATAAAATCCTTAGGAATCAAATAATGTCTCCACTTCTTCAAGGCTTGAACAATAGCATAAAACTCTTGATCATACACAATATAATTCCTTTTAGCATCATTCAACTTTTCACTAAAAAAAGCAATAGGTTTTCCTTCTTGACTCAATATAGCTCCTATTGCACTACCACTAGCATCACATTCAACTTGAAATAGCTTGATGAAATTAGGCAAAGCCAAAATAGGAAACTCAACAACTTTTTGTTTCAAAGTCTCAAAACTCTTGTCAACCCCATGTGTCCACTTGAATTCCTTTTTATCTCCCCTCATTGTCTTAGTCATAGCATTACAAATAGAACTAAAATTCCTTATGAATTTTCTATAAAAACTAGCCAAACCATGAAATGATCTTAGCTCATCCACATTCTTAGGCATAGGCTATTCTAGAATTGCTTTAACCTTCGTAGGATCCATCTTCAAACCATCAGCTGAAATCACAAATCCCAAATACATAAGTATCCTTTTGCATAAAAGAACACTTCATCAAATTAATCAGTAACTTCTCCTCTTCCAATCTCTACAATACTTGTCTAATATGCTCAAGATGTTCTTCCTTAGTCTTACTAAATATCAGAATATCATCCAAGTAAACAATAAAAAACTTACCCAAGAATATTTTCAAAACTTCATTCATCAACCTCATGAAAGTACTAGGTGCATTGGTCAAACCAAAAGGCATAACCAACCATTCATACAAAGCATCTTTTGTCTTGAAAGTAGTCTTCCATTCATCACCTTCTTTGATCCTGATTTGATGATAACCACTCTTCAAATCAATCTTGATAAAATACTTTTCTCCACTCAAACAATCCATTATGTCATCCATCATTGGCATAAGAAAGCTATATTTCACTGTGATCTTGTTAATAGCTCTGGAATCAGTATACATTCTCCATTCTCCATTCTTTTAAGGTGCTAATATAGTAGATACAACACATGGACTCAAACTTTCTCTGATCAAACCTTTCTACAAAAACTCATGCACTTATCTGTTAAGTTCTTTATTCTTTGTAGGTGTCAATCTATATGGTTCTTTGTTCAAAAAACTAGCTCCAGGAATCAGATCCATACAATGACTTATACTTCTCAGTGATGATAAACCATTAGGAATATCTTCAATAATAATCTCTTTTTACTCATTCAATAATTCTATAATTTCCTCTGGTACTCGACTATCGCAAGTTGCTATCACTTGGTCATTGCTACCAACACTCGGCCCTCTAGGAACTATAGCAAAACAAACTTGATTCTTCTTTACTTCCCTTTCAAATTGCTTTCCATTAACCATGCAAACTTTTATTGCAGTACAACTAACCTCATCTGGACTTTCAATAAAAGGTAGTAATATTTGTTTCTTCCCAATATACCCAAAGAGTATATTGTTTCAATCTTCCATCATGTATAGCATATCTATCATGTTTCCAAGGTCTACCCAACTAAATATGATAAAAATCCATAGGCATAATATCACATAACACTTCATCAAAATAATGTCCAATCTTGAACTTCAAAATACATTGCTCACTTACCAATATCTTATGCTCATCTTTGATCCATGAAACATGATAGGGTTTAGGATGTTTCAACCTCTGCAACTACAACTTGGTAACCAACTCTTTTGATGCCAATTTGTTGAACTTCCACTATCAATGATCACTTTGCAACATTTTCTAGCCATCTTGCATCTAGTTTTGAAAAGACTTCTTCTAAGAACAAGTTCCTCGTCACTTCCCTTATTACATAAGGTTCTTCTTACCATCAGATTTTCACTAGCCTCATGTTCACTTGGTGAACCCCCATCATCTCCTTGAATCACAACATTTCTGTTACCTTACCTTCTTTTAGAGGATCTACATTGAAAAGATATATGCCCTTCTTTACCACATTCGAAAAAATTACCATGAAAACCACTTTTAGAATAAGAATTACCTCTTCCTCGGTAAGAACCAATACCTTCTTAGTAAGAACTACCACCTTTCCACTCAGTCTTGTCTTTATCATCACTTTTCCATTTAGATTTGCCCTTATCTTGCACAAAATTGTCAGATCTACCACCTTCTCCATAAGATCAACCTCTACCTCTCTGGAATCTACCACTTCTACCTCTTTGTCTTTGTTCAAGCTTCTTTATCAAGATCTCCTTAGCTCTCAAGGCATATTGGTATGCTTCTTCCACACTTTATAATTTTACAAAACTTATTTCATCTAGAATTCTATATCTCAATCCATTTATGTACCTTGCAATTTTCTCAAGATCATCATCCACATGTCTAGATCTAATGTGCAATCTATAGAATTCCTTAGTATACTCTTTCACACTCATGTCTTTCTGCCTCAATTTTTGCATCTTTCTCAATAAGCTAATTTGTTAATCAACAGGAAGGAATTTATTCTTTACCTTGTTCACCATGTTCAACCAAGTTTTGATCTTCTCCTTTCCTCTGCTTTGTCTATCAATTCGCAAATGCTCCCACCACAATGAGGCATGACCTTTTAGCCTGATAACTGCAATCTTCACTTTCTTATTATCAGGGGTGTTTTCATACTCAAAGAATTTCTCCATTTCAAAGATCCAATCCAACACAACATTGGTGTCCAATTTTGCATCATAAGGAACAACTTCTACAATAGGCTTTGAATTTTCCCTAGATAATACTCTCAAAAACCTTGCCTCATCTTGATCTTCCTCAGGTTCTGGATTAGGGTTTGGTGCTACTGCTTCATCATCACTAAGATCATCAAGATGTGCTCCTCTCCTTTGGGCTATCTCCACAACATCTATATCTGGTTGCAATTTGTCTCAATGTGTCCAATATTGCATTATCATCATTTCCTCTACCTCTAACCATCTTTACAAATTATGTTCCTGCAAGATCATAATCCTTTGCAAGTTATAGGTCAAATTTATAGATCTGCTACTCCATAACCAAATTCACTTAGGGTTTTATATGATCCAATCACCACAAGGATGAACTAGGTTCTAATACCACCTAACACAAGGAGGGTGGGAAAACTAGGGCCAATGGCGCACCTAGCAATCCAAACCAACCTTGCAAAGTTTAACACAATAGAAACATAAACACACAAAGAGAACACCATGGAGAGGAAACATGATACTTTTATTGATTCATCAAATTATTGACATACATGCCTAGTTGTAAGGCCTTCTGGGTTATGAATAGATACAAAATCAATTAGAATACTTGATTATCCTACTTCATGTTCTTCTTCTTACTATTCTTAGTTCCCTTCCTCTATCTAAAACTCAATTGTATACCTCCTTAAATACTTGCCAAAATGGCTTACAAAAGATTCTAGAATATAGGAAAGCCACAAGTCAGCTCACAAAAATATTAACTACCTCTACCAAATTAAATGCGAGCAAATTTGGCCCAAATTGGAACCAAACACAGTCTACTCGACAAATGAAAGCTTTTCCAAAACTAGCACTCGACATCCAAACAAGCTTGGCATCCAAAGAATCACTTGGCAACAACTATAAACTTGGCATCCTCCAACATTCGGTGACCATAGAGTACTCATCAACCAGAAGACCACTCAACAACCAAAGGAAGCACTCAACAACTAAAGGATCCCTTGGTAACCAAATGAATCACTTGGTAGTATCTAAGAACTCAACAACTAAAGAAAACTGGCACTTGGCAATAACTAGAGCTTAGAAACAACTGGTAGAATGAACAAAAGTGTAGGATTACAAGGCAACCTATGATGCTTCTGCATCAAGTAACATGCTACCAATTTTTAGTCTTTTGAAGTGAGCTCTATGAGGAGTCAACCTTGCTAAAGGTTACAACACACATTGTTAAATGTGACCTTGATTAAAGGATTTCAATCACCCTATTAGGAGTGAGCCTTGTTAGAGGACTTTAGCACATTCCATTAGAATGTCACCCAGTTAAAGGATTTACAAAAAATTTAAGGTAAACCTTAATCCAAAGGATTTATCTAGATTTATACAATGGTTAGAAAGTTGCAGTAGGACTTGATCTGATAACTAAAAACAACTCACTTGTAGATCACAAATCTCTGATTTAGTCCTCCATTCTTCTTGGAATTCATACCCTTCATCTCTAATCACTTGTTCACCCTTCTAATCTTCACCTCCTTAAGCTTTCTTACTCAATATGCCAATAGAAGGTTCTTTCCTTCAGCCACCATATGAAGAAACACCTCGAGATTCTCAACAACTCTGTGACTTCTAGCCTTGTATCCCCTTATAAAGATAATTTTGATCTTTTTTTGCTTAATCAAAATTGTCCATCTCAGGATTAGGTCAGTTTCATTGAATCTTCCCTCTTTCCATTAGGCTCCCTCTAGAAACTTCTCTTACAATCCTCATTTAATTCACCTCAAAATGGTTTATCTTGAATTATGTGTCACTAGCTCATCATACTTATCTTTCACATGCTTCAAAAAATTCAAGAAATTGACCTTGGTGGCTTAGATTCATCAAATATTTGATTAAACTCTTTTTGTTGTCACTCAACTTTTACACTATTCACTTAGCAATAACATTCTTTTGATGCCCAATCAACACTAGGTTGCTCAACATGAACTAATTCTTCCTTGCTCGATCATTACTATTATTCCATTGATGCTCAACACTTACTAACTTTTTTGATGCTCGACACCTACTGATCTTTCTTTTCTTGGCTCACAGTAACTTTCTACTCGGAACCTACTGAATTCTACTCGACTTGAACTAAGTAATCTTTCACTTTAGCCTTAAGTAGATCAATAATACATCATATCATTAAGGTCTTATCTGGTCTTATTGCTCCTTTTATATACCATATAACTCAACCCTTCTCTAGGAACTCTTGTTATCCTTTCTTTTCAAATCCTCTTCATCAATCAATCAAATGATAGAATTCAAACCAAAAATTAGTTGTCTTACCAGCAAGTAGTAGGTTTGACATTAGTGAAAAAATAATGATTATTCCATGATAGGCTCCAATACTTCAAACAATCTTGTTTTCAACAATCTCCCTATTTGGCATTGATGGAAAACTAATACCAACAACAATACCAAAAAGAAACTTTAATACTTTAGAATGAAAATCTCCCCCTTTATCAATATGCGTCCTTCCTCTATACAGGGAAATGTAAACTCTTTCAAACTCTTCCTCATGACATTCAATGTATTTCTCCCTTTTACTTTTATTTCCCTTATAATTCTGACAAAATCTCTCTTAAGATTTTCAATGTATCTCTCCTTCTGACTTCTATCTCCCTTTTTGACAGCAATGGCAAAGACTTGTCATCTTTTTTATGTAGATATCTACAATCTAGGTTCTCCCTCTATCATCTTGATTGTGACTATAAATCTTATGTTTTAGCTCCTTCATTACTTTAGGTAGTTTCTAAAGTAATATTGATTACATTAAGTTATAATATATGACATTCAACTCAGTTGATGCAGGACATCTCTCTTGCTTTTCAAGTAGCTTGAGATAGAGGTATCACCCTAGCTCACCTCTAAGATATTCATGTGCATCCTTAGGTAAATCCTTTGTGAATATTATCAACTATTTGTTCCTTTCTATTCACATATTCCATTTTTACTTTTTTATCTTGAACCAATTCTTTGAAATAATGATATTTGATTGCAATGTGCTCTGTATTTGTATGCATCACAATATTTTTAGAAATGTTTATAACACTTGTATTATTAGAGTAGATTACTATAGGTTCAGTGATTTCCTCTTTCATTCCTTTGAGTAATTGTTTAATCCATACCACATTTATATAATTCACTATAGCAACCACATATTCAACTTCAACATTAGATTGTGAAATACAATTTTGCGTCTTACTAGTCCAAGTAACTAGTCTCTTTCCTAAGAAAAATGCTCCAGCACTTGTACTTTTCTTGTCATTAATTTTTCTAGCCCAATCAACATTTGTATAGGCTCTTAATTCAAATTTTTCATTTTTCTTATAGTATAGACCATAATATTTTGTCCCTTTAGGATATCTCATAATCCTTTTCATAGTCCTTAAGTGATTCTCTTTAGAATTTGTAGAAGACCTTGCCCAACAACTAGAGCAATATCTGTAATCACCTAAAAATGGCCATCTAGAGTATTAGCCCCCTTTTCAACATTTTGGCTAAATTAATTTAATCATTTACCTAGACCAAATTGCTAATAATCAATTTATTTGATTATAACCTATAGTTTGACTATGCTATCCTAAGTTCATTATTTGATTAAAAGAACATGTCCCCTTTTAATTAAATAAAAGACCCCATTCTTCTAACCCACTTAAAGTGCACACATAAAGTCCTTTTTCTATTTTGCAATTAAAAGAAAAGGCTTTGTGACTTTTGTCTTATATGATAAGTCAACTTATATTCTATTGGTTGACTTGTGTGTGCACATGGATCACTCCTCTTTTCAAATTTCACCGTTGATCATCCACCATTTTCATCTTGATCTCTACCATCTGTACAACTTTAAAAGAGAGAGAGCTTTCCCCCTCAAATCCATCCTCATTTGAATATTGTTATGCTGCAGATTTTCTAACAGGTTTCTTTGGAGCTTTGTGGAGAACTTCTATTTCTTGTCTACATTCTCTCATCCATGGCATCATGGCATTCTAGCTTAGCATAGCTTTAATTTTTACATGTAGCTTAATCTCACATAGCTTAATAATGGTATTGTAACACTCTCATACATGTTTTAGCATAGCTGCATTTTGCATTCTCATCTTAGCTTAATTTTCATTTGCATTGCATCCTTGAGGAACTCTTTGGGACATTTGCATTCTTGCATCTTGTCTTTGAAACCTCCCATTGCATGGTTTACTAGCAAGAAGAGTATCTCTAAAGCTCATTTGAGAGCCCTTAAACTTGAAATACACTCTCTTGCACTCCGTGGATAGAGAGCTCTAAGCCGGCATTCGAACATTCCAAACTCATGGAATCATTTGGATAGAAGGGTTTAGAGTGGGACACTTTCGAGTGTACATTTTTGGTGCCCACCGTGGGGCATGAATCAAGTTTCTAGCTCCATTTTCTTTCATTTCTTATCTCTGGTTTTTTTATAGCAGCATATTGGATCTAATCAAGTGCTTTTGTAGAATTATCACTTTGGTTTTAAGGCCAACCCATAAGTAGATTGGTTTGAAGGCCAAAAATCTAGTTGGTTTAAAGATTTGATCATATCTTTTAAACCGCTTGAAGTTTGGTTCTAAATTTTTTTTTTTAGGTTGGATATGTGTTCAAAATGTCTCAGTCTAATTTTTAGAGCATTTTGATGTGATTTGCGAGAGTTATGATTTTTTCTTTTTTTTTTTCATAAAAAGTCATTTCTGATTGTAAATTAGTGCATTTTTCAGAAAAACTTACATTTTCAAATTTTTTTTTGAATTCTAAGAGGGGTACTCTCTTTGTGTTTTGACTTTTGAGGTCGTATTAGGGATCAAAAACCCAATTTGATAAATTTGGCCTGTTTTGACAAAATTGGTCTCTAGGGAGCAAATGAAGAGATTTTTTTGAATTTCTTGCATTTTTGGAAAGCTCTCTGATTTTTAGTAGGGGTCTATTCTTTTCATTTTTGTTTTTGGATCTGAAATAATAGAAAAAAAGTATAATCTTGTTGACTAGATCAAAAGCAAAGAGTAAAAATGAGAGCATTTGTGATTAGTTTGCCCTTTCTTTACATATACTTGATTGGAAGATAACTTGGATATTTGAGGCAACTAACCACTTTTTATTTTAGTTTTTTAATGTTATTTCACACTAACTGGTGGTGCTAACAAGTTGTGATTGCAGGTTTCCATCCTTGTGAAAAAAATTAAAACATTGCATAAAAAGAACGCATGTCAAAGCTTCAAATGCACAAGGGCTACTAACGATTGTTTGTAGGGCTGCCCAATGCATAAAAACCCAATTTTGCTTTTTCTTTACTTTTACATGTGCGACATATACTAGTTGGTTATTTTTAGGCACATTAAAACTTACAATTGGGATCTTTTGGTGATAGGAGAGTATGCTCTTCACCCTTGTGGTGAATCAGAAATCTTGACTTACCATTTGATTTCAAGAGTAAGAGGCAACTGAATCTTTTTGGTGTGTTTGGGAGAAAATTATTAGAATAAGAGAGTATGCTCTTCACCCTTGTGGTGAATAAGAAATCTTGACTTCCAAAAGTTGATCCACTCTTTGTGTAGTTTAGAATCCTTTAGAGGGCCTGCTCTCGGACAACCTGAGAGGAATGACCCAAGTGGGGACAAGAAGATTACTTGGCTCTTCCAACCCACTATAAAATCAAGGCTAGCAAGGACAAAAAACCTTGGTAGACATAGTGATTATCTTCACCTAGTGTGATCGCTTATGGGATTTCAACCATAGGGAGATCACTAGGCAAGAATGCTTAAGGTACTCTTGTGGTCGCGAGATCGGTTGCTCATCGCAAGGTGAGGTGTCCCATAATTGGGAGCAAGAGGAACACTATGAATGGAAGCCCTATCTAAACACCCTAAGTTAGTAACTACCTTTTATAGCCGCTCAACTTCTTGGTGCAAGGATCGATTCTAGTGGACTACCCGGATCACCCCAAAATTTTACACTCACCATCTGTATTCCCTTGGTTATGCTTATGGCATTTCCATGACAAAGCCAATATCTCTTGTGGAAAACCACTTGGTGTGAGGCAAAGGAGCATCAAGCGTGGGCCAAGTTGTTGAGTAATGAACCATGTCCTTTAGGTAGATATTGCTTGATGTGTTCTCGAATGTGGTATACCTGTGAAAATCTTTTGAACATACACATGACGATAATTATAGGGAATTCTTTTGAGACCTCAGATATGCTTTTATCATTCAAGGTTTCTTTGTCCCTTGCTTGATTGTTTGAAGACTACTCCATGTGTCACTATCTTGCTTGGAAAGAAATTGCTTTTGAACATCAAACTTGCTATGCTATCAACTACTATCAAACTTTGTCAACCAAGTCAAAACATCAAATGCAAACATTTTCTTGTGTTGCTTGCTAAGGGGAGTCTCATCATTTGATTTTTATTTTCTATGTCTCTAGTTCTTGAACATGCTTAAAGTAAATCTTTGGTCTTGGTGCTCTTGGTCTTTTTGTCTTCATGGTCTATGTCCGCTTGCTAGTCATCCTTTTGCTGAAATGGTTACCTTGATTTCTTGACTGCACTCTTAGGTTGGGAAAGTTGTTCACTTGTCAACCCACTTGCTCTATCTACTTAGCTATTAGCTTCTTGCCTAGCTCTTGACTTGAGTCATTCATGTCGTAAGTTTCTTGGACATATTGTTTGACAAGTCACTTTAATCTCTCTCTACTATCTTGGCAAGTGAATACTCTACCTCCTATAGTTTCAACATCAAGTTATCTTCTAGGCTCTTTTATGCTTGGCTTTGCATCTAAAACTATGGGATCTAAACCTTGTGCTACCAAAATTCAACCAAATCTAGATGATCATGATATCCTCCATGTCACTAAAGAGTTTCAAGATCTATATGTGCAATACAAAGAACTAGAAGAGACAAATGATCTTTCTTACCTTCATCTCTCTAAGCGCATGACAGAAATGAAGTCTAAACTTGAGAAAAGGTTAGAGGAGAAGATTGCATCATTACATGAATCATCCTCGAGGTCTTTACATGCATGTGAGTTACCTTCTTTGAGGTCATCCTCTTCTTCTAGGTCTACATGCTCTACTTCAAGACATCAAATGTCTTCATCTTCTAGATCTAAAGACCTCTATAGAGAACAAGCATTTGAGCTTATGCAAAATTTCATGATGGACCTATCTTTGACCAAGATAATGATGAAGACATGGATGCATACCATTCACTTGAGAAAAAACAAAAGGACTCTAGACATACTTCTAATAGAACTTTTTCTCCCTTGGAAGTTTCTTATGATGACACTTTGCAAAAACTTCTTGGCAATAAGATCATCATGTTACCTAAGTCTAGCTCATATGGAAACCCATTCTTGGATATCTATTGTGCTTATCATCAACATAATGAGCATAGTACTTCAAATTGCATTGAGATAAACTATAAAATCCAAGATCTTATTGATAATGGAATTATTGATACCTCTAATGATTCATGTGATGAGGATACTTTTCTTGAGAAAGATCCTATGAATGAACCTATGTCTAGTGATGGTTTCCTTGATACCTCCACTTCTTCCAACACTTGTGCATCTCCCAACACTTCAAAGCTTTCCAACATGCCTCCACCAAATAAAGAACCTAATGCTTTCCACATTGACTACATGTATCCTCCAGGGCTACCTCTAAAAGAAACTCAAGCTAACCTTCACTTGGCTACAAACCTTTTCCATGCTACTAATCCTAAACATCCTCAACCTTCATGCACTACTATGCCTAATCCAAGCACTACTCCACTCACTCTTCATTCTCCCTTGTCCTTAGAAGTGGCTCCATGTCAAGAGGACTCTCAAAAAGAAAAAGATATAAGTGTCAAGAAAGATCAAGATCAAGCACCCTTTCATCTTCAAAATTTCACCCCTCCATATCCTATGTCTTTTCCATCCCCCAAGTATGATGAAGATAACGCTTCCATTATCTCCCTTGAGCTTACTGAAAATTATGAGAAAAGTTCTCTTCATATGCTATCCAAAGCTACTTGTCAAGATCAAAGCATCCCATCATGTTCTACTTCTCCACATCCACTTCAAAATTGTGCTCAAGTTTCAAGTGCTTCTATTGAAAATGTTGTTCCTATCAAAGGTACTCATGAGTCTATTGATGGCTTTGACCATGTTGCTCACTCTAAAGATGTTGATATCCCTTCCCACTATCCCTTTGCATCTTCTAAATCTATCCTTGGTCCTTATCAATCTAAGCTAAAGCATTCAAACCTTCCATCCATATTGGGGCATTATGTTCCTTCATCTTCTACATTTTCCACGCCTAGCTCATTCCCTAGCTCTCCTATAATACCTCAAGATCAACAAAGACACTCATCCTTGGTGACTTTTCACCCATCTATACATCTAAACCAGTCATATCATTCTTATTCATCCACAAATCCCAAGTCCTTTGGAAGTGAGAATAAACATAAGAATCCATTGAAAAAGAAAGATCACTATGTCCCATCTAATTGACATGTGAATGCTAAGAAGGAAAATGCACAAAAGAGACTACAAAGGGCCACTATTAAGAGAGCTAAATCAAATGAAATGAGGGTTCCTAAATCCATCATTGCACTCTCAAGCACCCAAAGAACAAGGAAAATCTAAAGCTATGTGGATTCCCAAGTCTCTTTTAAAAGACTTGAATATTGAAAATACTTCAAAGTTGACATTCAAGCTTCCAAAGGCTTCCATTCTATCTTCTTCCAAAAATCTTCCTAAAATTATTCCAAAGCCTTCCACTCCACTTTTTTCCAAATCTCTTCTACCACCTCATACATCTAAACCTCAAGCTACTTCATCCATGATTCCTCCATCATTCCAATACCCTTTAAGCTGTGTGTCAATGTTGATCTTGTCCAATATTCAACTACCCTCATGAAATTCTCTAAAGCTTACACTTACTTTCTATACATGAACTCTTATCCTCAATATATTCTTCCTACTACCATTTCTCTTTCATCACCCTATCAACATCTTTGAGCATACCTTTCTATGGTCTTGTCTTATCATGACTTATCTTTCCTATAGGAGCACTATCTACATTCAAAAAGCTTGATCTCTTTCTAAAAAACAAAAAACAAAAAATAGAAAAAATGAAAAAAATGAAAACCACGGTGAAAACCACTTCTTGTGGCACCTTGGTAGCAAAAGTAAAAAGAAATAAATTTATCCTATGGTGAAAACTACTTCTTGTGGCACCTTGGATAAGTACCATGATGAAAACCTGGCAAACAGGCATCATGTGTAATTCTTTCATCATCCATCTATCCCCTCTTCTCTCTTTGATCTTCACAATGTTAAGCTATCTTTGCATATTGGCTATCTTATCCATGAGATTCTCTATTTGTGCTTTCTCATTCCCTCATAGCCTCCATCTTGAGCTTTATTTTTATTACTCTATCCCATCACTATCCTATCTAGTTGACCCCTTGGTCTTGATCATAATAAATGAAACATGGTTCTCATAGGCCTCTTGACATGTTTGCTCTCTTGGATTGCATGCTTTCATGCTATCTCTCTCATTGGCTTCCACTGCTTATCCTATATGCTATCTTACTCATTGGCTTCCATCGCTTATCTTATATGCTATCACACTTGTTGGCTTCACTGCTTATCCTACATGCGATCTTTCTCATTACTTCCATTGCTTATCCAAAACATGCTTCATATGACTATTACACTTCTTTCCCTAGCTTGGGTACTCTTAAGGAGGCAATTCTTGAGGATCACTTTCACTTGCTTCACATTCCTTTCTTATGCATCTTTTCTTATCCATCGGCTTGTTTCTCCATCATGTCCTATACCTTGCTAGACATTGGGAGAAAATGATGTGATCTTGCTTGAGAACTAGTAATCTCTAAAAACCTTCTAAAAAATCCTAAAAATCAAAAAATGTCCTAAAAAAATGATCATCTTAGTGAAAACCTAGCAATAGGTGCTTTGATGTATCACCAAAAAAAAAAAAAAAAATACAAAAATACAAATTTTTTTGAAAAAAGTCCTAAAAAAATCTATCAAGTGGTGAAAACCTAGAAACAAGCACTACTTGAAACCCTTGCACCTATGTCTATCAACCTCAATCACTCACTTCACTACACATTTCCTAGCTTGGAATTGTTTCTTGTCTTTTTCTTAAGGGCATAGTTACTTAGCCTATTGAGGTATTCTTGTGCATTAGGGTTTCTTTGACAACTCAAAAAATAGTGTTTCTCAACACTTCCCCCACCTTGACATCAAGTGTTTTTCAACACTTTTCAGATAGTTTACCTACGGTCTCTAATGTCGCAATATTTCTCACTATCAGAATCAAGTCTTGAAGAAATGACCAAGTGACTGACACACACACACACATTTTAACACTTAAACGACTAAGCTATGCTGACCTTTATCTACTTTATGTGCTATCTATGATGATTTCTTTGCCATGTGTTCCCTCCCTAATAGTCTTTTGAGGATGTCATTGACTAGAAGACTGGGGGCATGGGACATGTTTTCTTGATTTCTTCTTGTGGGTATACTTTGTTTGTCTATAGTGTTGTAAGAATTTATGCTTGACCTATTCAACATTTTGATTTACAAATGTATCATCCTTGACTATTTTGCAAGACCACACTCCGGGGTTATCCTGGCGCTTATGCCTTGATACAGGTATAATCTTGCTAAATTAAACTTAGGGAATCTAATCATGCAGTTATCTTGACTTACATGTCTTTGATGCTTAGATTGGATTTCCACATACCTATTTGATATCAATCATATTCATATCCTCATAGTTATACTAGTGATGGTTGTATGATCTCATGATGTCCCTAATAAATGCTCAATGATGAAATTAAGAGTCTAAATGTTATGCGCTTCTTGTTGGTAAACCGCTTTGCATATTAGCTTGCATTTTAGGTTCATTTTCTAGCTTAATCCTATATTCTTGCATATGGGGAGAGCTCTCTCTTCATCTTTTTGTGGACATATCAGCTAACTCCTTTCATATATTTCTTTATTTTCTTCTTGTTCATGTCTTTTCACCTTCTTAATCTTTCACTTCATCTTTTTTCTATCTTATCATCACATTATATAAATTTTTGACCTCTTAAATAATTTCAACGTCCTAGATTCATTTTTGAGATCAAAATCCAAATTCGAGTTCATCTTGATGGTCAAAATTGTCTTTTAAAATTCTACTTTCTTTTGAGTAGTTAGTTGACCTTTTGAGGTCTAATCTCTGAATCATCGCTGGGGCATCTTCATTTCTTCATGTCTTCATCATTTCTATGCTTCATATCTACTTCAATTCACTGTTTCATGTCTAAAATCACCTTTCTACTCGTTTTAACCTAATTTTTATGCTATATCCTTCAAGGTCAACTCTATTCAAATTGGGGCATTTTATCAGTTTCTTATAGTCATTCTATGCTTCTAATCATCTATCTGTCATCTTGGACATTGCTATATTCTAATTTTTTCATGTCTAGCCAGTTTCTGCATCCCCTTACCTCATTTCAATTTCAATCTCGAGGGGGCAAAAACACTCTATCATTGCTTAGGAGCATTTTTTTGATCTTCTCACTTGCTTTCACTCTATCTGCTTTTCTAGGTGTTAACATTCTTCTTGAATTCTAACATTGTTCTCTTCCTAGTGTTTAGTACTATCACTATCAGGCTGTACATTTAGGACTTGCTATCTTTTTCTACATTTCATTCTTCAAAATCAAATATCTATATCTATCACTTCCTACTTGGCTTTCTATTTTCTTTGACATAATGTGTTCCCAGATCGATCATGCATTAGTCAAAGAGGAGCAAATGTAACCACCTAAAAATGGTCATCTAGACTATTAGCCCCCTTCTCAGCATTTTGGCTAAATTAATTTAATCACTTACCTAAGCCAAATTGCTAATAATCAATTTATTTGATTATAACCTATAGTTTGACTATGCTATCCTAAGTTCATTATTTGATTAAAAGAACATGTCCCCTTTTAATTAAATAAAAGTCCCCATTCTTCTGACCCACTTAAAGTGCACACATAAAGTCCATTTTCTATTTTGCAATTAAAAGAAAAGGCTTTGTGACTTTTGTCTTATATGACAAGTTAACTTATATTCTATTGGTTGACTTGTGTGTGCACATGGATCACTCCTCTTTTCAAATTCCATTGTTGATCATCCACCATCTTCATCTTGATCTCTACCATCCGTACAACTTTAAAAGGGAGAGAGCTTTCCCCCTCAAATCTATCCTCATTTGAATATTGTTATGCTGCAGATTTTCTAACAAGTTTCTTTGGAGCTTTGTGGAGAACTTCTATTTCTTGTTTACATTCTCTCATCCATGGCATCATGGCATTCTAGCTTAGCATAGCTTTCATTTTTACATGTAGCTTAATCTCACATAGCTTAATAATGGTATTGTAACACTCTTGACTCGTTTATTTAAAATTAACAAAGTTAATTAATGTCTTGCCCAACAACTAGAGCAATATCAGGTATGCTATGAACTACATGTTTTAATTTCCCAATCATAGACCTATACAATATTTGATTTACCTTAGCAGAATAATCATTTTTAGATAGTTTGTGTCCTATCACCATAGGAGTGCTAATTGGCCTTGAATCCTCCATACCAAAAATTTTCAATATTTCCTTTTCATACTTAGACTGAGTAATGTAAATACCATATTTCATCTGATACACTTACAAATGAATAAAGAATTTAATCTCTCCAATTTATTCATCTCTCCAAACACAGACATCGAAAATTCTTTCATCATTTCATCTACAAATGTCTTACACAATGCATTTTGTCCTCCAAATATGATATCATCAACAAATATTTCAAAAGTAAAAATCATTTACCTCTTTCTATCTTCAAGTATAGGTTGATGTTTTCATCAGTCTTCTCAAAAGAAATCTTCACAAGATAATTATGCAATCTTCCATACCATGCTTTCAGAGCTTTCTTTAAACCATAGAAAGCTTTATGCAATCTACATACCATTTTCTTATTGTTAGGATCAACAAATCCTTCAGTTTGTTCAATGTAAACCTCCTCTTCCCATATACCATTTAGAAATACTGACTTAACATCCATTTGATAAACTTTTAATCCTTTGTATGCATAGTAAGCAAGCACAGTTCTTACACCTTCTAATCTTGAAACTGGGGCAAATATCTCTCCATAGTCAATTTCCTCTTCTTGTGCATAAAATTTACAAACTAGCCTTGCCTTAGTCCTTGTCACTTCACCATTCTCATTGAATTTGTTTCTGTACACCCACTTGGTTCCAATAACATTCTTATCTTCTGGTCTAGGTACAAGTTTCCATGTTTTGATCTTATCAATATGATCAAATCTATTCATTCATGGCTTTAATCCTATCTTCATTCTCTAATACATCCTTCATAGATCTAGGTTCATGTATGCTCAATAGGCATGTATCATTTTTCAATCTATTCCTTGTCATTAGTCCATCTTCTCTTCCTCCATTGTATAACCTTGGCTATGTTCTTCTTTCTTAAACAATAGGATGTTCATGGAGTTCAATCTCACGTTCACTGTGTACATCTTTGTTAGGTAACTTGATATTTCTTTCTTGTAATCTATTCTTGACATTAGATTACAACTTAGATTCTGGATGCAACTCAACATTCATTATATGTTGCTCGATATCCATTGTATGTGACTCAACAATCACTAATTCTAGTTGATTAACAACTAGATTTTTACAATCATTAGTAGTTATGCATTCATAGTAGTATACAAAAGTTTTGTAATCTTTAGGTTCCTTCTCTGGTTCATCTTCATGAATATTTGTATACTCATCAACTTTTATATTTGTAGTTTCCACAATTTTGTTAGTGTTAGTATTTAAACACTTATAATCTTTACTTCTTGTGGAATAACCTAAAAATATGCCTTATTCACTTTTAGCATCAAATTTACCTTTCCTGTTGTCCTTATAATGTAGCACTTGCTTCCAAATACCTTAAAACATTTGGCATTAGGTGAATATCTATATCATAATACAAAAGGTGTGATATTGGTACCTTTCTTCACTTGTACTTGGTTCAAGGTATTGATAGTTGTACTGATAGATTCTCTCCAATATTTCAAAGCAACCTTCTTCTCCATCATCAATGTCCTAACATAGTCCATCATAGATCTATTCCTCCCTTCAACTATCCCATTTTGTAGAGGGGTCTTAGGTGCATAATTTTGTCTCTTGATTCCTCTATCATTGCAAGAAATTTCAAATTCATTTTGTGTAAACTCTCCACCTCTTCTAGATCTCAGATGCTTTAGAGTTTTACTAGTTTCCTTTTCAACTCTTTCCAAGTACCACTTAAACATTTGAAAAGCATCAGATTTCTCTCTCAAAAACATAACTGTCATCATTCTAGAATAATCATCAACAAATAAAATGAAGTATTTATCACATTTGTAGCTCTGTGCATTAATTGGTCCACATATATTAGTATGAACTAATTCCAAAATTTATTTTGAAGTATGAGTCTTACTCTTGAAACTAGACTTTGTCATCTTGCCTAACTGATAGTGTTTGCAAATCACATTATCAAGTTCCTTCAATTTTGGAAAACCTCTGACTCTTTTCATCTCACTAATACTAACCAAGATATCATGATTAACATTACATAACCTTTTTTTCCATAACCATACATCATCATTTTTTACAACAAGACAAGTAGCTTCACTCATTTAAAGATAGAATAGATTACCTCTAGTTTGATCACCACTTCTAATGAATTCACCATCAACATCATAGATCTTAACCTTCCTGTTTTGAAACTCAAATTTGCTTCCTAAACTATTCAATTGTGATACACTCAACAAATTATAGTTAAGTCCTTCCACATAGTGAGCATTGTCACACATGATCTTGTTAGTTAGTCCTACTGATCTTTTATCTTTTATCAAATAGGGTGCATCATTACCAAATCTAACACTATCTCCATTATAATGCAAAAGGGTTTTGAACTTACTTCTATCTCCAGTCATGTGATTAGAACAACCATTTCCAATAATCCATATGACACTCTTGTTCGCATAAGATACTAATGGAGTTCCCTCATCTTCATCAAAATAATCTTTCACAGCAACATACACAACTTCATCATGATGATCATCTAATTCTTCATTGGATTCTTCTTCAACAATGTAGCAAGCCTTCTTCCCTTTAACTTTATAGTCTCTGCTATTCTCATCTCTTTTACCTTTGTATTTGTCTCCATTTATGTTGTTCTTCTTCCCAAGACACCTTGTTGCAATATGACCAACCTCATTAAAATTGAAACATATGATAAGGTAACTTATCTTTTTATTTTCCTTTGCCTTTATGAAATATCTTAGCCAACAATGCTTCAAGATTTTCCACACCATCTTCATCTATATCACTATCACTAGAAACATGCTTGACCTTTTTATTACTCTTTTCCCCTCAGGCTCTATGAGTGACAATTTAGCTTTGAAAGAAGATTCAACATTCTTTGATTTGAAATTATCAAATTTGAAAGTTTAAAAGTAGTAAGTCTACCAACTAGTCCTTCTAGGGTCAGATTATTACTAGGAGTACATCTTAGTTCTTGTATACCAAAAACTCTAATAGCATAGATAGGAAATAGGGTTCTCAACACTTTATTGATCACACTCTCATCTTTAACTTTCCTAGTTAATCCTCTGATGGCATTGACAACTTCTTTGACTCTTGCACAATACTAAACTATATTATCACATTCTTGCATTCTCATTTCATCAAACTTTCCTTTTAAACTTTTAGATTTGGCTCTCAACACATTCTTATCTCCTCCATAGATCTTATTTAAGGCATCCCACATCTGTTTGGAACTAGTACACTCTTTGATATCATCAAAATCTGATAGCTTAGGGTAGATGCAATCTCCAACATTTCTTGATTGTGTTCTTTCTTATGTTTTAGTTATTGTATAGTCATAGCTCCAGTCACTTCTATAAATTCAGTAGTTATAGATGACATTGAAAAATCTCCAAGTCCTCCTAGATGCAACTTCATCAAACTTTCCCATGCTGAAATTTTTTTCTTGTTTAGCTTGGGTACCTCCTTTTTGTACATCTTGATCTTTAGCTTCTAGAAACTTCAAAATTTTTCCTCACAAGCACCAATAGCTCTGATACCAATTGTTGGAATATTTAGAATAACTGAGAGCAAGGGGGGTGAATTAGTTATCTAAGGTCCAAATGTACAAATACAAAATTCTAGTACTCACCAAACATATAAGTGCATGGATTGATTAGGTCATTCAATAACTCCATAACATAGTAGGTTACTATCCTGGGTCAAAATAACTTTTCAAAATTGTAAGCATTAAACACCACAATTCACACAATTTGACATAAGGATTTAACATGGAAACCCAATTTGGCAAAAACCACCAGTAACATGCTACAAATTTTCACTCTTCTAAAGTGAGCTCTATGAGGAGCAAACATTGTTAAAGGTTATAATGCACACTGTTAAACATGACCTTGATTAAATAATTTCAATCACCATGTAAGGAATGAGCCTTGTTAGAGGACTTTAGAACATTCCATTAGAATGTCACTTGGTTAAAGGATTTACATTTGACTACTAGGTCAAAAGATTTACTCAGATTGATATAATGGTTAGAAAATAGTAGTAGGACATGATTTGATAACTAAAAATAACTCACTTGTAGAATATAGATCTTTGGTTTTTTCCTCCATTTATCTTGGAATTCATACCCTTCGTCTCTAATTTCTTGTTCACCCTTCAAGCCTTCACCTCCTTAAGCCTTATTTCTTAGTATGCCAATAGTATGTTATTTCCTTTGGCCACCATATGAAGCAACACCTCTAGATTCTCAAAAACTCTATTACTTCTTGCTTTGTATCCCCTTATAAAGATAATTTTAATATTTTTCTGCTTAATCACAATCATCCATCTTAGGGTTAGGTTAGATTAATCAAATTCTCCCTCTTTCCATTATGTTCCATCTAGAAACTTCTCTTACAATCCTCATTATATTCACCTCAAAATGGTTTATCTTGAATTCTATGCCACTAGCTCATCATACTTATCTTTCACATGCTTCACATAGTTCATGAAATCAACCTTATCAGCTTAGATTCATTAAATCTTTGATTAAACTCTTTTTGTTTTCACTCAACATCTACACTATTCACTCAGCAATACTAGTCTTCTGATACTCGACCAACACTAGGTTGCTCGGCATGAACTAAGTCTTCCTTGCTTGGTCATTACTATTATTCTACTGATGCTCGACACTTGATAACTTTTCTGACACTCAACACCTACTGATCTTTCTTTGCTTGGCTCACACTAACTTTTTTCTCGGCTTGAACTAAGTTACTTGGCTTTCAATGTTTCCTAGGCCAAACTTGGCAAACACATTTGATACATAGTCTTCTTCTTGTCTTAGCTGAAGTAATTATTCACTTTAGCCTTAAGTAGATCAATAATATATCATATCATCAAGATCTTATCTAGTCTTAGTGCTCCTTTTACATACCATATAACTCAACCTTTCTTCTAGGTACTCTTGTTATCATTTCTTTTCAAATCCTCTTCATTGATCAATCAAATGATAATATTCAGACCAAAAATTAGTCATCTTAATAACAAGTAGTAGGTCTGACATCGGTGACAAAATAATGATTGTTCCATGATAGGTTACAACATTTCAAACAATCCTCTTTTCAACACTTAGGCGGATTTACAAAAAGATAGTGTTTTGAATGCATAACCTAGGGGAGAGAATGATAGAGAGAGAGGAAATAATTATGGATATCATGGTAAATCAAGAGTTAAATCAAAGGGAAAGAGGTCCCAATCCATAGGACCAAGAGATTGTTGGTATTATGGAAAATTGGGTCATAAGAAGAAAGATTATTGGTCTTAGAAGAATAACACAGGAGATTTTAAAAGAAGCAAATAAGGATGCAAATATGGTAAGTACTAAATATAAAGAGGATTCTTTACTTCTTTCCCTAGGAAATGAAAATTATTTATGGTTTCCAGATTTGAGGGCTTCATTTCATTCTATACCTCGTAGAAGTTATTTTATTGATTATATCTAGATGGATTTTAGGCTAGTATATTTGGGAGATAATGAAACCTGTTAGGCTATTGGAAAGGGAAAAATGAAGATAAAGTTACATACAAGAGGTAAGGTATGTTTTAAGATTAAGGAACTTAATCTCAGTAATGCAACTAGGAGATGAAGGTTGTGCAATTAATTTTGGGGATTAAAATTAGAAGGTCTCAAAAGGCTCCTTAGTAGTAGAAAAATGTGTGAAAGTAGGCATCTTATATATTTGTATAAGTCATACTACTCCTTCTACTTTAACTATTATATAGAAAATTCAATATTCAAGAATAGTTGTTGCGGTTGAGCAGGAAGAACATGAAATAATTATTGTAGATTCTAAAATAGCAATATGGTGTAATATACTTGTGAGGCCTCACCCTAACCTATGATACATTATGATTTGATATTTTGAGACATTACTTGACTGACTAGACATTGATCTGTATTATTATGCCATGTGATGATTACTCTAGTATGCTTTACTTATGATGATTTATGATATTTTATATAGATGAATGCATTATGATGGTTTATTTAAGTAATTTAATTTAAATTGATGAATATGCCATGGTATTTCAAATGTGCAAGCTAGTTATATTTAATCAATGTGCATAAATGGAAAATATTACTGAAATGAAATTTGGAATGTTTTGAGTTAAGTTTGATTATGAAAGTTAAGTTATATATATGTGATTTTTCTTGAACTACTAATATTTGAGAATTAACCATGGAATTAATCAAAGAACCAAGAACCAAACCTATGTGCAAACTGTGAGGCCAAGGTTGAATCTAATGAAGAGATTCTAACCTCGGTATCATGTAATTCAATTCATAATCATAATTTGAATGTATTTAAATTAGGTTTATTCATTTTGTAAGTAGTGACATGTCAATTGTATTATGTTATGTGATTTTATGGTGTCACTTGACACTTGTCATGTATATGTGTAAAATGACATGTCAATTTGGGTTGGCAATGTGACCCTTAACCTAAAACTAAACTTAATTAGGATCTTAAGTGAATCCCCTTTGTTTAGATGTATATGGTAAAGTCCCACCAAATATAAATTTGAATTCAAAATTTTAAGTCACTTTTAGAGGCCAAAAAGTGGTTGTAGAAGCCAAATTTAGAGGAATTTAAGTGTCCAAGTGGTAGGAGTATGAGTTAGGGACCCAATTAGCATCAATAGAAGGCCTAGGTAACTTAAAGGACCCTCAAAAATTCCTATTTCCCAAAAGTTGCGAAAATAGAGAAGTCTTGTGTCCTTACCCATACCCACACTCTTGCCCAAACTTGTATTAATGGTAGGAGACAAGCATGATGGCAAATGACATAGGTTCAAGTCAAGAAGTTATTGATAGTAGGTGGGTGGGATTTGGAGGCTTTTTTAGATGCCCTTGGATAACTTAGTGGGTTTTCACCCACTCTCTATCTCTAGAGACACTAGGGTTTGGAACTAGAGAAACAAAGGATAGGGTTTTGCTCAAATTTCTATTCCATAACACATTTGAGTAAGGTTGGTGATTCATTTGCCATGGTTGTTCTTCATTTCTTGCAATAGATTAGTATGTTGTAGTTCTTATTCTTTCATTTGTATGTATTGTTGTATTGTTTTTGTGGGGGATGGGAGATGGCACTATAAATATTTATTTTCTTTCTTTTTCTTGCATTTTATTGAGGGATTGATCATGGGTGTGAAGATATTACTCACCCTAGGATAGGGAAGAATTGGATTTGTGGGGTGAAGGGATTAGTTTTATCTCCATGGAAGTGTAGAGCCTATTCTCATGGAGAAGAGGGAAAAAGGCAAGGTGTATGGGCCCTTGTTTTCCAATGGATTTGATGTTATTTGGGGAAGATAAGGAGAGTATGTTTATTTGATTACAATCCTTGTGAAGACATGATGTTGTAAGTTTGTCATTGTCATCTTCTTCATGGTTGTTCCACCTTCACCCTTTGTCATGGGTTCATAGGTGTAACCCATTGCGATATCCTTGGTTGGGTGTTTCTTGTGATGTTCATGTGTTTGTAGTTTGAGTTTGAATGTGACTTGGTTAGTATTGGTTCTCCTAGCTTGGTGGGTGGCCTCCTTGAGGCCTAGGTTAGGATGTGAGCTCTCCATGGTATTCTTCATTCTTATCTGTAGGTTCTTTTTTGTGGATTCAAAGGTTGGAGAAAGCTTGAAAGCTTGATCTCTTGTTGGTGTCATTGTGAGAGAGGAGAGTTGATGCCTCATTTGTGTCACATTTTGTTTGGAGAACTCTCCATTTGTCTCCTCCTTCTTGGTTGCATGGTTGCATATTGTAATCACCTAAAAAATGGTCATATAGACTTTTAGCCCCCTTCTTAGAATTTTGGTTAACTTAATTAATCATTTACCTAGACCAAATTACTAATAATCAATTAATTTGATTATAACCTATAGTTTGACTATGCTATCGTAAGTTCATTATTTGATTAAAAGAACATGTCCTATTTTAATTAAATAAAAGACCCCATTCTTCTAACCCACTTAAAGTGCACACATAAAGTCCTTTTTCTATTTTACGAATTAAAAGAAAAGGCTTTGTGACTTTTTTCTTATATGGGAAGTCAACTTCTATTTTATTGGTTGACTTGTGTGTGCACATGGATCACTCCCATTTTTGAACTTCACCATTGATCTTCCATCATCTTGACTTTGATCTCTACTGTTTATATGAATTTAAAAGAAAGAGCTCTCCTCTTGTCAAAGGATCCACACTCTTGAGTATTGTTATGTTGCAGGTTTTTTATTCAAATTCTTGAGAGCTTTTGTGGAGAACTTCTATTTCTTGTCTAAACCTTCTCTCATGCTATAACATCTTAGCTTAGAATCATGTTGCATGTAGCTTAGATTTCATTTTGCAATACCTTAAATCACATAGCTTAATAGTTGGATTTGTAACACTCTCATTCTTGTTAACATAGTTGCACTTTGCATTTCATATTAGCTTAATCTACATTTGCATTGCATCTTTGAGGCACCCTTTGTAGACATTTGCACTCTTGCAGCTTGTCTCTAAGAAAACCTCCCATTGAATGATTTACTAATAAGAAGAACATTCCTAAGGCTCAGTTAAGAGCCCCTTTCATTTGAACCATACTCTCTTGCACTCCATGGATAGGGAGCTCTAAGCCAACATCCAAGCATTACAAACTTAAGGAATCACTTGGATAGAAGGATTTAAAGTGTGACATGTTTCTAGTGTACACATATCTGGTAATGCAAATAATGATTGAAAATTCATTTACAATGTATTTGGTATTGAAATATGATACATACACATATCAATAGATAGGAGATGTAAGTTAGTGGAGAAAGTTGTGATGAATTGATGCAATAGTTCTATAATTACTTTCATTGTAATCCTTGATCTCGAGTTGAAATAAAAGATATAATTGTTTGAATCATTGTGCGAATTCATTTCTTTGAATTTTGCAATAATGGTGAAAGGATGAAAGATTGGTTTATTATTTAGCTCCATGATTTTGTATTATAGATTAAAGTTTCAAATTTAAAAGAACTATATAGCTCAAGGAATAAATCACACTCTAATTAGATACATTTCTTAGTTTCAATACCATAGATCTAATAGAGTAAATAGAATTAACTATTAGTTTAATAAAGTCATTGAAAAACATTATGATTATAGTACTTAGGTGATAAATACCTTGTTAAACTAGTGAATCAAGACACTAGCAAAATTGAAATGAATAAAGGAATACATCTAATTTGGGAGCAAAAAGGTCTTGCAAATTTTCCCTCCTATTAGAGACCTACATGTCTCTAGAATTTATATGGGAGGAAAACTAAATTCCTCCCATACAAAATCTACACACAAAGTCAATAAAATATTGTATTTCCATAAGCCACTTGTTTCTTAATAATCTTAAATAGGTAGTCAAATAAAGAAGAAATTAAAAGATTCAAAAAAATAATACCCATAAAAAAAACCCATCATGAAATGTATATTTTAGTGCTTTTATAACACCAAGTGAAGGGGAGGGGGATGTGACTTATGTGGGCCCCACCCCCATCCATTTTTTTTCCTACCTACGTAGGCTTGGTTGTATTTATGTGGCATTCAAATAAAAAATTTCTAAATCTATGGTAAAGTATGTAGGAAGGGACCTTTAGTAAGGTGGGTCTCCTCCTCCTTCCTTCTCCACTTAATACCACATCTCCCATACATAGTACACTGCTATAAGTGCTGACTTAGGCCTATCATGGGATGTTCATCCTTGGTGAGCACTCCACTACCCTTGGGATACACTCAACCAAGTGGATGGTCCACTTGCCAAGTGGGGTTGGGGGAGGGGGGTAAGTTATTTTAAGTTATTTTTCTATTGTAATTAGTATTTTTTATGGTATGTGTAGTTAGTGATATATTAATATGTTAAATTTTTGTTAAATAGTATGGGAATTTATTAAGTAATTAGATTTAGCATTGAAGTAATAGGTTTTATGTTGTTGAGTAGTAAATTTAAGTTAGCAAATTATAGTTAAAGTTTGTTAGTGTTTATTTTATATTATTTAGTGATTAGTTTTTTAATTTAGTAAAGTTATATGTTAAACAACATGTTTATTAGATAGTTACTAAGGGGAGTTCAGTTAGTAGAAAGTGGGTTTTATAGATAGTGATTAGGAATAAGATATGTTTTGTTTTGTAATATGTTTGTTAGTTATTTAATTTATTGAATGCTATTAGAGTATTATTTTTTGAATGGGGATATTTTCCTATGATTCAGTTACTGTATATTCAAATGAGTATTTTATTTAGTGTAGATAGTTGGTAAGTATAATATAAGGGAAATGTTTGTAAGGTGCTTTAGGGTATTATATAGGTAAGGTCCTTATATATACCTTTTTTATTATTCATTTTTAAACTAGATATGATATAACATCTTATAAATACAATTATTACATGTTGACTTTGTAGGAAGGTTTCTTTAAATGTTAGGAAGATGAATTCATAATACGTTGTTATGCACACATGAACTTAATCCTATAAATGATAACCTAGTAATTTGAACATTGTATAATGAAATGAAAATCTAATTGTTTCCTTTCCTTATATGGTGTACCTACAATTCACAATAAAATAATTTAAAAAATTGAACCTTATCAACCCATATCAAGTGTTCTTGTAGCAACACATTTTGGCTTATCAAACTTAGTTATGATTGTCTTCATTATTGACATATGATTCATAGTGAAATACTTTATTCAATTCAGTTGTATTTCCAAACTTAGAAGCGAGAACAAAACCTTTTAAATGTACTTTAACCTCACCTTCCATCTATCACCTGAATGTTAATACAAACTTAAATTGAAACCCTAAACTCTTCTAACCTAATTGTGCAACCTGAAGACTTGAAAATTATAAAATTTGTCATCAATATGTTATCTACAACTCTTTCCTTGTTAGTATGTAAGATCAACTAGGTTATAATCGTCTTTAAAAAAAATTATTGGTGTGTTTTTATCCTAATTTTTGGGCATGACAATACTTGAGCACATGAGTGAAAAATGTATGAAATTAATTAATTCAAAGAAAATTTTACCGGGTTTAAAATGTATCAATATGGGTTTTTGTGAAAGTTGTGTGTATGGAAAGAAAAAGATACTTAGTTTTCTAAAGAGTGAGAAAGAAAATAAAAATGAGAAATTAGAGTTTGTGCATACATACCATTCAGGTATCTTCCCTTGGTGGCTCTGTGTATTATGTTACATTTGTTAATGATACAATTAGAAAAATATGGATTCATTTCCTTAGATATAAATCTAATGTATTTCAAATTTAAAAAAATGGAAAACATTGGTTGAGAACATGATTGGTAAAAGATTAAAACTTCTCAGATATGATAATGGTGGTGAGTATTGCATCAAATATTTTTGAAGATTACTACTCCACTTATGGTATTCATTGGTAGGAACTATTCCAAGGACTCCAGAAGAAAATGGAGTGGTTGAATACTTGAACATTACAATAATGGAGTGTGTATGTGTTGATCTTATGGCAAGACATATTATTAAGTAGTGCCAAAATACTTAGTTATCATGAGAAGTTAGTATTGATTGAGCTACTAGACAAACGTGTGTTAACCGAGCTCATGTATGGACCAAGCTAATAGTTTTAAATGAGCTCTAGTATAAACCAAATCAGTTTAGAATTCTTGTTTCAGAATGAGAACCAATCAGATAGAGTAGTGTGAATCGAGCTAGCTGAGTTTTCCAAGTGATTAGTTTGAACTGAGAATCCACTACCAATCGAGTGCCAGAGTTATCCGAGTTGACAGTGTTGCCAGAGTGTCTATAGTATCACCTGAGTAAGCTATTGGACCTAAGTTTCAACACTTAGTTGACTTGGCAATTATTTTTGAAACTATTGAATTTCTATTATAGCTAACCTAATATAGAGTTACTATTTGGATTGATATATAAGGAAGACAGTTGTTTCATCCAAAGCATCATCAAGTTACATTATTGTAAGAGAATATGGATAATGGAAGAGCAGATTGATTAGGAGGCTATTAAGCAGGATAAAGGAAAATAAGAGACTCATCTATCATAGTTAGGTGATCACTATATTACTTAAAGGACCTTCATCAAAAAACAAAGTTGTAAACCAGAGATTAATCCACTGATTCATCCTAATATGTGCATTAGTCAAATCCTCTAATAGGGTGGACATAACAATCCTTTGCAGAAACTCCTCAATGAGTACATTGTTAATTGTAATGTATAAATCCTTTCACAAGGTGGACCTAATAGTCCTGGGTATGTGCAAGATCATGGTCAACCAAACTATGGCCTTAAATGGCAGTGAAAAAACAACAAATTAGGGTTATGTCAACTTGACACATAATTTTAAAATGGTTTTGGACTTTATATCAAAAATTTGTAAGAAAATAATTTGTAGGAAATTGAATGTAGTTTCTAAACTACTAGGCCTTATCTGGAGAAAAATAATTTGATTGGTCAAAAGTTTGGATTTTAATGCAGTACTACAAAAATTTCAGGGTGAAAATAAAAAGTAGGTGTATGCTTGACCATCTTAATCAAAATAAAATTTTAATATTTTTAAATATAATTATAGATATAAAAAGTAGACTCATGCCCAGATGTGACACATATTTTTGGGTATTTTTATTCCAAATAAATAATTAAATATGAATTTTCTACTATAACTTTTTCAGAATAAAAAACTCCCATGTTTGACCACCTTAACTAATTGAAAATTGTACCAAATTAATTAATTTTTTCCCCCTTATACTAGGCAAAGCAAAGAATGTGATGCAACTTTTGGATTTCAAAAATGTTATACCGTTTGAAAGGTATCGCTATTTTTCAATCAGTATGTCAATCAACACTTTACAATCATCTTCATTGAAAATTAACTAATAAATACTTATCAAACTCAAAATTTGATAGAAATTATATTGATGGAATCTTGAGAGTATATAAAAAAACCCTTTTTGTTTCATTGAATTTTGATGAAAATAATATTGTCAAATGGCTACTCAAAGTTTGAGTGTCAGTGAAACCCTTGTCAAACACGTTTTTGAGTTGACCAAATAGGTTTGGTAAATACCAAGCCTAATTGGGTACCTGATTTCAAATTGAGTATCCGATTACAGTTCAGATACTCGATATGAAATTAGGTACCTGAAAAGTCCAAATTTTCCAATTGCCAAAAATTTGGAGGGAAACCACCCACATTGGAAATTTTGGAGGGAAACAACCCATATTAGAGGGAAACACAAATTTAGAAAGTGTGGGAATTATTATTATTACATATGATTATTATTATTATTAACTATTATTATTATAGATGATAATAATAATAATTATATATAGTAATATTATATTATTATTATATAGTAATATGTATGATTATTATGATTATTATTATTAAATATAATATAGTTATATATATAATTATTATAACTAAATATAATACAGTAATATATATGATAAATGTTATTATTAAATATATATAGTAATATTATATGATTATTATTATATATAATAATATATATGGTTATTATTATTAAATATAATATCTAGTAATATATATGATTATTACTGTTATATAATCTAGTAATATATTATTATAATACTAAAATATATAGTATTATATTATTATTATATTAAAATATATAGTATTATATTATTATTAAATATAATATCGTCATGAAATGCATCGAAAGGAGTGATAGATTAACCTATGACCCCTCTCGACGCATTTCATGACAACATATGTCCCTAGGGCCCCTAGTGACCCCTTTCGACACATTTCCAATGGGTCCCTGGGGGCCCTAGGGACATACGTTGTCATGAAATACGTCGAGAGGGGTCATAGGTTAATCTATGACCCCTCTTGATGCATTCAAACCAACCAAATGCATCCCTAGGGGTTCTAGGGCCCCTAGGGACATACGTTGTCATGAAATGCATCGAGTGGGGTCATAAGTTAACCTATGACCCCTTCCAACACATTCGAACCAACCAAATACATCTCTAGGGGTCCTAGGGCCCCTAGGGACATATGCTATCATGAAATGCATCAAGAGGGGTCATAGGTTAACCTGTGACCCCTCTCGATGCATTCAAACCAACCAAATGCGTCCCTAGGGGTCCTAGGGCCTTTAGAAACATATGTTGTCATGAAATGTGTCGAGAGGGGTCATAGGTTAACCTATGACCCCTCTCAACATGTTCAAACCAACCAAATTCTTTCCTAGGGCCCCTAGGGACATATGTTGTCATGAAATGCATAGATTAACCTATGACCCCTCTCAATGCATTCAACCCAACCAAATGCATCCATAGGGGTAATAGGGCCCATAGGGACATATGTTGTCATGAAATGCATCGAGAGGGGGTCATAGGTTAACCTATGACCCCTCTTAATGCATTCGAACCAACCAAATGGCTCCCTAGGGGCCCAAGATATACGTTGTCATGAAATGCATCGAGAGGGGTCATAGGTTAACCTATGACCCCTTTTGATGCATTCGAACTAACTAAATGCATCCCTAGGGGTCCTAGGGCCCCTAGGGATATATGTTGTCATAAAATGTGTCGAGAGGAATCATAGGTTAACTTATGACCTCTTTCGACGCATTGGAACCAACCAAATTGGTCCCTAGGGGCCCTAGGGCCCCTAGGAACATATTTTGTTATGAAATACATCAAGATGAGTCATAGGTTAATCTATGACCCTTCTCGACACATTCAAACCAACCAAATGCATCCCTAGGGGTTCTAGGGCACCTAGGGACATACGTTGTCATGAAATGCATCAAGAGAGGTCATAGGTTAACTTATGACACCTCTCAATGCATTTGAACCAACCAAATGTGTAGGCCCCTAGGGACATATGTTGTCATGAAACCTTTCGATGCATTGGAACCACCCAAATTGGTCCCTAGGGCCCCTAGGGACATACATTGTTATGAAATGCATTGAGAGGGGTCATAGTTTAACCTATGACCCCTCTCGACACATTCAAACCAACCAAATGCATCCCTAGGGGTCTTAGGGCCCTTAGGGACATACGTTGTCATGAAATGCATTGAGAGGGGTCATAGGTTAACCTATGACCCCTCTCAATGCATTTCATGACAATGTATGTCCCTAAGGTTGTCATGAAATTCCTGGAGAGAGGTCATAAGTTAATCAATGACCCGTCTAGACACATTCAAACCAACCAAATGTGTCCCTAGGGGCCCTACATTGTCATAAAATACAATGAGAGGGGTCATAAGTTAATCTATGACCTCTCTTGACACATTCAAACCAACCAAATGTGTCCCTAGGGGTCCTAGGGCCCTAGGGACATACATTGTCATGAAATGCATCAAGAGGGGTCATAGGTTAACCTATGACCCCTCTCGACACATTCAAACCAACCAAATACATCCCTAAGGGTCCTAGGGCCCCTAGGGACATATGTTGTCATGAAATGTATCGATAGGGCTCATAGGTTAAACTATGATCCCTCTCAACACATTCAAACTAACCAAATGCATCCCTAGGGGCCCTAGGGACATTTGTTGTCATAAAATATGCCAAGATGGGTCATAGGTTAATCTATGACCCCTCTCAATGCATTCAAACCAACCAAATGCATCCCTATGGGTCCTAGGGCCCCTAGGGACATACGTTGCCATGAAATGCATTGAGAGGGGTCATAGGTTAACCAATGACACCTCTCAATGCATTCAAACCAACCAAATGTGTCTCTATGGGTCCTAGGGCCCTTAAGGACATATGTTGTCATGAAATGCATTAAGAGGGGTCAAGTTAACTTATGACCCCTTTCGATGCATTAGAACCAACCAAATCGGTCCCTAGGGGCCCTACATTGTTATGGAATGTGTCGAGAGGGGTTATAGGTTAACCTATGACCCCTCTCGATGCATTCAAACCAACCAAATGGGTCCTTAGGGGCTCTAGGGCCCCTAGGGACATACGTTGTCATGAAATGCATCAAGAGGGGTCATGGGTTAATCTATGACCCCTCTCTACTCATTCGAACCAACCAAATGTGTCCTTAGGGGTCCTAGGGCCCCTAGGGACATACATTGTCATGAAATGCATCGAGAGGGGGTCATAGGTTAATCTATGACCCCTCTCAATGCATTCAAACCAATCAAATGCATCCCTAGGGGTCCTAGGGCCCCTAGGGACATACATTATCATGAAATGCATCGAGAGGGGTCATAGGTTAACCATGAAATGCATCGAGAGGGGTCATAGGTTAACCTATGACCCCTCTCAAAGCATTCAAACAAACCAAATGCATCCCTAGGGGTCTTAGGTCACCTAGGGACATATGTTATCATGAAATGTGTCGAGAGGGGTCATATGTTAACCTATGTCCCCTCTCAACACATTTGAACCAACCAAATGCATCCCTAGGGCTCCTAGGGCTCCTAGGGACATATGTTGTCATGAAATGCATCGAGAACCTATGACCCCTCTTGACACATTTGAACCAACCAAATGGGTCCCTAGGGGCCCTAGGGACATACATTGTCATGAAATGTATCGAGAGGGGTCATAGGTTAATCTATGACCCCTCTCAATGCATTTGAACCAACCAAATGTGTCCCTAGGGGTCCTAGGGCCCCTAGGGACATACATTGTCATAAAATGGATCGAGAGGGGTCATAGGTTAACAAATTTTGGAGGGAAGTGAACAAATTTTATGGGCAATGTAAACAAATTTGATTATTATATATGATTATTATTATATATAATTATTATATTATATTATTATGATTATTAAATATAATATAGTAATATATGTTATTATTATTATTATGACCTATAAATATTTTATATATATATATATATATATGATTATTATATTATATTATTATGAATTTTACTAATATTATTAAATATAATAATGTAATATATGTTATTATTGTTATTATTATTATTATCATGATCTATAAATATTATATATATATATATGATTATTATATTATATTATATTATATTATTATGATTTTTACTATAATTATTAAATATAGTATAGTAATATATATATATATATATTATTGTTATTACTATTATAATTATGACCTATGATCCATTTGGTTGGTTCCAATGCATGAAAAGAGGTCATAGGTTAAACTATGACCCCTCTCAACACATTTCATGATAACAAATGTCCCTAGGGGGCCCTGGGGCCCCTAGGGATGCATTTGGTTGGTTTGAATGCATCATGAGGGGTCATAGGTTACTCTCGACATAGTCAAACCAACCAAATTCATCTCTAGGGGTCCTAGGGCCCCTAGGGACATATGTTGTCATGAAATGCATTGAGAGGGGTCATAGGTTAACTTATGACCCCTCTTGATGCACTCAAACTAACCAAATGCATCCCTAGGGGCCCCAGGGCCCCCTAGGGACATTTGTTTTCATGAAATGTGTTGAGAGGGGTCATAGGTTAACCTATGACCTCTTTGATGCATTGGAACCAACCAAATTGATCATAGGTCATAATAATAATAGTAATAACAATAATAATAATAATATATATTACTATACTATATTTAATAATTATAGTAAAAATCATAATAATATAATATAATATAATAATCTCTCTCTCACACACACACACACACACACACATATATATATATAATATTTATAGGTCATGATAATAATAATAATAACATATATTACATTATTATATTTAATAATAATAGTAAAAATCATAATAATATAATATAATAATCATATATATATATATTAATATATATTATATTTATAAGTCATAATAATAATAATAACATATATTACTATATTATATTTAATAATCATATAATATAATAATCATAATAATATAATATAATAATTATATATAATAATAATCATATATATTAATCAAATTTGTTTACATTGCCCATAAAATTTGTTCACTTCCCTCCAAAATTTGGGAATCAATTTCGGTTAGCCGATTTCATATCGAGTATTTGATTTGATATCGGATACCTGATATGAGATTGGGTACTTGATAATATTGGCATGATTTTCCCAACATATTCCTTGTCATTGTAGACCTGAAAATCACACTTTTTGTAGGCCATTTTCATGGATTTGGAGAAAACTGACTTTTTGGGGCCCATATGATCGAAAAAGGTTTGATAATATATGATTAGGTGTCCGATATTATTTTTTGAATGGGGAGTAGTAGTCATCGAAAGGCTAAATGAAAATGGAAGGTATCAAATGAAGACATTGCAGCATATAGGGAAAGGGATAAGCTGAATCACTGAAAGAAGAGACAAAGAATGTTAAATGTGAGTCAAGTTGATGACATATTGGTTGAAGGTGAAATCATAGAGTCAGATGATGAATATGTACGATTGAGGAATGAAAATGTACTAATTGATAACGATAATGTCAGGATTGAAAATTTAGAGAATGAAAATTTGAAGAATGAAATGTTACTAGGTCATAATGTAAATTGCATGATTGACCATGTCGAAAATGACAATGCATAGAAACCTTACATATCTCCTAATTATAATCAACATGAAGGTTCTAGAAAATCAAAATGGATAATTGAAATTGATGAAATGACTATTACCAATTTGGAAGGGAAAAATTAGAAAGAACCATTTGGTTATGGGCTTTAAGACTATATAAGATTCAATGGTGGAGCAATGTCAAATTTTTATGCACTTATTAAAGATGTAAAAGATGAGACCTATGCTTTCTAAATTGAAGATTCGTGTCAATAAAAAATTGGGAAGAAATACCATTATTGTGAAGAATATTTTCAGTGCTCTCAATAGCATTGGAAAAAATAATAGAGAGAAGGATAAGAGAGCTGCTCGAAGGGTTATTACAACCTCTTTAGTAAGTCATCATTTGAGAAAGGGTAGATATATGAGACAAACTTGTATTGACTAGAACCTAAATCATACTACTTTGAGAAGAGCACTTAGTAGACGAGAGAGAATTGATGATCCTTTTCAAAATGAAACATGGGCTTTTGGTGGGAGACTTCCACATTTTGATAAGAAGCTATTCGATGATGTGAAGGAAGAAATTAGAAAATTTTGGCACTCTAGCTCAAGAGTATAACCCAATGCTAAAGATGTGTTAAAGTTGAGAATTGACATCAGAGATCACACACCACATCCTAAACATTATTTGGAGGTAAGTCAAACTATGTTGTTCAAACAATTCAGAGAGAGTCATCCAAGTTTTCATATATCACAAAGGGATTTTGAATCTTTGAAGCCATTTTATTGTGTGCCACTTAAAATTCAAAATACATGTTGTTGCAAATATCATGTCAAGTTTTCTATGCACCATGCACTATTACACTCCATCCGTTCTACTTTGCATATTAAAGAAATGTTGGAGAATTATGGTGCTAGTGGTCTTCCAAGATCATCAAGAGACTTGCTAGATCAATTTTTATGTTGTAGAGTCGATGGTTGTTTCTTTTATAGAAATGCTTGCTTAAATGAGAAGTGTTCAGAATGTGGTGGCTTATCCAAGTTTTACACATGTTTCCATGAGGGATGTGAACAAGATCTTAGGAAGACAATAGTAAAAAAAATGGTATATGAAATGGTCAAATACACATTGAAGAGTGGGGGTGAGGGCTCTAGATGTGAATTGGTTGCAAAATAAATTAATGTTGCTAGTTTTATTTTAGATTTCAAGACAAATCTTTTCTACAAGTATGCAAGACATAGTCACAGGTCTCAGTGGTTGGATCAACAATCTATAATGTGTAAGGAGACTTTTCCCATTGGCACTATTATATCAATTGTTGACTTTGCTAAGAACTACACATTGCAACCTCAAAATGAGACACAATCGTAGTATTACAACTCCATTTAGATTGCTATTTTCGTCCACATAACATATAGACATGCCCTTGATAGTGCAAAAGATAATCAATAGATTATTAGAGAGTACCATTTTTATATGAGTGATGATAGATCTCACTCTCACAAGTTTGTGTAACATTGTTTCGAGAATTACTTTGATTTCTTATAGGAGCATGCAATTTCTATGGATAGACATATCATTTGGTCAGATAATTATATAGGTCAATTCAAGAATGCTCGCATGTTTTATTGGTTGAGTAGGATGCACATAGAGAGGGTGGTGCCTCATATTTAGAGTTTTTTTGAGTCTGGCCATGGGAAAGGTGAACATGATGGAGCAGGGGAATTTGTGAAGAGAGCTCTACTTAAGGAGCAATTGAATATTTCATGAGCAGAGCTTCTTGATGCTTGTAGCATTATTGATTGATGTAGTTCAACATTATCATAGGGGGGATTCTTGATTCAGTAGTATGTAGGTTCTTTTAGTTGGTTGAGGAAGGGTCCATAGGTGATAGATTAGATTGAGCTATAGTGAGAGACTCATAAAAAATGCATTCATTCCAGAGCTCTAATTCTAGCACATGGACCATTTGGACATGACAACTAGCTTGCTTTTTTCCTTGTTGTTTTCAATGTGATTGGGATCATTGTGAGTCGAGTGAGTGGGTGGACACATGGGATCCACATTATCTTACTCCATTATCTATCATACCCTCTATCAGAAATGATGACATGGAAGTTTCACTTGAGCATAACCATCTACCAAATCTTCTTCAGCCAAGACATGTCTTTGCATTGGTTGCACCACAGGGGAATGATGAGCAATCATATTATTGGTTAGTACATTGTGTAAGAGGTAAATAAAAGCTTGCACAATTGATCACAGATGATGATGGATTCACATATCCTATTGGTTTAGTGGTTGTCGCTGGAACATGGTTGTGGATATACATGCTTAGAAGAAATGGAATTCCTACATTCGAAGACTATCAAAAGCACAAATTAATTCTTATATATTCACATCTTATTATAGCAACAAATGTAAAGTTGTTGAAGCATCAAGGAACACCAAAAGTAAAATAACTTTTTACTATTACTAATGCTAATCATGAAGCCCTATTGGAGACCCTAAAACAGAGATAGGACCCTACTAGAACACTTGACTAGGTATATTTACTTCTTATGTTATTTTGTTTATAATGATTCAGTGAACCTATGATGATCTTGGTTGATACAATAAGTTACTAATATTTTTTATGATATTGGAATGTAGGTACATCATGAAGAGTAGCCATGCATGAAGATAAAATACTAAATAAAGAGCAGAATGAAGAAAAATCTATTCTATTTTTGACAATATTTTTATTGACACTGCAATTTTTGACACTACTATTTTTGGCACTATGATTTTTGGTAGTTGTGTACTAATGTAATGATGATGAAACACTTGAGATATTGTAAATGTAAACTTGTTGATTCAATGTAAGAAACAAAGATGATTTTACTTAATGCAATTATGTGGAGGGACCTAAAAAATGACAATTTTAATACATAGTAACACCAAACTTGCACTGTGCCCCATGCCAGAAACTTGAGAGGTAAAAAGTAATGTTTTTGCTTAATACTAACCCTAGTGACTGTAACACCCCACCGAGGGGTCCAAAAGAATTAACCTAAAGTTTTGATTAAGTTTGCCAAATATTTTTTTTAAAACTAGAAATATAAAACATACACATCAAACACTTAGTAGTGGAAGCAATAACATACAATCAACTAAAAGCATACATAACGGGTTATATTTCTTAAGGATCCCAATACATTGAGTCACATTTAATTTTTAATTAATACAAAGTCTAATAAATAACACATCCACATGAAAGAATAATTAAAAGTCCAAAGTCCATTTAAATAATATACATTTTTTCTGAATGCCACTTGGCAATAAAATTCAGAATGCTCAATCATCCATTGTACATGTCACAGGGTACGAAAGGCTAAACGAATAAAAATATGTAGAAATAGAAATACATCATCCTCTTCAGATCCATGATACAAGTATAATAAAATAAATGAAACCATCCACCATACACTATATATCCATCCATCATAAAATATATAAACATCCATCATGAAATCTAACCATCCATCATAATGATACATAGAAAGAATGAAAGGAAATCTAGACAAGGAATGCTCCAGCCACAGTGACTATGGACGCATCTCAATGGTAAGAGTAAAAATAACTACCACCCGACCACATGAAACCTAAATGGCCCACTCCCACCACATTGAGGAGATAGTCTCAAGTCCCAAACAAGATATCAATCCAAACATTAAAAATACTCTCTAAGTCTAGGAAATCCTAAAAGTATTCTAATTCAAGGGTTCCAAGATAGGTCAACATCTATAGCCAGAGGCACATAAGACATGTAGGAAACCTAATATGTAAGTGGGCAAGTGTCATTGCACAAATCACGCTAGACTTACCCTAGTAGTCTCTTAGGACCCCGACCCCCTAGTGATCCCTATGTGGCCACTAGTATCCTCTCATACTGACAAGGAATACTATGGATGCAAGGTCGCAACTAAGAATTCTCTCTATTCCCATCCTAGTCTGTACTAGTAGTTGAGACATGGGCGAGAACATACAAAGACTCTTATTAGGTTCATTTTATTCCTATTTAGTGTAGTGTTTTCACTTATTAAACAACTTACAATGGGTTACCCTGGGAACCTCTTAGGGCCTCGGCCTCCATTGCAAGCCACTTCTTAACATTACATATAGATTAACTACCCTAAGCTCATGAAATCACAAATCAAAGAGTCATAGTAAAACCACCTCAGCCCTATACAAGTGACTGGAAAGCATCAAAAGATAAATCACAATAATCACATCAATTCTCTATGAGCAACTGGGAAGCATCCCAAAAATAATTGATCACAATCTCAAAATGGTTAAGTGAAATATCTCATAACAATCACCTCATTTTCACGCAAGAACAATGGAAAGCAATAACAAATAGTAAATACAAACATATAATAAGGTATACCATCACATTACCATGGTTGGGTTTAAAAAAAGATTGAGATCAAAACATCAACATGACATCAAAAACACATAACCCCTGAGCCTCTGGTAACAACCTAAGATTGGTCAAAGCTAGGTCAACCCAAACCCAAAAACACATACAACACATAAAAATAGAGTAGTCGAATAGTTTGGTTTGATCTTAAAAAATGCATTGTTGAGTTAAAAGTAAAGTTTCAATTTTCGTTTCAATATATATTCTAGGTAGATGAAATTTAGAGTATAGCCTACAAATTGACCCATTTTAATTTTTTGAATAAAATATAGATTTACTGCCATTATTATTATTTAAAAAAAAAAATCGATATCCTAAAAATAATAATCTATGGGTAATCTATTTAGTTAAATCTTTAAAATCGATCTTATTGATTTTTAAAAAAAAATAGATTCATTTATAAATCTGTTAACTTATTTTCATTATCAATTAAACTAGATTAAATAATACTTAATTAAATCACTTAATAATTATCAATAAAATGATACATAAAGGTTTATCAATTATTTATTAAATTTACAATTATTAATAAAACTATTAATATTAATAAATTCAATACTTAATTATCTATTAAATTCTTATAGGAATTATTTAATAAAATTAATAATTATTATAAATTTAATAATTAACATTTATAAAAAAATATTTAATAACATTAATACTAATTATAAATTTAATGTTTAATATTAAATATCATATAAAATAATAAACATAAATTAAATTAAAAACAAATACTTCTTACCTTTATTTTTATATGCCTTGTGGCTGCCCAAGGCAACCGTAGGCTGTCATTGGCAGGCGTGGTCTATCTTTGACCACCGTGGCTTGCTTTGGCAGCCACCGATGCCAAAAATGGAAGGAGAAAAAGGGGGGTGGGGGAGTGGTGGCCCTCGCCTCCCAAAAATTATATTTTATTTACTATTTACTAAAACTTTTAAAACAATTTCCCCAAACTGTATAAATATACTTTATTTTATTTTAAATTTTACTTTTAATAAAATTTAACCTTCCAAACCAATTACCCCCTTTTTTTATAAGACATATTATTATTGTTTTTTATAAATTTTCTAATACAGATCTAGTATGGAAATCCAGATTAATCAATTAAAATTCTAGACAATAAAATTTGTTTTCTTAACAAACCCAAAACTCGATTTCAACATCCAATAAATTTTCATATTTGTTTGATTTCTTATTCAACCTTATTCGAAATAAAATATAATTCTCTATGATATATTCAACAAGGTTTTCTAATTGGTCTTTCAATCCCTAAATACAGATGGAATTGAATAGCAAAAGATTCAGAATGAAGAGTTGAAGGATTCATACAATGAAATTTGAGAAACAAATTTCTACAATCACAAAGTAGATAGAAATATCGAATTGCATAATTCATTTAGTGATCAAAACAAAAGACCCTACCTGAGCCTGATGCTAATACACAACCACTCGAAGATTGTGAGAGAATTTGCTTCTATCCAAGAACTTCTCTCTGATTTTTTTTTCCAAAATTCTCCTTCCAAAATTCGCGGTCCATCAAAAATGAACCCCCAATTGGTGATAAGGAGTTCTCTCCTTAAATTGGGGCACTAATTGTGCGATCACTCGAAAGAACTCTCCACTCACCAGACTTCAACTCTAAATTAACTTTTATTTATCTTTTCCATGCACATTAATTGAATTATAAAATAACTTTATTTAATTTTTACTTGAATTCTCTTTTAATTGATTTATTAAATTTCAATTTCATGCATGCATTATGCAATCTTTAAAACTTTTCATAAATTAATATCTTTTCACTTTTTAATTTAATTTATTATATTTTAATCACATACATACTTTATGAAAATTTTAAATTAATATCTTTTCATGCTTTAATTAATTTTTGAAATGTTAATTGTTAAAATATTTATTAACTTAAATAACAATAGTATTTAGCATTTATTTAAAAATGAACTCTAAATATATTATCATTAAATTAAATAAATATTATCACGTTCTAAAATTTATTTATTTAACTTTTATCTTTAAATTTAATTCTTTTTATTTAATTAATTTTCTAATTAATAAAATAAAATAAAATATTAAAATATCATAATAATTTTCCATTAAATTAAATCATTAATTTAATCTTTTAATTAGACTTAATTAATAGAAATTTTCACCAAAGACTCATAAAATAAAATACAAAAACCCATCCTAGGAAAACACATACAAGATCAAACTAAAGGGTTATAATCACAAATTAACATCATTCAATGCATTTAGAAGGTAATCGACTCAGATACTTGTCCTAATTTTCTAGGACAAATGGCTTAAGGGTTTAGGATTTGGACTTAAGAATTTATCTCCCCTCTCTTACCATTGAGATAATGTGATAGGGTACACTTGGCAATTCAGGAAAGTCGATAGTTGGTACCTGCAACCTACATAAAATCCACACATGTACAAACACAATATTCTAAGGTAAATAGGCAATGGCAGGAAGTGGTGCATTGTGTAGATCTTGACTAGTAGGTGACTATGACTCCCTTCCTTAACTACATCAGAAACACCATACATAAAGAAAACATACATGCACACCATACACATGCAATATGGGGTAAGTATCCATAAGAAATCACATGATAATCCATATAACTAATCATCATTGATAACTGAAATCACTAAATAATCATCATGCATACATGAAGTGTAGAGTACTAAATAATCTCATCACATAGCAATTGAATTTGAAACAATATCTAATAATCTCTAAATAATGCTACTAATAATCAAGCATAAAACTAGCCTAAAAGAGTTCGACAATAATGACAAAATGAAAACTATGGGTAGGCACTACAGTGACACCCTTGTCCTGGCCATGGAGAGCCTCCATTGTCCCTAGCCACCCAGTATTGAGGACTCTTTAAGGTGCTCCAAGTTTGTGTCGAGGTCAATCTTTCGAGGGTCTTAACTCAGAGCTCATGGGGGCTATCGATGAAAAATCAAGTGCTACAAGATGGTCATGGAAAAGCCTAAAAAAACCTATCTCATTTTTGAGAGATCACATTCCATTTGGATTCGGCATAATGATCTCGCTTGATGCCAAAACTTGCAGTGTGCCTCAGTTCATAGGTGCATCACAGTGTAACTTTGAAATTGCTAATCTTGGCATGAAATCATTAGCACCATTAGCTCTAGATGGGTGGGTGAACCCTAGTGACACTCTTGTTCTAGCTGCAAAGAGCCTCCATCATTTGCGGCCACCCCATATCGAAGAGTCTTTAAGGTGCTTTAAGTATGTATCGAAGTCAATCTTCCAAGGGTCATAACTCAGAGCTCATGAGGGCTATCAATGAAATGTCAAATGCTACATGATAGTCATGCTAAGGCCTAAAATAACCTATCTCATTTTTGAGAGATCACGTTCCATTTAGATATGGCACAATAATCTTGCTCGATGCCAAAACTCGCAGTGTGCCTCAGTTCATAGGTGCATCATAGCGTAACTTTGAAACCACTGATTTTGGTATCAAATTGTCAACACCATTAGCTCTGGATGGGTGGGTGAACCCTAGTGACATCCTTGTTTTGGCCACGAAGAGCCTCCATTGTCCACGACCACTCTGTACCAAAGAATCTCCAAGGTGCTCCAAGTGTGTATTGAGGTTGATCTTTCGAGGTTTGTAACTCAGAGCTCATAAGGGCTATTGATGAAATGTTAAATGCTACATGAAGGTCATGCCAAGTCCTAAAATAATCTATCTCATTTTTGAGAGATCACATTCCATTTGGATTCAGCATAGCGATCTCGCTTGGTGCCAAAACTCATAGTGTGTCTCAGTTCATAGGTGCATCACAGTGTAAATTTGAAACTACTGATCTTGGCATTGAATTGTCAATTCCATTAGCTCTAGATGGGTGGGTGAGCCCTAGTGATACCCTTTTTCTGGTTGCGTAGAGCATCCATCATCTATGACCACCCCGTACCGAAGAGTCTCCAAGGTGCTCTAAGTGTGTATCAAGGTCAATCTTCTAAGGGTCATAACTCAGAGCTTGTAAGGGCTATCAATGAAATGTTGAATGCTATAGGATGGTCATATCAAGGCCTACAATAACCTATCTCATTTTTGAGAGATCACATTCTGTTTGGATTCGACATAATAATCTTGCTCAATGCCAAAACTCGTAGTGTGCCTTAGTTCATAGGTGCATCTCAGGGTAACTTTGAAACTACTGATCTTGGCATCGAATCGTCAATACCATTAGCTCTAGATGGGTAGGTGAACCCTAGTGACATCCTTGTTCTAGCCATAGAGAGCATCCATCATTTGCGGCCACCTCATACCGAAGAATCACCAAGGTGCTATAAGTGTGTATCAAGGTCAATCTTCCTAGGGTCATAACTCAGAGCTCATGAGGGCTATCAATGAAATGTTGAATGCTACATGACGGTCATGCCAAGGCCTAAAATAATCTATCTCATTTTCAAGAGATCACATCCTATTTGGATTTGGCATAGCAATCTCGCTTAATGCCAAAACTCGCAGTGTGCCTCAGTTTATAGGTGCATCACAACGTAACTTTGAAATCCCTGATCTTGGCATCAAATCATTAGTGCCATTAGCTTTGAATAGGTGGGTGAACCCTAGTGACACCCTTGTTTTTCCCACAAAGAGCTTCCATCATCCATGGCTACCTTGTACCGAAGAGTCTCCAAGGTGCTCTAAGTGCGTATCGAGGTCGATCTTTCGAGGGTCGTAACTCAGAGCTCATGAGGGCTATTGATGAAATGTTAAATGCTACATGATGGTCATATCAAGGACTAAAATAATCTATCTCATTTTTGAGAGATAGCATTCCGTTTGGATTCAACACACTGATCTCGCTCGATGCCAAAACTCGTAGTGTGCCTCAGTTCATAGGTGCATCAATGCATAACTTTGAAACCATTGATCTTGACATCAAATAATTAGTTCCATTAGCTCTAGATGGGTAGGTGAACCCTATTGACACCCTTATTTTAGCTGTGGAGAGCCTCCATTGTTTGCGACTACCTTAGGTGCTCTAAATCAACCTAATAGGACCCCTTACCAAGTTTGGTGAACTCGTCTAATTAAGAATTTTAAGTTATAGCAAAAATTGCTCAAAATTGCAACTTTTGCAACTTTTTCTTGTAAAGTGAAAATGAGTGCAAAGAGTTAGTTAGGCATTTAAGCATGAACGTACAAGGTTGTAAACACCTATATAAGGTGTGAAATGACCTTTCTATGGCTATGATTTTAATGTGCTAACAACAACATCTAGTTAAAATTTGTTTGAGATATTGATTTTTAGTTATTTTAGAGTTGTTGGTTGATCCAAATTCATACATATCAATGTCATGATGTTGATGGAAGCCTTGAATATTTCTTGTATTGCCAAAATGTCATGTGGGCTTGGTAAGCCGAATGTGTAGTAAAGCCTCATAAGAGCACTTGTTCTCATTTTCCTTTGTAAAGTTGATGTACTAGGGTGAAGGAAATGGATTGCAGAGATTATTTCAAATTAAACATATATGGTAGCATTTAAAATTAAACATTAAATCAAAATTTGATAATAAAGGTTGTTAAAATGTTATTCATAAATTATTGCATTTGAATCGAATATAACAAACATGATCAAAATGAATGAAAATAAACATGAACAATACACATGATCCATGATAAATTGAACAATACTATACTAAATTAATATGTATATCATTGTGCACATAAATGAGAAAAATATATATCAAAATACATGTATCTATAGAAAAATTACACAAATATATATTGAAGTTCATGTATCCATAGACAAATTACACAAATATATATCAAAATACATTGATCCATATAAAAAATGCGGCTAATCATGCGATCGAAATGTGTATAATACCAATATTTCTATAAATAATGTGGCATATTCCATCTCAAAATGTCTCATGATGCATCCTATGACAACTATACTATCCAAGGCTATTGGTGGATAATCAAAATGTAGCCTCTTCACTGCACTAGGTGGATCAGATGCCTCCTACATAAACAAAGAAGGAAAACCCAAAGTTAGACTAGTAAATGTATATGATTCTTTGTATCTAACATTGAATTACTCAAATGCACAATGATCTTTTTTTTAATGAAGATTTATAGTATTAAACTTTCATCATAAATACCTCTCTCATCGACTTCCTGCACCAGTAAGGAGTCCTCTCATATGTCCTCGACAATGCTTGTACCTCGCTGATTGTGGCTTGTGTATGTTCAAATATGTTTGTCAGATGAATCTACAACTTAAACTATAATATTATAATTCATAGCATGATAAATTTATAACATATAATCAAGAATTCAAACTACAACTTACCTGTGTTGACTCCTCTTCAGGATATAATGGCTGCGTCAGCAAAGATACAAAACTTTGTCGTCCAACCTCCTGTGCACTAGTTATTTCCTATGAGATACAAAATACTAGTTGTTAATATCACGAAAATAAAATTTGAATTTATTTATGAAAATAAGGAAAATAAAAAATAAATGATATTTATACATACAATGGGGCTCTCAGTGCGAATGGAAATGCCAGAGTGTCTACGACGTGGAATTTGCATGGGCTCATCACTAGTAGCCATGCCCTATACAATAAAGAATGTAATTAAATTTCATTACCAAAAATATTTTACAAGAATGCATCAATATTTAATCAAATAGAAAGCACCTAATTACCTTTCCCTTGTCAATGGGTCCTGCCTCATCCGTTGCACTCTGTCCCCCACTGATAGGTGATACCTGCAAGAAAAAATAAATATTAGAAACCATATATGCTACAGTATCAAATAGAAAAAAAAGTGACAACACAACATAATGGACCGTAGATGTCTCAAGGCCAAATGAAATAGTCGAGAGTGTGACATCATCAACATGTTTGAGCTCCTTCTTCATTCATCAAATAAACATGAATGAAAATAACATACATGTATAAGTCAGTATGGGTTAAAAATTAAAATTACTCTATTATAAAGATTAAATTTAAATCACATATGTTGTAACAAAAAAGTGTATACATGTACCAACATAGAAGGAGTCCATGCCTTTGCATGCCCCTCCTCTCTCACATTAGGGTGTGTAGCCTCTGTACACATGTTTGGTGTATCCTCGTCAAATACAAACTGATACTTAAAAAGATCACCTATGGGACCTAGACAAATATTCTTGCATGTTATGCAAGTATGGGGCACACAAACATGTGATGAGATTGCTAATGATGAACTCGTACCAACATCATCAACACGGGGAGTCAACACTGACTTAGCCTGGGATATCAATAGGCTACTCAATCTATGGATGGCTCTAATAGTCTGAGAGCTAACCTTTGCAATGATATCAAGATGTTGCACTTGAGGAGGCGAGGAGACATCTGTAGGGGGGACAAAAGTGTTAGCTTTCTTCAAGTGGGCAAAGGGTCTACCCTAAGGAGCTCCTCCTCCTACACCCATGTTGGGCTTCATCCTACAATAGTTCACCTTGAGGCCCAACACAAATTTTGTATACAATTTTATAAGGAAATAAAATGGCACCTCTAAATTTCTATGTGGAGGGATGTCAAAAACCATCCACCAATGATCCCAAAATTTCTCACGTATAGCGTCATTTTTGCACCATTTAATTGATAGTTTGGGCTTTCTGTGGTTGACTTGTATACTAGTTTTTGGGTTTGCAAAAAGGGCAACCAAATCATCTTTACTTATATTGAGGGCCACAACCTCATCATAATCCAACCCATCATCAAATGTGGCATACATTTCGTCACGACAACGAAGAGTGGCATTTTGTTCATTGGTAAGTGTTTCAATATTATCCACTATGGTGTTTAATGTGGATAACATAGGAGAAAATATGGGTACAATATTATATGTGGTTTGCAAAGCCCTTAATTTGGTGAGATTTTCAAATGTCAAATCTTTGATTCGAGGAGGGTTTTGAGGGGGTAGGGGATCGTTTGGTGGACGATTTTGAGGGGGCACTAGATTGTTTGGTGGGAGGTTATGAGGAACATTATTTCTTGCCTCAGTACCATCATTTTAGTTAGCCATACCTATTAATTTGAGAAACATGATTTCTATTAAAAACAACCTAAATTTCAACAATTTCTATTAAAAAACCTAATTCTTAAAAAATTCAATTAAAAATAATTAATTTATAATAAAATTCATTGGAAACATTGAAAAAAAAAAAAAATACTCACTGATATTGTATACCCATTATGAGATCGGATAATGGAAACAAGTGCTTCAAACAACAAAAAAAATGCAATGTAAAACAACACTCGAGTTTTAAAAAAAAAAATCAAACTCATAGATATCGGGTATCCGATATGAAATTGGATACACAATAAGGCTTGGTCCTAACTTTTTAGCTTTGGTATCAGATGGGTGGAAAAAAGTCAGAGTAGATTTTGAAATACTTTTAGATGTTTTCAAACTCTATTTTTTTCACATTGCCACTTTTTGGCACACCATAATCCTGCACATACCCTCCTACTTAATCTTAACTAAGTAGATCACAACAAGTGATTAATTGTAAGCCCTAATAGGCCAACTTTACTATTGCAGTAGTGAAGCATTGTGGGTGTTATCTTCACCCCAATTTTACCTTCTACTTGGAGGGTTTCTAGGTTACCAAATAATTTGTCAAAGTCTTATGTTGTTACTTTATTGCTTTATGTTTCATGCATGCAATTAGATTAGATAATATAATAAAGTGGGATTAAGAGAAAGAAGTTTTAAGTGGTTCTTGATTCAATCCCCCCTCTTAGTCACTTGATCATCATTACATTTCCAACAATTGGTATTAGAGAAGGGTTCTCTTATTAGAAGTTTAATAGCTTGAGAGAAAATATTAGACAATGGAAGTGTAGAAGCTAGAGAAAGCAATTGAAAATGGAAAGATGGATCTACATGTAGCCATGGAACAAATCAATAAAGTGAAGAATCAACTCTCTCATTCCTTGAAAAAGAGAAAAAGAGTTAGTAATATAGATGATTGACAATCTATACATAGAAGAAGTAATTGAAGATATTTGCAAAGAAATAAGTTCATAAGAAGTTGATGTAGCTATAGAAGATCTACTTGGAAGGAACCTCATTCTAGAAGAAGAAGTCATAAAATTGAAAAGAGAACAAGTGATTCATTTAGTCAGGATATGTGAAGCTATGGAACAAAATAAAAAATCTAGAAATGATAAAGATATGGCAACATAAGACAAAATATTACTCAACACCAAACTAGAAGAAAAGGACAATGAAATCCACCAATTTTCACTACATCAGGCAGATAGGATAAATTAGTTAAATAGTGTAAATCAAGAAGTCATCAATCTAAGGACTGAAAATGATAGACTCAAGAATGATTTTAGAGTAGAAAAAGAAAGCAATGAAAGAATTCTAAGATCACAAGAAAGCATGGATCAATTGGCTAAGCTATCTCATAAAAGATACAAAGGGAAAGAAGGATTGGGTTATACTAAACATGGAGAATCTTCACAACAAGAAGCTCATAAGAATAAAAGATCTTCATGCAATCATTATGGAAAGTTAAGACACTCATCAAACAAATGCTAGAGTAATGAGAAATCAAAGTTCAATGGAAACTACTACAATTGCAATAAACCTGGACATAGAGATATTGAATGTCAAGACAAACCAAGGTTTGGAGAAAAGTGCTTTACATGTAATAAACTAGGTCATAAATCTTCATAGTGGAGAACCAAGAAATGGAATCCTACTAAACAACTTCCCAAATCAATCTGTGGATGGGATTACAATACTTGGTACATATGTTATCTATGTGAAGAATATGGACACATTGGATCTAACTGTATGAGGACTCACTTTAGAAAAAGGAATCCTACCAAAAAATTCTATGTATAAAAAGAACTTGGTCATCTAGAAAAGAATTGTATGCACTAAGCTATAGTTGAAAAAGAAAAGAAAATAAAAACATGATAAGACCAAGAATCAAATAAAGTAGCAATGGGTGAGGAAATCTCTAGAGATCTCAAGCCAAATCAATGAAGTTATTGACACCAAAGGCAATGAGTTGGGTGATTCAATCACTTCTGTATAAGAATACAAAGAGACCACTGGAGTTGTGAACACAATCATGTTCTACATCAATTCCAATCATGTAAACAAGAAAGTCCAAATAAACATAAAAGATGCACTAGGAAAAATGGAAAAATTATGTCAAATTCTCAGTTATAATTGAGATGTTAGTCCTTACCGAGTTACTCTTCAAATTTAACAGAGCAAGGTTAGACTCAACCAAGTCATTGACTTTACTGAGTGAAGTCAGCTTGTCTTAACCGAGCTTCATAGTGCAATCAAGTTTGAAGACTTAACTGAGCCTTCTTCACCTACCTAAGTATGAAACATTAATGAGGCCCTAAAATTAAAAAATTGATAAAAGAGAAATTGAAGATTTATTTCTTCACCATAAATCTAGAGATCTAACATAGTATAGCATTCTTCAAGCCCCTGAGCGATCTTAAGAGAATACATTAAAATGAGAAAAGTTGCAAGATAATTTATCATCTAAAGTTCTTCATCAACTGAATGATATGGCAGCTTCATCAAGCACAAAGGTTAGGAAGGGTTCTAAGATGTTGGTCAAAAATACAATTTGCAAAGCACCCAAGTTCAAACTATATCTCACAATTGTTGAAGAGAAGGATCCACAAGGAGCACAATCAACCATTCCTTCCAAGGTACACCTAATTCAAGATGTAAGGTCATTTTATCACCGTTCAATTCAAGAATTGGGCAATTTTGAGCTAGATCAAGCATATAGTGCATTGTGTGAGAATGGAGTGTTGAAAATAGAACACAAGCATCTTGAAGTTAAGGGTTTGACCCACATCCTTCATATGTTAAGGAACTTTGAAGTGAAGTGGATTATATTTTTATTGATTTGAGTCCACAACCTGACCTTTTGGCTCGAGAAACTAGTTCTAATAACCAAGAAGATGATCCATCAAATCACTGGTTATCCAATGATGGAAAAGTCCAAGACAACCAAAATCTTAGGACATGAAGAATTGTCTAAGATAAGCCTAGGTGAATGGGATGGAAGAGGCATGAAGTTGAATAATGTAACTGACATGCAGGTCAAGTTCAATTTTCATGTCATTGCACAAAAGATTTATAGTTCAAGTTGACCCAAGATTGTACCTTGAGAAGTAGTTGACCTGACATATAAAGTTGTAAAGAAAAACCTAGAATTTGACCTCACCAAGCTTTAGTGCATTTAGTTAAGCAAGAACATGGAGAGCATCTAAGCTTCCAAGAAAAATCCATGTAAGTTTGGCTCTCTTATGATGTGTTTATTTTTCTATGTGAAAAAATTCTTTCCATCAAAAGGAACTATTGTACGGAAGAAGGACAACCCCCATGCTATATTAGATCAATGATTTCATAGATGAAATGGGTGATAATTTTGAAGGAATCATGGATGCATATTTTGAGAATTTCAATGATAGGATGAAAAATAGGTTTAGGATCCCTAAAAAATTGGTAGATGATCATGAGAAAGACATATGTTTCCTATTTGACTATGACAAAGTCCATATTCAAGCAGTCAAACCTAGGATCATGTGGGTAAAACCATTAGGCTATGAAGTTAACATTGATGAAACAAGAAACATCATTGAAGCCCTTGTGAATGAATCAATAGATCCCAAGGCTACATATTTTGAAACTCATGAAGAAGCAAAAACCAGAATCTCACTTGAGGATCAGATCCCTCAAATCTTGAAGAGAGAAAAGAAAAGGTTAGATAACCTTGAGAAGAAGTTTGCCAAATCTGATTTCCCTCTCATGATTACTAAGGGTAAAGGTGATGATGTAGAAGAGGAAGATGATCAAGAAAAATAAGAGGTAGAGGAACCTCTAAAGAAGAAGGAAAATACACCATCAAGGAAATCAATAAGGTCTTCTACACCTTTGATCACTACCACCAAGCCTAGAAAGCCAGGAAAGAAATTGAAGCTTGAGAATGAGGATGATGATGAACATGAAGATAAAACTCTAATCATTTCATTGAAAAGTTCCCCACCTACCTTTGAACAAAGACTGAAAGCATTAAGGGAAGGTAATGGAATGACATACTTCAAATTCCTCAAATATGAAACCAGAAGAAAGGATAAGAAGAGCAAGATTGTAGATGCATTAGTGGAGAAAATGGCCAGATGGAAATATGACCCCACTGAACTCAAAGGGCAAGCTCTTGAAGCCCTACTAAAGGTCATTTCTCACCATTGGGAAAATGTAGTCAAGATAGAAAAGGAAATTAGAGAACAAACTTTAAGGAAAATAATGCCAAATCTATCTAAGAAGGAAATAAAAGAGGCAACATCTAAAAATGGAAGCATATAGACTCCCATATTTAAAGGTTTTCAAAAAATTTCAAATAAAATAGAGGATTTTGTATAGTCCAAATCCAATATGTGGAAAACCATTTTTGATATTAAAGAAGAGGGAGATCTATTAGAGGTTCAAACTATTGAAGAGTCTGATCCTAATAAAATTACAATAAAGGTCATGGCATCTCTCTTGACCACTCCTTCAAGCTCCAAGTTAACCAAATTAGCGCTCAAACTACAACCTATCGAGTTGAACCCAGTTCAACTAAACAATGAAGTGAAGATTATCACATCTTCACTAAGTTTCTTTCTAGTAATCGAACAATAGGCTCCTAGGGTATTAACCAAGCATCAACCAAGGAAGGATTTGATTGAAAAAGGAAAGGAAATCATACCTTCATCAGGGGCCAAGGACAAAGGAAAAGAAAAGATCATTGATAATATTGATCTTGATAAAGAGATTGTGATTCCAAATTACAATCTAATCTGTCTGTTGAGAAAACAAAGATATTGGGAGAACTATGGAAGAAAAGAGCCAAGCAATAGATGCAAAGCTTAGAAGCAAATTCCTTGAGGATATCAAAGAAATATTTTTGGATGTACTATCTATTGAGGTAAATGAAAAGCCCCTATCATTGAATAACTAACTAGTTGAAATTATACACAAGTTCAATGAAGATATAGATGGATATGAAAAAATTCTTGAGAAGGCTAAAAAGAAGTTTGAAATTAAAGTGCTAGAAACGTAGCACATAAAATAGCTATTGATCAAGTAGAATTGTCTACTTTAATTTCTGCATTAGAAAATGTTGTGAATAATTTTGTATCTTTTTTTAAAAAATTGAGTGATACAACAAACTTTACCAAGGAAATCAAGGATAAACTAGCTAACATTAATATGGACTTGAAGGCTAGTGTTAGTCAGTTGCCACTCAACTTGAGTTTCAATTCAAATCATTTTGCAAAAGTCAAATTTTTGATAGATCTTCAGGCATAACTATTAAGAGAAAAGGCTAGAATAAGGGAAACCTTGGTCAACATTAAGAGAATGATGCTTCCCCATATGGATACTATGTAAAAGATAATGGATCTTGCAAAGACATTAGTCAAAGACACAAACCTTTTAGTGGTAGAGAACATGATGGACTTATCAGCAAAGCGTTAGATAGATCTACACATCCTAAAGGTATTGCAAGAAAACTAGAATAAGACCATGTCTTTGTTTTTCAAAGTGCATGTTGATTTCCTTTTTCATTTTGGAATAACCTTGTAAATTTTTGGCATTTTTAGCAAAAACAAGGGAAAAAGTATGTATATATGCATATAAAAGGAAATATGTATAGAAAAGGAATTTTATGTATGCAAAGATAAGGGAAATATGTATAGAAAGAAGAAAATATGTACATCATAAAGATATGTAAAAAGAAGATAAAGAAAAACATTTTTGAAAAATAAAAAAACATAAAGTTGTAAATGAGTTACAAAGTTTTTAGTTCAAATCGATTTACAGAATAGAGCACACACAAAGGGGGAGTTCGATTGAAGGATTTTGATTTCAAATTCTGTGAATGATAAGTGTTTTTATTACTAATGCCAAAGGGGAAGATTGTTGACCTTATGGAAAGACATATTGTCAATTAGTGCCAAAACACTTAGTCATCATGAGAAGTCAGTATTTACTGAGCTACTAGACAAAAGTGTGTTAATTGGGCTCATTTATGAACCAAACTAACAATGTTAACCAAGATCTGGTGTAAATTGAATTAGTTTAGAATTCTTGTTTTATAATGAGAATTGAGTGGGAAGAGCAATTTGAACCAAACCAACTAACTTTGTTGAGTGATCAGTATGAACCGAGCATTTAGTATCAATTGAGTGCCAGAGTTAGCCAAGTTGAAAATGTTGCCCAAGTGTCTATAGTATCACCCAAGAAAGCTATTGGACCTGAGTCTCAACATTGAGCCAACGTGGTAATTATTTTTGAAACTATTGAATTTCTTTTATAGCTATCCTAATACAAAGTTACTAGTTGGTTTGATGTATAAGGAAGACATCTTGTTTCATCCAAAGCATCATCAAGTTACATTATTACAATCAAATATGGATAATGGAGGAGCAAATTGATTAGAAGGCTATCAAGCAGTACAAAAGAAAAGCAAAGACTTATTTATCATAGTCAGCTGATCACTGATCTGCCTCATAATAGGTGTATCATAGTCATGCTCTAGGCCATGCTTAGAATAATATATTCAAACTAAGGACTATTTTTCCCACTATGAGGTGTGTTTAATCTTGTCAACCCAGGCATGTATACTTGAAATGATTGGCACAATATGTGCACTAGGTCTCTTAATGAGTCACTAAGCTTATGCTGTAGGAAAGTAAAATGCAAGGAAAATAACTTACACTATTGCTACAGGAAACTAACACACTTAACTCTATGAATACTGGAAATAAAATGAAAGGATAACAAATATTCCAACTTGGTTCATCCACTATAACTGTTCTCACATATGCTACAAGAACATTCACAAAGTGCGATGCTACAAGAAGGAACTTACAACTTCTACTTACAACACTACGAATACTTAGAAATAAATCTATTCTATCCTAATCTAATCCACCTTCCAAGTGGGCCCCCTTGGCCAGCTTCACTAAACTACTAACACAAAAGAGAAGCCAAAAACCATTTCATTAGATTTTAGAAATTCATTACATAACACAAAACTTGTAAAAACACAACTGTAAAAGTTAACAGTTTGTTCTCATAAACTCTTTCTTCTCACTTGTTAAACTAACACACTTGGGTCGATTCCTATATATAGGAGATCAAAACTTATTCCATAACATAAAAGTAAATGACCTAGCTTTAAATCCGTAGGAGAAAAAATAGGAGGATAACAACTGAAGGTGGGAAGAAGGAATAATGGCTTAAGATGGGAATAATAAAATCTGAACATCTGCTCACCATAGAATAGATGCAGAGAATGAAATAAGTCTTCATAGTTCCTCCTTACTCACTATCGTGTCTTCTAGAATTGTTACAACTTCCCTCCACCATGGCTGCTCCTTAGCATTCTCTTCTCCTTGAATGTTGTTGGCACTCAACATTTGAATTCCTCTAATCATCTTTTAGTCTTCATTAACATGTTAGTTTCAATATAAAGACTTTTTTGCAAATAAACATTTATCAAATTAAATTGAAATATAAGAACACACATTTTGATAACTATATGAAATATTGCATTATATATAAATATAATACTAGCATAATTTCTACCCGTAGGTTTATCATAAGTTTGGTAAACATAGGTCCACAAATGTTTTGACAAAGATAAAATAGAGTATCAAAAAAGTATCTTAAAACTATCATGAAATAAAGGCAAATTTTGGTCTCATCATCTGCCCCCTGCTAAACAAATGCTTGTCCTTAAGCATTGTACTTCCTTGTTAATGACCTGAACTCTCCAATCTCTATCCTTCCTTTTATGTTGCTCTTGAAAGTGTATTAAAATCCTTTGGTTCTCACCCACACTTCCCTTTTGTGATCTTTCTAAAGCTTGTCGAGTCTATCAACATTAAGTTCATACAAAGGCCACAGGAGCATTGGAGGCTACATGGTTAGGGGATACCACAACTCTGGTATGGTTTGCTTCCCTAACTCTAAATATTTTGGAACCCTGCGAAGTGCTGCCTCCAAGTTGATGGGACTATGTGGTTCTAACTTTTTAAGAGATTCAAGCAGTCTGGCTAGTCTATAGCTCTCTGGAAAGCAAAGTAGGGAAAATTTTCATAATCAACATAAACCTTAGCTTTGGTAGCAAAGATCCTATCCATTACTTTTGGATTCTTCTTTCCATAAGTTAATGTGAACCAATGCTTGAGAACTTCATCTAGCTTGCTACTTTCTGCTCTTAAAGGCAAGCGTTCTATCCTTTCCTCATCCTTGTAATTATTCAGTTGCCTATCATAATTTGCTTCATTGGACATCCAGGACATGAGGGCTCTTAAGTTTATATCCCCTATGTAAAGCAAGGGATTCCATTGAGTCTCTGAAGGGATAACAAAGTTATGAACATATAATTCACAAATTAAACTCTACTGCCAAGGTGGCAGAGTCTGATATAGTCCATAAAATTCTTGTGTTGATTGGAACTCTACATTAATATTCTTAAGAATTAACATTAATTGAAACAAAATAAATTTTTCTTTCAAATAGAGAGTATAAAATCTTGGTAGTGGTCTATAAGCAAGGGCTTGATCAACTAACTTGAGGGCATGGTCCATTCATTGCTTTTGGCTTGCGAACTATTCCTTTAAATCTGCAATTTCACCTTGAGATACTATAATCTTATTCATCTTTTTCTTCTCTTCTTTCCACAAGGCCTCAACAAATAGATGCTGTCCATACAACTTAAAAAGGAGTTTCTATAGTGTGATAGAACCACTATCTTCTTCATGATCTCTTTTCATCTTTCTCTATTCCGGCCATAAATGTTCTACAAAACTAGTAATCCATGTTGATCTATGGGGAACTAGGGCAATGTTTGGATCAACATATTTAGGAACTATTTCATCCCTATAGCTAGAAGTACCTGGTAGGTCTGCTAGGGTATCATCTAGATTTTCTTTAATTTCATCCCTACATTCCTCAATAGGATTTTTGAGAATGCTTGTAATCTCAAGATGGGGAAGAGAGTGATCAGAAATAATTTGCATAGGGGATTCCCTAGTGGATGTTTTAGACAAAGTAGAATCTTTAGAAACTTTCCCTCTCATCCTAGGGCTTCTCCTTACAAGGGTTTCTTCTTGCATCACAACCTTTTGCCTACTTTTCCCTTTGGGTGTCTCTGCTATAGGAGTAGTTGCTGCAGGACTTTTCTTTGTTCTCCTTTGTCTTACAATTGTAGGGTTTGGCTTTTCCTTTTCTTGAACAGAGATTTTTTCTTGCAATTTTTTTTTCCTCTTTGCTTTGCTAGAAGTAGGTTTTAGGGTTTCTTGCATAGGTGAAGGCACATTTTCTTGAATCTTTTCGACTTCAGCCTCTTGGGTATTTTGTTCAGTAGGCTCACTAGTGGGAGCTACATTTTCCTCACTAGGCTGTTCACTAGGGGCAACTTGGGGTTGTAGAGTTTTGGCTTGAACAAATTCATCCCATGTCATGGGAGATACATCCCTAAGAAACCTCTCTATCAGTAACTTGATTAAGGCATGAGAGTAACAAAATTATCTTTTCCTTTCTGAGTCTCTTCTGTACTAATGCAGAGCATATTATACAAGAAATTTGGAATGTTTACTGCAAGATTATGCCTTACACAACTAAGTAATTTGAAATGATGCACATACAAGTATGAGAATCTGCCTTCGCATGTAAAATACCTAATAATATGCATGGCTAATTCATTGTATGGCGATGGTAGTGACATTCTCTTGCAACCTTGCTTTGTAATGTCCATTTGAGGATCAGGCGGTCTAGTAAATTGAGCTCTTGCTGACCTTACATCATGTGTGCTGGGGTAATGTTCTCCAACCGTAGGCAACCCAATCACTTCAGCAATGTGTTCCTCTATTGCAATCACTGTTAAACCCTAAACAAAAGCTTCACCCTCATCGAATGTCCTTGTAAATTTTGTGGCTGCCTCTTCATCATATGCAGTCAAACTCAAGAAATACCCTAGCCATCCGCATGCATTAAACCTTCTTACAACTTCTACATCTGAGAGTAACATAGTATGTTTCACTAGTTCTCTCCTCTACAACTGTCCACCCATTCTCTTAACACTTTCTCTATTTACTCTATTTCCCCCCTTTTGAATTCAAGCTTCAAGCTACTTCATTATTTTATAGACTCAACTCACACTTCTTTGTTTAAATAGGTAATTAATGTCATAACAAATTGTTATGCATAATAATAAGGCTTTTAATGAAGGTAAATCATGAATATGTGTGAGAATCATCCAAAAATAGGGTTCGAATCAAATAAAATTTAAACACAAGTCACATCACAACTTGACATAGAAAATCATTAAAAAATAGGAAGTACAACACCTCACTTGTGTACTTATGACAATTAATTTTCATTAATGAAGGGAATGGGAAGATTTGGAAAAATCTTTACGGATAAATAGAAATGCCATTGGATATCAGTGACCTTCCTTGCCCCCTACTAAATTTGGACAAGTGTCCACACTTGTCAGACCTAGTATGGGTAAGGGACTGGCATAACGCCGCCATCATATAAATTATGCAGTATTAAATATAACTAACAAAATCTATGAACTATAAGTTAATAATAATATGAAAATGTTATACCTGTCAATATGATTATCACATGTACCAAAAAAAAGGTAGTAGAAGTGATATCATCATCGATAACATCCGTCAGCATCTTGTGGGGTTTATTGAAAACATGAAAAATTGACGATGTGGAAAGTGGATGGATGGAAGATAAAGAAATGAGATGAGGTGGATGGGTGGAAGGTAAAGGTAAAGAGATGAGATAGAAGGAAAAAGTGAATAGAAAAGTGAGCTTTATGTGAACATAAATTCTTATTATGATCATGCATAAAGAAACTAATGTTGAAGAGTGTCAGTTGGAAGGTTGACACCTTCAGCTGTAGGAAGAGTTGCTTGATTTGTATTTGAATCTAGCTGTTGAAACTACTGCAGGAAGTTCACTTTTGTTTGGGGACATTTGTATAATTTCAATTTGTGACCATTGACTAACAGTTTGAAAGGTACTAGATCAATGGTAGTTAGTTGAACAACTCCATTATCAAAGACATGACTAATTTCATATGGTCCTAGCCATGTTGTCTGCAGCTTTTCTAGCATATTCTTAAATTTGGAATCATATAGTAGTGCCTAGTCACCAATTTGAAATTGTTTACTAATAATATGAGAATCATGCCATTGTTTCCTTTGTTTTTGTATCAGTTCAGTATGTTCCAAAGCAACTTTGTGCATCTCATCCAAAGAGTTAAGATGTAGAAGATGTTCTCTTTGTGCTATAGGAAGTTCAATATCCAATGCCAATGTTGTCCTTAGAATTTTATGTTCAAATTTAACTGGAAGGATTGCTACCTTACCATATAAGAGCTCAAATGGTGTGAATCTTGTAGTAGTCTTCTAGGTTGTTCTATAAGCCCAAACAACTTCTTGTAATCTTCTAGTCCAATTCCTATAGTGCAAATGGACTATTTTTGTTAGGATGTTCTCTAGCTCACAGTTTGTGACCTCTACTTGTCCAGCTTGAGGGTGATAAGGACTAGATTTTTGATGCTTGATGTTATACTATTTCATCAACTCTGAGATTAGATTAGAGGTGAATTGCTCACCTTGGTCAGTGAATAACTCCTTGGGTACACCATAGTGAGTAAAAATCTCTTCATACATCAATTCAACAACTTTTTCATCATGAGCATGCTTCATAGCCTTAACTTCAAACCATTTTGTCAGGTAGTCAGTGCACACAAGAATATAGGATTTCCCGTTAGATGGAGGATCAATTGGACCAATGAAGTCCATTTTCCATTTGTCAAATGATGTTAATGCCATCTGAGGATTAAGAGGCATTTCATCTGTTCTTGTGGGCCAGCCCATCCTTTGACACTTGTCACACTTCCTTGTATAGTTGACCACATCCTTGTGAAGTATAGGCCAATAATAACCAATTGTCAAGATTTTGAAAGCTATTCTTTTTGCTACAAAGTGTCCTCTACATGGTTCATTATGACATGCATGTAGAACGTCACATGTCTCATCTTCTCTCACACATCTTCTCATAACTTGATTAGGCCTAGTCTGGAACAAGAGATTATCTATCCAAGAGAAACAAAAACTTTTCTCTACAAGCAACTTCCTTTCCTTGTAAGAAAAATGTGCTGGTATTTCATTGGCTGCAATGTAGTTAGCAATGTCTGCATACCATGAAGTTTGAACAACAATATGAAATAGATGCTCATCCAGAAATGCATCATTTAACAAAGTAGTGTTAGTATCATCATGATGGATTCTTGATAAATAATTAGCTACAACATTGGCTTTTCTAGGCTTATCAACAATAGTTATATCAAATTCTTGCAACAATAGTAACCATCTTGCTAACCTACCTATTATAGTAGGTTTGTTCATGAGATATTTAATTACTACATGATCAATATGAAAAAATATGGAATAGCTAGTTATGTAATGCCAAAATTTGTTCAGGGCATAAACTACTGCTAGCAATTCTTTTTTAGTTATAGTGCAGTTTAGCTCTGGTCCATGAAGGCTCTTACTGATATAATAGATTACATTTTCAAGATTTTGGGATTGCTGTGCTAGCACTACACCTATGGCATAATAAGAGGCATTTGTATATATGTGAAAAGGTAAATTCTAATCGGGGCCTTGTAAAACTAGGGCTGTAGTCAAAAGTTTCCTAAGCTACAGGGAGGCTTCATCACATTTCGATGTCCAACTAAATTCAGCTTCTTTTGTGAGTAACTTATACAAGGGACTAGTTATTTTGCTGAAATATTTTATGTAATATCTAGCATGACCTAGAAAGGATCTTACATCTTTTGATTTTGTAGGTATGGGCAATGTTTGAATTACCTCTATCTTAGCTGGATCCACTAGTATTCCTCCAACAAATAAGAAATGACCAAGTACCACACCTTCCTGCATGAGCATGAAACACTTTTCCTTGTTATGTGCCAAATTATGTTCTTGACATCTTACCAAAACCTTTTCAAGATTCACCATTGCTTCTTCAAAAGTGACTCCAAATGTTATGAAGTCATCCATGTAGATTTTCATAAAATCATGTGATATATTAGCAAAGATGCTAAGCAAAGATGCTAATAACAGATCGTTGGAATGTTGCAGGAGCATTGCATAGACCAAATGGTAAAAAAAAGTATGCAAAAGTACCCCATGGACATGTAAATGTGGTTTTGTCTTGATCTTCAGGAGCAATACTGATTTGATTATAACCACTGTACCCATCTAGAAAAGAGATACTTCTTTCCAGCTAGTGTGTCCAGAACTTGGTCTATGAATGGTAAAGGAAAGTGATCCTTTTTGGTAGCTTTGTTCAACTCTTTGTAATCTACACAAATTCTCTATTTTCCTTCCTTTTTAGGCACTATGACCAGGGGTGACACTCATCTACTATAAGATATAGGATAAATAAAACCAATATCAAGCAATTTTTGCAATTCAATTTTAACTATCTCTCTAAGGTTTGGATTTATCCTTCTCTGGGGTTGATGAAGTGGTAGACAACCTTCATTGATGTATATCCTATGAGTGCATAATGTAGGACTCAACCCTTTCATATCACTATAGTCCCATGCAAAGGCCTTTTCATGCCTTTGAAGCAATTCTTTTAACTATTCCATCTGTGTGGGTGTTAATTTGGATTAATATGGAGATTATGACCTTAAGTCAGTTCAATAGTAGTGGTGGACTCTATCATAGTAGTTTAAGAGATTGGACTTGCTTCTAATTCAAAAGGTAAAAGTGGATAAAGAATTTTAGGTTCTTTGAGCAAAGTACAATTCTTATCACATTCCTCATATGTTATTAATTTCAACACAACTTTTAGATACATCTTTTTCTACCACACAAGCGTTAGTGAAGATACTTTGAAGTACTAAATCTTCCTCTTGCAATTTTAGAAAAGACTATCTATGCAACATCATGAGTTGTACTATAGAATTAACTCTTCTTCTTCATCTCCTAAATCTAGCCAAATAGATGTGCTTAGATCTAGTAATGGTTGGACTGGAGGATATAAATCAAATTTCTTTGTTGCTTGGCCATTTGATATGGTCATATTCCATGATCTGCAACTTATATTTTCATTAGCTATGGCTAACAATGGTCTACCTAGGATGATAGGGTAACCAAATAGATTAACTTTGGGGGATAAAATCATGAGGTCTACAGGATATTCTAGAGAATCTAAGGTTACAACTATATTTTCTATCATCCCATCAGGGGTAACAGTAGAACTATTTACAAGTTGCAAAATTGTTGGTGTAGCTCTTAGTCCTTCTATTTTCAACTTCTTCATAGTATCCTTGGTCATAAAATTTATAGCAGCTCCAAGATCTATTAAACCATTTTTAACAAATAGACCATTTATACTGACATTTACTACTGGACTTCCTGGATCAAAATATTTAGGTGTGATCAATTTCCCTAGCATGATGTTAGCCAATTGTCCCACAACATGGACTGTGGTGGGGTCCTTTTTCTTCCTTCTAGGTTTCTTCAAGCAGGCTTCCCTAATAGCTTTTCTATAAACTAGAACATCTTTAATGACTTAAAATAGAGGTATTTGGACATGCATATTTTTCAACTGATCAACAATATCAAAAGGTTGTTCCTCTATTTGTTCAGGTTTCTTTTGTATCAACTTTTATGGAAAAGGAGGTTCCATTGCTGATTGAGCTGAGGTTAACATAGTAACATTGGTTGAGTAAATGGTTTTAGCAATAGCCTAGTATTTCAGTTATAAGAGGTAGTTTAGGCATTGGTAAAGTTGTACCAAATCTCAGATGTATATCACCAACATTCAAGGTGTAAGTAGGATATTGCTGAGCATCAACTCTATACATGCACTGCTGTGGCTATTGGCTATTTGGGTTTGGCTAAGGTTGTGCAGGTAACTGTGTTTTCTTTTGAGGTCCAAGATTTGTAGGTGGTGGCATTAGAGTAGGTTGCAGAATTGGAGGTGGTAATTGTGGAGTACTAGTATTTTGTTTAGGCCATTGTTGAGATCTCCTCCGTTGGTTTGTAGATTGCCAGTTCCCTTGGGGTGGTTGCCATTGGTTCTATTGATTTTGCTAGTAGTTTTTTTGGTTCTACCATTGGTTACTCTATTGGTTGGGCCAATGTGATTGGGAATTCTAAGGCCATTGGGATTGTTGTGGGTTGTTTTGCTTAGCACTGTTCCAATTGGGTTGATTTTGTGAAGGACCTTGGGGATTACAGTTTTGCCATTGATTATCATATGAATTTGAATTTTGCAAGGGGTCCTGAGGCATACCTTGATGTTGGGCCCATGGTTGGCATTGAGCAACAAAGAATACTTTATGATCATCTCTATCTATCTTGATGTACTCAGTTGGAAGATGCTAGTTCTCCATGCTTGCGACCAATTTACATTGGCAATCCTTCTTTTGCTTTCGGCAATGAGGGTAGTATTCAACTAGTTATAACTCAACTTCTGCTTGCTTCTTCTTTGTAGTCATTGTGTCAAGATGTGTAGTGACATCATTGATGATGTCTTTTTTGAAATCTGACAATAGGTTAGATATCTCGAGCTTTGAAATGCCTTGATTGATTCCTTTAGTGACTATGGAATGAGGTCCTCAGCCTTTCTTCATGGTTGACCTTGAATAGTTCTGATAGATCTTCTTGAGGTCCTCCTAGGAAGCTTGATATACATCACCACCAGCCATCAAGTCCAATGCTTCTAGACAGTCATCATTCATACCTCTCAAAAAGACTAGCTTTTGTGAATCTTTAGACAACATGTGCTGAGGGTTCTTCTGCAGTGTATATAAGAAACATAAAACATAGTCTTCCAAGTTTCTTCCTCCTTCTATGATATCCTAAAAATATCATCCCCTCTTGAACTAGATGCCTCACAATATTCTTTATACTTATCCAGAAATAGAGCTTGCATTTCATCCCAACTTCCTACTGCATTAGCTCCTAAGCCCATGAACCATTGTAGAGTTGATTCTTTCAATGTTGCTGGAAATAATTTAAGCTTATAGGCATCATTTTTGTAGTCAAAAATACAATAGAGTATATCAAGTTCAAAAAAGAAAGTATCAGGGTCTTCAGTTGCAAGGCCATATAACTTTGGAAGAGCAGTGGGGGGTATATTCTTGAGATTAGCATTGGTTACAAGACTTGGAAGAGGAAATGGAAAAGTAGGTTGTGCCATGACTAGAGGTATTATATTATGAGGTTGATGCTGAAAAGGGGCATTGGGTACTAGATGATTAACAACTGGTGGATTCAGAGTAGTGTGATCAAGAAAATTGGCCAATACTTCAGTGAAAGGTTGAAGACTGCTTATATCTATTGGTTTAGCTCTTGATGATGATGCTATGGGAAAAATAGGGCTTGCATCTTCAAAAGGTAACTCAACTTCTTCTTCTTCAATTTCTTCATTCAAATTAACAGACTCCCATGGAAGAAATCTACCATATTTATCTTGTCTTCTTCTTCTTTGATGCATGCAATTAAACTTTTCACATTGGTGAAAGAAACTTCAAACTGGAGATTTCTAAAAAAAAAACTTATCTAAGAACTATGACTCAAAAATGCTTCTAGCTTGACACCATCCTTGGCAACGGTGCTAAAAATGATCCGCCTCACAATAGGTGTATCATAGTCATGCTCTAGGCCATGCTTAGGAATAATATATTCAAACTAAGGACTATTTTTCCTACTATGAGGTGCATTTAATCTTGTCAACCCAGGGATGTATACTTGAAATAGTTGGCACAGTATGTGCACTAGGTCTCTTAATGAGTCACTAAGTTTATGATGTAGGAAAGTAAAATGCAAGGAAAAGAACTTATGCTATTGCTACAGGAAACTAACACACTTAACTTTATGAATACCAGAAATACAATGAAAGGATAACAAATATTCCAACTTGGTTCATCCACTATAACTATTCTCACATATGCTGCAAGAACATTCACAAAGTGCGATGCTACAAGAAGGAACTTACAACTTCTACTTACAACACTACGAATTCTTAGAAATAAATATATTCTATCCTAATCTAATCCACCTTCCAAGTGGGCCGCCTTGGCCGGCTTCACTAAACTACTAATGCAAAAGAGAAGCCAAAAACTATTTCATTAGATTTTAGAAATTCATTACATAACATAAAACTTGTAAAAACACAACTGTAAAAGTTAACAGTTTGTTCTCATAAACTCTTTCTTCTCACTGGCTAAACTAACACACTTGGGTCAATTCCTATATATAGGAGATCAACACTTATTCCATAATAGAAAAAGTAAATGACCTAGCTTTAAATCATCAGGAGAGAAAATAAGAGGATAACAACTGAAGGTGGGAAGAAGGAATAATGGCTTAAGGCAGGAATAATAAAATCTAAACATTCGCTCACCATAAAATAAATGTAGAGAAGGCAATAAGTCTTCATAGTTCCTCCTTACTCACTGTCGTGTCTTCTAGAACCGTTACAACTTCCCTCCACCGTGGCTGATCTTTAGCATTCTCTTCTCCTTGAATGCTGTTAGTGCTCAACTTTTGAATTCCTCTAATCATCCTTCGGTCTTCATTAATAGGTTAGTTTCAATACAAAGACTTGTTTGCAAATAAACATTTATCAAATTAAATTGAAATATAAGAACACACATTTTGATAACTATATAAAATACTACATAATATATATAATACTAGCAAAAGATGGCATAATTTCTACCCATAGGTTTATCATAGGTTTAGTAAACATAGGTCCACATATGTTTTGACAAAGATAAAATGAAGTATCAAAAAAGTATCTTAAAACTATCATGAAATAAAGGGAAATTTTGGTCTCATCAATCATTATATTATTCAAAGGATCTTTATCAACAAACAAAGTTGCAAAGCAGAGATCAACCCACTAATTCATCCTAATAGGTGCATTGGTAATACCCCTCCTTTTCTATCATTGTACTTAGTTGTTAAATTTTTATATGACTCCTCTGTAGACATGTTAGCCCTTATTTGATATTTGAAATGCAATACTTTGATATGTTGAGTAATTGATAATGTCAGGTGGTAACAATTTCTTAATTGTAGTGATAATACTTTAAGTTAATGAAATTACTTTTATAATGATGTCATATAGTGTGTCTTAGAAAGATGTTATTATATCCTCACGATGGTGAGATGTTCATGTTAGAATATGATATTATTTATATTTAGGATTTACTATTATACTTACCCCATACTCACATATGTATGGTGTGTGTGTGTCTGTTTTACATTTATGTTTGATGTGTTTGATATGGTTGAGGGAGGGAGTCATAGTCACCTGATAGCCATAATCTACATGATATACCACTCCTCACCATTGTATATTTAGCTTATATATATATGCATGTGTACATGCTCATCTTTTATACAAGTTTGTAGGTACTAGGTATTGAGTTCCTTGAATTGCTAGGATGAGCATGCCCTATTGCAATAATTCAATGGTAAGAATGTGACGATAATGTTTAGGTCCAATACCAACCATAACCTAAATACTTGTCTTTCAAGGAGGACTTCTAATTGACTTTCCACCCTTTTTAAACCCATGAGTTTATCTTTGTGTGTGTTGTTTAATTTTGAGTTTTGGTCAGTTTTGGTAATGTTGCTTTTATGTGAATTTGATTATGTGATTTATATGGTATATGATGGAATTATAATATTTGAGTTAATCATATAATATTGAGAATTATTAAATGTTATTTGATTAAAAAGAAAATATTAAAATACAAAGAATATTTAATTAATTGAAGACTAATTAAATATGTACTTTAATTTAAAGGACTAAATTTGGAAGTCTAATTTGAAAAATTGGTTAAAGAGAAATTAGAGTATGAGAATATTTAATTAATTAAATATGCGCTTCAGTTTAAAAGATTTAATTTAAAAGTCTAATTTAAGAAGTTGGATTAAACAGAGAATTGGAGTATGAAAAAGATTAAAGATTTAATATTATTTTATTATAATTATTTAATTAATAATAATTCAATTTTAGTTGCATTTAAATAATAAACTTTAATTATTATTATTAATATAAATAATAAACTACACTTTAAATACTACTAGCATTATTTAATAAAATGGAGGAAAAGAAAATAAAAAAATATTTTAATTAAAAAGTTTTTTAAGTGTGCATGAAAGGATTAAATAATAAAAGTTTATTTTAAAGAGAGGCTTTTGCATGTTCGAAATGTGAAAACCCTAGTTAAGGTTATGGTTCTTTATTAGGGAGTTGGTAGTTCATTTGAGAGATACATAGGTTTTGGGGAGCAAAATTCAAAATTAGATCAAAAGAATTGTTGAAAGTTTTAGAGGGGTTGGATTTGCATGCATTCATAAATTGTCTTAAATTTTAGCTGTGGTTTTATAGTAGGGTTTGAAAACCCTTTGTAGAATTTTATTGAGAGATTTATCTACTTCATGTCTTCTTAGGTTCTTGCATAATACTTATTACTTTACTGTATTGAATTTTGGATAAAGAATAATGTTGTATATTTTGGAAAGGAAAACTTATTAATAAAGAAATGTTGATTGTGGAATAGTAAATTATTATGATTGTATTATTTTAAAACCCTTTTTAGTATATGGAACATTTGACTATAGATAGTTAGAAGAAACAACAAATTGACACAAAAAGGGTTTCAACTTCAAAGTTGACATTAGAAACACGTGATTATCAAGAGTTCTCTAAAAAAAGATAAATATTATTCTTACATCTAAAATAAATTAATTACAAAATTTATTGGAAAGATAAAAGATTAACTGAGAGGAAAGCATGTTGTAGCTAAATTGATGCATGCATGTGAAAAAATATACTAAAGATAGAAAACTAAGTATATTATGGTTGCATGATATGTGAGATCAAAGGAATGCAAAAATAGAGATTGCATGTTTATTTTTATTTTATAAAAATATAATATAATTTTTGAAATGATTTATTTATTTATTTTTTAATGATTAATTATTAATTTCAGAATTTTTTTTTTTTTTGAAAATAAATAAATAAAAATTTATTAATTTCAAAAATTAAATAAATATTATTCATTTTAATATAAAGTGAATGTTAGTATTAGTGATTCTTTAAGTCTAGTTAAACTCTTAGTTGCATAGAAACAATATTATATTTATTAATGCAAGAGAGAAGTTAACAAATAAATATTTATAATTCTATTATATTTTAAGAGAAATTGTGGTGGAGTTTACTTTGTAATCATCTAATTAATAACTATTTGACTTTATGAGAGAAATTATAAATAATTCAATTGAATTTATAATTTTATCTCTAGTTGCATTATGAATTAAAGGAAAAGTAAGTATTAATATTGGACTTAAATAGAAGTCAAATTAATATTTTAGAAATGAAATTGATATTTATATTAATCTATTAATATAAATTTATGTTATTAATTAAATCATTTATGATTTAAGAGTATTTAAATTAATAATATGGTAATATTGCATGATATTTTATATGGACAAAGATATTTGATATTTAAATACTTATTGATTTAAATAAGTAGATTAACATAACAATTTATATTAACATGAATATTCTTACTTTATTTCTAAACACATCCTTATGACACAAATTAAACAAGAAAAATGATGAAATCAAATCATATGACTGAAACTATGTTTTTATATATTCTATTTATAGTCTTGTGATGTTTATTTTTATGATGGCTTTCTTTGTGAGTTGTTTAGTTGGCCAAGTTAGGATGTGCACCAGAGGCATTTTGGAGTTCTCTTTTATGATTATTTGATTGGATGTCATGATGTACTTTATGATTTGAATTGAGATTTATGTTTTATGAGCTTTATGCTATTAAGCATTTATGAGAACTTGGGTTTTGTAATGCCCTGCCAAGGGATCCAAAGAATTAACCTAAAGTTTCACTAAATTTGGTAGCATTTTTTTAATTTAAAAACATGAAAGTAAAACCATCCACAACATAGTAGCGAAAGCAATTAACAACATCCAACTAAAAGTAAACATACATACATAACAGGTTACATTCTTAAGGATCCCTTAAGGTTAAATCACATCTAACATAACTATTAATGTTTCCATCTAATACTACATCCACATAAAATAATAATAAAAAGTCCAATGTTCATACATTACATTTCTAAATGCTCAATCATCCGTTGTACATGCCATAGGGTATGAAAGGCTTAAAAGAATAGACATGTGTGAAAATAAAATACATCTTCATTCTATTTCTAGTCCATGATGCAATAAAGTAAATAATACCACATGTCATACATGATACATCATCATAAAAGATATAAACATCCATCGTAACAGACAACCATTTATCACAAACATAATTAACTAAGTGCACGATTCCTCCCAATCGTAAATAGCATCATTAGACCATCGTGGGCCCTAGCCATCCCTCCGTGCGTAACATCCCAAATCACCAAAGAGATCATCGATATTAACATAGTAGGAATGCCACTTCTAAATCATACCACATCATATGTAGAAAATAAATCTAACATGCAAAGTAAAGCATAAGATAACATTATCTAACATATGCAAATCATCAATGTAAGGATACGTGTCCACCAGCTTAATCCATGAATAGAATGAAGATAGATGCCAACAAAGAATGTATCCACTACAGTGTCTCAAACGGATCTCAAATGGTAAGAGTGAAAAAAACACTACCACCCAACCTCGTGAAACCTAAATGGTCCACTCCCACCGTGCTGAGGAGATAATCTCAAGTCCCAAACAAGATATCAAATCACATAACACAAGTAATTTCTAAGTCCAGGAATCCTAAAAGTATACTAAATCAAAAGTTCCAATCACAAATCAACATCTAATCCCAGAGGCACAACAAAGACATGTAGGAAACTTACTATGCAAGCGGGAAAGTGTCATCACACGGATCATGCTAGAGTTACCTTGGCAGTCTCTCAATAGACCCCGACCCCCTAGTGATCCCTATGCGGTCACTAGTATACTCTCATACAGACGAGACATACTATGGAATGCAAGGTCGCAACCAAGCATTCTCTCTACTCCCATCCTAGTCTATACTAGCACTCGAGGCATGGGCGAGAACAAAAAATTATCTTATTAAGTCCATTTAAGTCAATATTAGGTGTGATGTTTTCACTTATTAAAACAACTTACAATGAGTTACCTTGGCAGCCTCTTAGGGCCTCGACCCCCATTGCAAGCCACTTCTCGACACTACAAGTAGATAACCTACCCTAAGCTCATGGAATCATAAATCACAAAATCACCACAGTCCTATACAAGCAACTGAAAAAATACCAAAAGATAATACACAATAAGAGCATCAAATCTCCATGAGCAATTGAAAAGCATCCATAGATAATCATGACCACAATAGTTCTCTATTGGCAACTGAAGGTATCACTGATAATCACAATAATCATTGGTTCTTAACAAGCAATCAAAAAGTATCTCAAAGTAATATTGATTGAAGACTCCAAATTGGTTGAGTCAAAACATGTCACAACATGACATCATCAAGATCAGATAAATAATTCAATCCCATCAAAGTGACTAGAAAGTAATCCAAATACAACTGATTTACATCTCATAAAAAGGTTACATAGATCATAGCTTATGCAAGAAGACTGAAGACAATATCAATCAACATGCCATCACATAACCATGGTTGAGTTTTAAAAAGATCGAGATTAAAAGACATCATCATGACATCACAATCATAACCCTTGAGCCTCTGGTAGACGTCCTATAACTGATAACCAACTAGTCAACCCAAACCCAAACAAGAAGCATAGTGAGAACACAAAATGCAAGCACATGTTTTTGGTTTGCTAAAATTAATAGTTGAATTAAGTTTGGAGGTCTCAATTTTTGTTTCCAAATTTAGATATCGAGTGGAAAAATTTGTACATTTTTACCTAACCCATTTACTTGTTTGGTAGATAAAAGTATTTTCCCCGTAACCCATTAAATCTATATTTTAAGATGTTACTAAGAGTGTATACAATATTTGAAAAAGACCCCCATCGTGTTCCATAGGACATAAGAAAAAATCAATGTAAACAAGCACAATTCATCCTTATAATCTAACCTTCATTCTAAGACCGATTAAATTGGATTTATATTAGTAAACTAAAATATTATAAATTGATTAATTATTAAAGAATTAATTTATTAATAAAATTCTATTTATAATATATATATATATATATAAATTTATATATAATAAATAATATTATATAATAATAATTAATATTTAATAATATATAATAATCAATATTTAAAAGTTATTAATATTTAATAACTTTAATATCAATATCACATTAAAATCGAATCACATATTTCAATTAAAAATAAATAAATAAAAAAACAAAACATATAATGCATGTGTTAAACGACTATCGCAGTACGCAGGTACCCTACTGTTGTAGGGCTTGCGACGATAGCGAGTACATCATACCATCTGTCATCGCAGTACCTACGATGACAGGTACCCTGCAAGACAGTGGGTATGGGGCGTGGGTCCTGTAATCACCTAAAAATGGTCATCTAGACTATTAGCCCCCTTTTCAACATTTTGGCTAAATTAATTTAATCATTTATTTAGACCAAATTGCTAATAATCAATTTATTTGATTATAACCTATAGTTTGACTATGCTATCCTAAGTTCATTATTTGATTAAAAGAACATGTCCCCTTTTAATTAAATAAAACACCTCATTCTTCTAACCCACTTAAAGTGCACACATAAAGTCCTTTTTATATTTTGCAATTAAAAGAAAAGGATTTGTGACTTTTGTCTTATATGACAAGTCAACTTATATTCTATTGGTTGACTTGTGTGTGCACATGGATCACTCCTCTTTTTGAATTCCACCGTTGATCATCCACCATCTTCATCTTGATCTCTACCGTCCGTACAACTTTAAAAGGGAGAGAGATTTCCCCCTCAAAGGATCCATCTTTTGAACACTGTTATGCTATAGGTTTTCTAACAGGTTTCTTTGGAGGTTTGTGGAGAACTTCTATTTCTTGTCTACATTCTCTCATACCATAGCATTTTAGCTTAGATTCATGTTGCATGTTAGTTTAGCTTCTATTTTGCAATAATCTATCTCACATAGCTTAATATTTGGATTGCAACACTCTCATCCATGCTTAGAATAGCTGCACTTTGGCATTCTCATTCTATCTTAATCTTTAGTTGCATTGCATTCTTGAGGAACTCCTTGAGACATTTGCATTCTTGCATCTTGTCTGTGGAACCTCCCATTGCATGGTTTACTAGCAAGAAGAGTATCTCTAAGGTTCATCTGAGAGCTTTCTTATTCTTGAAATATACTCTCTTGCACTTCCTGGATAGGGAGCTCTAAGCCGGCATCCGAACATTTTGAACTCATGGAATCGTTTGGATAGAAGGGTTTAGAGTGGGACACTTTCGAGTGTACATTTTTGGTGCCCACCGTGGGGCTTGAATCAAGTTTCTAGCTTCATTTGCTTTTATTTTTCATCTCTAGTTTTTTACAGCAGCATATTGGATCTAATCAAATGCTTTTGTAAAATTATCACTTTGGTTTTAAGGCCAACCCATAAGTAAATTGGTTTGAAGGCCAAAAACTTAGTTGGTTTAAAGATTTGATCATATCTTTTAAACCGCTTGGATTTTGGTTCTGAAATGTTTTTTGCAAGTTGGGTATGTGTCCAAAATTTTTCAGTTTGATTTTTAGATAATTTTGACATGATTTGCGAACGTTATGATATTTTCTTGTTTTTTCATAAAAAGTCATTTTTGGTCGCACATCAGCATTTTTTTCAAAAAAACTTACATTTTCAGAAAGGGTTTTCAATTCTAATGGGGGTTATTTCTTTGTGTTTTGAATTTTGAGGTTGTATTAAATATCAAAAACTCGATTTGATAAATTTGGCCTGTTTTGACAAAATTGATCTCTAGAGCGCAAATGAAGATATTTTTAAAAATTTCTTCCATTTTTGGAAAGCTCTCTGATTTTTTATAGGGGTCTCTTCTTTTTATTTTCATTTTTGGATACAAAATCATAGTAAACAAGTCCAATCTTGTTGACTAGGTCAAAATCAAAGAGTAAAAATGAGAGCATTTGTGATTAACTTGCACTTTCTTTGCATGCACTTGGTTGGAAGATAAATTGGATTTTTGAGGCAACTCACCACTTTTTATTGCAGATTTTTATGTTATTTCATACTAAATTTTGGTGCTAACAAGTTGTGATTACAGGTTGCCATCCTTATGAAAAAAATTGAAACATTGCATAAAAAGAACGCATGTCAAAGCTTTAAATGCGCAAGGGCTACTAACATTGTTTGCAGGGCTGCCCAAAGCACAAAAACCCAAAATTTCTTGCTTTTTTTTTTCATGTGTGGCATATACTAGTTATTTGTTTTTAGGCACATTAAAACTTACGATTGAGATCTTTTGGTGATAGGAGAGTATGCTCTTCACCCTTGTGGTGAATCAGAAATCTTGACTTACCATTTGGTTTCAAGAGTAAGAGGCAACTGAATCTTCTTGGTGTGTTTGGGAGAAAATGATTGGAATAGGAGAGTATGCTCTTCACCCTTGTGGTGAATCAGAAATCTTGACTTTCAAAAGTTGATCCACTCTTTGTGTAGTTTAGAGTCCTTTAGAGGGCCTGCTCTCGGACAACCTGAGAGGAACGACCCAAGTGGGAACAAGCCGATTAACTGGCTCTTCCAACCCACTATAAACTCAAGGCTATCAAAGACATAAAACCTTGGTAGATTTAGTGTTTATCTTCGCTTAGTGTGATCGCTTATGGGATTTCGACCATAAGGAGATCACTAGGCAAGAATGCTTAAGGTACTCTTGTGATCGCGAGATCGGTTACTCATTGCAAGGTGAGGTGTCTTGTAATTGGGAGCAAGAGGAACACTATGAACGGAAGCCCTATCTAAACACCCTAAGTTAGTAACTACCTTTTTTAGCCGCTTAACTTCTTGGTGCAAGGATCGATCCTAGTGGACTACCCGGATCACCCCAAGATTTTACACTCACCATATGTGTTCCCTTGGTTGTGCTTATGGCACTTTCATGACAAATCCAATATCTCTTGTGGGAAACTACTTGGTGTGAGGCAAAAAAGCATCAAGTGTGGGCCAAGTTGTTGAATAATGAACCATGACATTTAGGTAGATATTGCTTGATGTGTTCTCGAATGTGCTAGACCTGTAAAATTTTTTGGAACATATACATGATGATAGTTTTAGGGATTTCTTTTGAGACCTCACATATGCTTGTATCATGCAAGGTTGCTTTGTCCCTTGCTTGATTGTTTGAAGAATAATCCATGTGTCACTATCTTGCTTGGAAAAAAATTGTTTTTGAACATCCAACTTGCTATGCTATCAACTATTGTCAAACTTTGTCAACCAAGTCAAAACATCAAATGCAAACATTTTCTTGTGTTTCTTGCTAAGGGGAGTCTCATCATTTGACTTTGATTTGCTATGTCTCTAGTTTTTGAACATGCTTAAAGTGGCTCTTTGGTCTTAGCGCTCTTGGTCTTTCTATCTTCATGGTCTATGTCCACTTGCTAGTTATCTTTTTGCTGAAATGGTGCCTTGATATCTTGACTACACTCTTGGGTTGGAGAGTTGTTCACTTGTCACCCTGCTTGCTCTATCTATTTGGCTATTTGGGCATCTTGCCTAGCTATTGACTTGATTCATTCATGTCGTAAGTTTCTTGGACATATTGTTTGGAAAGTCACTTTAATCTCTCTCTACTATCTTGGCAAGTGAACACTCTACCTCCTATAGTTTCAACATCAAGTTATCCTCTAGGCTCTTTTATGCTTGGCTTTGCATCTAAAACTATGGGATCTAAACCTTGTGCTACCAAACCTCAACCAAATCTAGATGATCATGATATCCTCCATGCCGCTAAACAGTTTCAAGATCTATATGTGCAATACAAAGAACTAGAAGAGACAAATGATCTTTTGTACCTTCATCTCTCTAAGCGCATGACAGAAATGAAGTCTAAACTTGAGAAAAGGTTGGAGGAGAAGATTACATTATTACATAAATCTTCCTTAAGGTCTTTATATGCATGTGAGTCACCTTCTTTGAGGTCATCCTCTTCTTCTAGGTCTACATGCTCTACTTCAAGACATCAAATGTCTTCATCTTCTAGATCTAAAGACCTCTTTAGAGAACAAGCAAGTGATACCTCCTTTGAGCCTATGCAAAAATTTTATGATGGACCTATCTTTGACGAAGATAATGATGAAGACATGAACACATGCTATTCACTTGAGAAACAACAAGAAGATCCTAGACATATTTCTAATAGAACTTTTGCTCCCTTGGAAGATTCTTATGATGACACTTTGCAAAAACTTCTTAGCAATAAGATCATCATGTTACCTAAGTCTAGCTCATATGGAAATCCATTCTTGGATATCTATTGTGCTTATCATCAACATAATGAGCATAGTACTTTAGATTGCATTGAGCTAAAACATAAAATCCAAGATCTTATGGATAATGGAATTATTGGAACCTCTAGTGATTCATGTGCCGAGGATACTTCTCTTGAGCAAGATTACGTTGATGAACCTATGTCTAGTAGTGGCTCCATGACATCTTCCACTTCTTCCAACACTCATGCATCTCCCAACACTTCAAATCTTTCCAACATACCTCTATCAAATAAAGAACGTAATGCTTTCCACATTGACTATGTGTATCCTCAAGGGCTATCTCTAAAAAAAACTCAAGCTAACCTTCATTTGGCTACAAACCTTTTCCATGCTACCAATCCTAAACATCCTCAACCTTCATGCACTACTCCATTCACTCTTCATTCTCCCTTGTCCTTAGAAGTGGCTCCATGTCAAGAGGACCCTCAAAAAGAAAAAGCTATAAATGTCAAGAAAGATCAAGATCAAGCACCCTTTCATCTCTTTCAAGATTTTTCCCCTCCGTATCCTATATCTTGTCCACCTCCTAAGTATTATGAAGATACCACTTCCATTATCTCCCTTGAGCTTACTGAAAATTATGAGAAAAGTTCTCTTCATATGCTATCCAAAGCTACTTGTCAAGATCAAAGCATCCCCTCATGTTCTACTTCTCCATATCCACTTCAAAATTGTGCTCAAGATTCAAGTGCTCCTATTAAAAATGGTGTTCCTATCAAAGGTACTCATGAGTCTATTGATGGCTTTGACCATGTTGCTCATTCTAAAGATGTTGATATCCCTTCCCACTATCTCTTTGCATCTTCTAAATCTATCCTTGGTCCTTATCCATCTAAACTAAAGAATTCAAACCTTCCATCCATATTGGGGCCTTATGTTCCTCCATCTCCTACATTCACTCCTAGCTCATTCCCTAGCTCTCCTATAATACCTCAAGATCAACAAAGACACTCATCCTTGATGACTTTTCACCCATCTATACATCTAAATCAATCATATCAGCCTTATTCATCCACAAATCCTAAGTCCTTTGGAAGTGAGAATAAACATAAGAATCCATTTAAAAATGAAGATCACTATGTCCCATCTAATTGACATGTGAATGCTAAGAAGGAGAATGCACAAAAGAGACTACAAAGGTCCACTATTAAAAAAGCTAAATCAAAGAAAATATGGGTTCCTAAAACCATTATTGAAGAAATGTGTTTTGAAGTATCCAAAGGAAAATCTAAAGCTATATGGATTTCCAAGTCTCTTTTGAAAGACTTGAATATTGAAAATACTTCAAAGTTGACATTCAAGCTTCCAAAGGCTTCCATTCCATATTCTTCCAAAAATCTTCCTAAAAATATTCCACAGCCTTCCACTCCACTTTTTTTTCAAATCTCTTCTACCACCTCATACATCTAAACCTCAAGCTACTTCATCCATGATTCCTCCATCATTCCAATACCCTTTAAGGTGTGTGTCAATGTTAATCTTGTCCAATATTTCAACTACCCTCATGAAATCCTCTAAAGCTTACACTTTCTTTCTATACATGAACTATTATCCTCCATATACTCTTCCTACTACCATTTCTCTTTCATCACCCCATCAACATATTTGAGCATACCTTTCTATGGTCTTGGCTTATCATGACTTATCTTTCCTATAGGAGCACTATCTACATTCAAAAAGCTTGAGCTCTTTCTAAAAATTCAAGAAACAAAAAAAAGAAAAAAAAAAAAAAAAAATTTAAAATGTGCCTTGGTCAAAACCACTTCTTGTGGCACCTTGGTAGCAAAAGTAAAGAGAAATAAATGCATCCTATGGTGAAAACTACTTCTTGTGGCACCTTGGATAAGTACCATGATGAAAACCTGGCAAACAGGCATCATGCGTAATTCTTCCATCATCCACCTATCCCCTCTTCTCTCTTTGATCTTGACAATGTTGAGCTATCTTTGCATATTGGCTATCTTATCCACGAGATTTTCTATTGTGCTCTCCGATTCACTCATAGCCTCTATCTTGAGCTTTATTCTTATTTCTCTATCCCATTGCTATACTATCTAGTTGACCCCTTGGTCTTGATCATAATAAATAAATCATGGTTCTCATAGGTCTCTTGACATGGCTACTCTTTTGGACTACATGCTTCATGCTATCTCATTTGTTGGCTTCACCGCTTATCCTACATGCTATCTTTCTCATTACTTCCATTGCTTATCCAAAACATGCTTCATATGACTATTTCACCTCTTTCCCTAGCTTGGGTACTCTTGAGGAGTTAGTCCTTGAGGATCACTTTCACTTGCTTCACATTCCTTTCTTATGCATCTTTTCTTATTTATCGACTTGTTTCTCCATCGTGTCCTATACCTTGCTAGAAATTGGGAGAAAATGATGTGATCTTGCTTGAGAACTAATAATCTCTAAAACCTTCTAAAAAATCCAAAAAATCATATATGATGCTGAAAAAATCAAAAAAATCAGAAAATGTCCTGAAAAAATGATCATCTTAGTGAAAACCTCACAATAGGCACTTTGATGTATCACCAAAAAAATTCAAAAATACAAAAAAAAATTGAAAAAAAAGTCCTGAAAAAATCTGTCAAGTGGTGAAAATCTAGAAACAGGTGCTACTTGAGACCCTTGCACCTATGTCTATCAATCTCAATCACCTATTTTGCTACACATTTCCTAGCTTGGAATTGTTTCTTGTCCTCGTCTTGGGGACACAATTGCTTAGCCTATTGAGGTATTCTTGTGCATTAGGGTTTCTTTGACAACTCAGAAAACAATGTTTCTCAACACTTCCCCCACTTTGACATCAAGTGTTTTTCAACACTTTATAGATAGTTTACCTACGGTCTCCGATGTCGCGATATTTCTCACTATCAGAATCAAGTCTGGAAGAAATGGCCAAGTGACTTACACACACGCACTTTTACATTTAAATGACTGAGATATGCTGATATTTATCTGCTTTGTGTGATGTCTATGATGATTTCTTTGCCATGTGTTCCCTCCCTAATAGTCTTTCAAGGATGTCATTGACTAGAAGACTAGGGGCATGGGGCATATTTTCTTGATTTCTACTTGTGGGTATACTTTGTTTGTCTATAGTGTTGTAAGCATTTATGCTTGACCTATTCAACATTTTGACTTACAAATGTATCATCCTTGACTATTTTGTAAGACCACACTCGGGGTTTATCTTGGCGCTTATGCCTTGATACAAGTGTAATCTTGCTAAATTAAACTTAGGGAATCTAATCACGTAGTTATCTTGACTTACATGTCTCTGATGCTTAGATTGGATTTCCACATACCTATCTGATATCAATCATATTCATATCCTCATAGTTATACTAGTGATGGTTGTATGATCTCATGATGTCCCTAATAAATGCTCAATGATGAAATTAAGAGTCTAAATGTTATGCACTTCTTGCTGGTAAACCACTTTGCATATTAGCTTGCATTTTAGGTTCATTTTCTAGCTTAGTCTTGCATTCTTGCATATGGGGAGAGCTCTCTCTTCATCTTTTCACAGACATATTAGCTAACTCCTTTCATATATTTCTTTACTTTCTTCTTGTTCATGTCTTTTCACCTTCTTAATCTTTCGCTTCATCTCTTTTCTATCTTGTCATCACATTATATAAAGTTTTGACCTCTTAAATAATTTCAACGTCTTAGATTCATTTTCGAGATCGAAATCAAAATTCGAGTTCATCTTGATGGTCAAAATTGTCTTTTAAAATTATACTTTCTTCTGAGTAGTTAGCTGACCCTTTGAGGTCTAATCTCTAAATCATCACTGGGGCATCTTCATTTCTTCATGTCTTCATCATTTCTATTTTTCATATCTACTTCAATTCACTGTTTCATGTCTAAAATCACCTTTCTACTCATTTCGACCTTATTTTTATGCTATATCCTTCAAGGTCAACTCTAGTCAAACTGGGGCATTTTATCAATTTTTTATATAGTCATTATTGGGTTCTAATCATCTATCTGTCATCTTGGACATTGCTATATTCTAATTTTCTCATTTCTAGCTAGTTTTTGCATCCCCTTACCTCATTTCAATTTCGATCCCGAGGGGGCAAAAATACTCTATCACTGTTTAGGAGCATTTGTTTGATCTTCTCACTTGCTCTCACTCTATCTGATTTTCTAAGTGTTAGTATTCTTCTTGAATTCTGACATCATCTCTTCCTAGTGTTCAGTACTACTGCTATCAAGCTGTGCATTTAGGACTTGCTATCTATTTCTGCATTTCACTCTTTGGAATTAGACATCTATATCTATCATCGCCTACTTGGCTTCAATTTTCTTTGACATAATGTGTTCCCAGATTGATCATGCATTAGTCAAAGAGGGGCAAATGTAATCACCTAAAAATGGTCATCTAGACTATTAGCCCCCTTTTCAACATTTTGGCTAAATTAATTTAATCATTTATTTAGACCAAATTGCTAATAATCAATTTATTTGATTATAACCTATAGTTTGACTATGCTATCCTAAGTTCATTATTTGATTAAAAGAACATGTCCCCTTTTAATTAAATAAAACACCTCATTCTTCTAACCCACTTAAAGTGCACACATAAAGTCCTTTTTCTATTTTGCAATTAAAAGAAAAGGCTTTGTGACTTTTGTCTTATATGACAAGTCAACTTATATTCTATTGGTTGACTTGTGTGTGCACATGGATCACTCCTCTTTTTGAATTCCACCGTTGATCATCCACCATCTTCATCTTGATCTCTACCGTCCGTACAACTTTAAAAGGGAGAGAGCTTTCCCCCTCAAAGGATCCATCTTTTGAACACTGTTATGTTGTAGGTTTTCTAATAGGTTTCTTTGGAGGTTTGTGGAGAACTTCTATTTCTTGTCTACATTCTCTCATACCATAGCATTTTAGCTTAGATTCATGTTGCATGTTAGTTTATCTTCTATTTTGCAATAATCTATCTCACATAGCTTAATATTTGGATTGCAACACTCTCATCCATGCTTAGAATAGCTGCACTTTGGCATTCTCATTCTAGCTTAATCTTTAGTTGCATTGCATTCTTGAGGAACTCCTTGAGACATTTGCATTCTTGCATCTTGTCTTTGGAACCTCCCATTGCATGGTTTACTAGCAAGAAGAGTATCTCTAAGGTTCATCTGAGAGCTTTCTTGTTCTTGAAATATACTCTCTTGCACTCCCTGGATAGGGAGCTCTAAGCCGGCATCCGGACATTTCGAACTCATGGAATCGTTTGGATAGAAGGGTTTAGAGTGGGACACTTTCGAGTTTACAGGTCTGTTCCCCCCAAAATTTGATTAAATTTTTTTTTATAACGTTTTAAAAAAATGTTTTCCCCCATATGCGAATTCAGATTTTTCAATAAATATTTTTCACTATGAATAGTTTATCACCAAAATTTTAACAATTATATATATATATGTATATATATGTCTATATAGATATATATATACATGCAGGTTATTACTAAGCATTACGCCATTCTTTTATAATAAACATACATATATATATATATATACATATATATATATATATATATTATACATATATATATATACATATATATATATATATGTATATATGTGTATATGTATATATATGTATATATATGTATATATATATGTATAATATATATATATATATGTATATATATATGTATATATATATGTATATATGTATATATGTATATATGTATATATATATGTATGCAGATTTGCATATTTTAAAAAGAGAATATATACATAGTTTAAAAACAAAAAGGCTTTCCAATCCGATGAATTGAGAATTTCTCCTAAATAGTAATTGATCTCTAAATTTACCCATTAATTCTTTTAAATAGGTTTGTCCATACGCAACTGAAAACCCTTGCCCCATAGTTTCCTCAGATTTATGCATATGAAAATTTCTTATATAGAATTTAACTACCCACAACAAAATGCATACAACCAAGATATGAAAATCCTCAGAAAGCATTCAGAAGACACGAAGAAGACAGGAAGTACAAGAAGTGAAATATCTAATGCCAAAATCACAAGTGTCTACCTAGACACTAATGCTAAATCACTTCTCCTCAGAATCCACAGAGCAAGCTCCTTCCTTCTCCAACGTTCCCAGGTCCTCCAAACATGCTCCTCGAGCTTCTAGGAGTGCTTGAATATAAAGAACTCTCAGGAAGCACCTAGAATGTCTCTAGAAATAACTAGAAGGTGTTGACAACTAAGCACGAGTCTTTTCCAACCTTCTAGATGAGTCACAAGGTTGTAGAAACCATGCGCTTAATTTGTGCGCTAACTCCTGTGTTGTTGACATATGTGCAATCAAGAGGTGTGTTTACTCCTAGGTAGACTTGTAACTTTTATTTTAATTCCTTTATTATTTCTATTATTAATATTTATTTATTATTTTATTATTACTTTTATTATTATTAATTTTAATTTATTTTATTTAATTCTTTTTCTCAATTAATTCCCATTTAATTAATTAAAATCAAAATATCAAAAGATCATGATATTATATTAACTTTTTTCAAAATAATTAAATTATTAATTAAATTTGTTAATTTAAGACTTAATTAATAGAAAATTCACCATAGACCTCCAGGATAAAATATGAAAACCCATCATAGAACAATTCATACAAAATCAGTCTAAAGGGTTAAAAATCACGAATTATGTCATCCGACACATTCAGAAGGTAAAGTATCTCAGATACTTGTCCTACCTTTTTAGGACAAATGGTTTAAGGATTTAGGATTTGGACTTGAGAATTTATCTCCCCTCTCTTACCATTGAGATAGTGCAATAGGGTACACTCATCCTGGCAATTCAAAGATAGGGTACGATAGGGTATCTATTCTCACATACCCTATGACATGTGTAGTGAATGTTAAATTCATTTGATGTGTTCTCATTGTATTAATTGTATTCATGCATCTTCTTATGAGATGATATATTTGTTATTTATTTATGATCATGAGACATTGTATTTGAGACTTAACTAATTAATATAAACTTCTTAAACATGATCAACGTGAAGGAACCCTTCAGGAATTAAATCTGTATTATAATTGCATTTGTGTAAATGTTGTGTATGTGTATATTATTTCCACATTATTAACTTGAAGTTTTTTAAACTTAAAAAAAAAAAAGTTCAGTAAACATTAAAATCATGTTAAATCCTCTTGGGTTCCCAAGTGGGGCATTACAACACCTGTCAAATCCTCTAACAGGGTGGACCTAATAGTCCTTTGTAGAAACTCCTAACAAAATACACACTTAATTGTATTGTATAAGTCCTTTTAGAAGGTGGACCTAATAGTCCTACTTACTCTTAATTGATTAGATCACCTAGAGTGATCAATTGTAAGCTTTGATAGGCCAACTTTATTATTGCAGTAGTGAAACATTGTGGGTGTCACCCCTACCTTAGTTTTACCTTCTACTTGGAGGGTTTTTGGGTTACCAAATACCGTGTCAAAGTGTTATGTTGTTACTTTATTAATTTATGTTTCATGCATGCAATTAGATTAGATAATATAATAAAGTGGGAATAAGAGAATGAAGGTTTAAGTGGTTCCTAATTCACTCTCCCCCCTCTCAGTCACTCGGTCATCATTACATTTCCAATAGTATGGAGCACGTGGTTGCATATTGGGATGACCTTAAATATTTGGGAATAGTCTATAAATATTTTTGTTTATTTAATTACTAGAGGTCCCTCTTCTCCTTTGGGTTGTGATATTCTAGAGGAAGAATGGACATGCAAGAAGGTGAGTTGTTCTTTTCTCAAAAATTTCATTTGTGAATCTTTTACACATGTAGGTTCTAAAAATAGGACCAAGCTAGAATGTTAAAAAAAAAAAAAAAAAAAAATTGTTGGATATGGAATTCAATGAAATTGGATATAGACTTTAGGGTTTTGGAAACCATAAAATTGTAAGAAGCATAGATGTCATATTCAATGAGAGTGTTGTACAAAGATTTGTTGCAACAATATGAGAAGAAATAAAATTATTACATAGTGTTGGATGATACTAAAAAAGATGATGTTCTAATGGTCCCTCATGCTTCACAAGGACATCAACAAAAAATACCACAAAGTCTAGTGAATGTTAGATAGTCAAAAAGGCTAAGTAGACCTCATAAGTAATTCTCTCCCTCTTTGTAGTCTACTTATCATATGTTGGTGAACCAAAAGGATATGATGAAGTTATGCAGGTGGATACTAAGATTCAATAGGATTTTTCAATGACAGAAGAAACAGACTCAGTTTTGAAAAAACAAACTTGACTATTATGTAAGTTACATGTAGGTAAAAGCGCTTACAAAATAAATGGGTTTATTGGCTGAAGAGGATGGTAGAGGTAAGAAAATATTTAAATCTAGGTTAGTTATAAAAAGGTTTGCATAGAAAAAGGACATTTATTTTGATGAGTTCTTTTCTCCAATTGTTAAAATGACTTCTATTCATACTATTTTAAGTATTGCGACACCTAAATATATGCATCTAGAAACAACTTGATGTTAAAATAGATTTTATCTATGGTTATTTAGAAGAATAAATATATATGGAAAAACCACAAGGATTTAAGGTCTAGGGTAAGGAAAATTTAGTGTGTAGGTTGACGAAAAATTTATATGGCTTAAAACAAGCACCTTGACAATGGTATATTAAATTTAATAGTTTCATGACTAAGCATGGATGCAGTTAGTTTCATTCATACCATTTTATTTATTATAAGAGGTTGTATAGTGATAGCTACTTTATTTAATGTTTATATGTTGATCATATACTTATCATAGGGTCTAACATGGGTCATATTATGGGGTTAAAACAATATTTGGAATTTCTTTTGTAAGGAAGGATCTGAGGGTAGAAAAACATATTTTTGGTATGAAAATTTGTAAATATAGGAATAATAGGAAATTGAATCTATCTTAGGTTGATTATGTTACAAATGTATTGCACATATTTAATATGGAGAATGAAAAATATTTTTAGCACACCCTTGCCTAATTATTTGAAATTGATTAAGGAGATGCAATTAAAGACACATAAAGAGAAGGATTAAATGTCTAAGGTACCTTATGCTTAATTATTAGGTAGTTTAGTGTATTCCATGGTATATATTGGACTAGATATTACACATGATGTAGGAGTCATTAGTAGGTATATGATTTATCCTATATTTGAGCATTAGAATGCAATCAAATGGATTGTTAGGTACTTGAGAGGTAAATCTAGAAAATATTTACATTTTAGGGGCTCTACCATTGATTTACAAGGCTACGTTGACTCAAATTTGGTAGGGTATTTATATACCAAGTGGAGTACTACATGATATGTATTTGTTGTTAGTGGGGCAATAGTGAGTTGGGTTTCTCAATTACAAGAGGTGATTTCTTTATCCACTACAGAGGCAAAGTATGTTGCTACTAAAGAGGTTACCAAGGAGATGATATATCCACAATATTTTATTGAATATTTTTGACACTCATAGACTAGAAATTATCTAGATATAGATAGCCAGAGTGTTATTAATCTTGTAAAGGATTCTACTTTAAATTCAGAGACAAAATACATATAGTTATATTACCATTTCATTCGACCATTTTTGGATGATGGATATTTAAAGATGAAAAAGATACATACAGGTGAAAATATAATAGATATGTTTACAAAGATGATTCAAAGGGAGAATCTTTACTTCTTGTGAGCTTTAGTTAGTCTTTTAGACTGAACATAATAAAAGAATAATATAGTTCAGTTAGAATTAGTAATCTTTCCTTGGTTGTATTTATTTATTGGGATAAACCAAGGAATCTCTTATGTAATTATTTGTCCTCTAATGAAAGTGTGAGCACATGTATTTTTTGTATTTAATTTACTAAGGAAAATAGTTTATTCCTCCTTATGAGGATCATAACACTTGGTACACACACACTTATGAATGTGGCAATGATTCACATGGGAATTACTAAATAACTCCTATTCTCATCTATATATAAGAGACCCTCCTCTCTCATTCTCTACACCAAAAACTCACTATGTAGTGCTTGTAATGAGCTTATAACTCCATTTCTCTCTCATTTTATGTCTCTCTCATTATTTATAGGCATTTTCCTCATTCATATAATTCATATGGGTTTTTTTTTCTTATTTTATCCCTTCGAAAATCCTTTACGTCTCTTTGGCTTTGAGCTTATGGTAACTATTTGCATAATAAGCTCTCTTGGATCATTTTATTTCATTTCATTTCATTTTGATAATATTATTTCATGGTATCAAAGCTATCTAATCCTTTTTTGAGTTTGTTTGAATGTTATCACATTGGAAACATAGTTTTTGAGAGGAGTAGAGAAGCTTGAGCTTCATTTCTAACATTGTTTGTCTTGTAGATTTCATTATTTATATCTTAGTTTTTTTTCTTTCTTTCACCATAATATATAATTATGTTGTTGTTGTTCCTAACCCTCTTTGGAAGGTTTCCTACAAAAGGGTCTTGTCTTTTCTCAATTTTTTTGGGTTTGGCTTATTTACAACCAAACCCATTTTATTATCTCTTGTTTTGGAAGGTTTGTTGCCAAAACTAAGAGAAGCATTATTCTAATGTATTTATTTACAATTTGTTTCTATAATACTGATTTATTATAGGCAAGTTTAAATCTAATTTATTTTTTATATTAAATGTTTATTTCAAAATATCTTATTATATAATTGTTACAAGTTTAAATTTTATTTTAAGATTTAATCAAAGTCTGTTGATTTGTAAACTTTGCCCCATTAATCAAGTTTTGTACCATCTCAGAAGTTGTATTATAGAGTTCATGGTACTTGGTATTGATATCAACAAATAGTAAGAGTTTAATAATCTCATAAATAGAAATCTATGTCATCTTCATGTTTCCATGTGTGTGTCTTATTAACAATACTCTATTTCTTTAACTTGCAGATTTAAAAATATTCTTAAACCTTCAATAATATCTCTCTTAGCCTTTCTATAAATGGCAACTGCCCATTACATTAAAAATTAAAATTTGGTTACTTTTACATTGTATACATCTTTTTCTAAACACTCTATCTAGAGGATTTTCCAAAGTTTTTGTTTGCAACATTATTTCAGCTAGTATCAACCAAACCAATGCTCTACATTTTTTTGTTTGCGACATTATTTCAGTTGGCAGTTTTTCCCCTTCCATCTATTTTTCAAATAGAGCGCTTTGAGAATATTTTCTTTTTATTTTACAAGTGCAAGAATGATTTCTACATGTGCATCTATCAGACGTAGATGCAAAGTCTTGTTAACCTTTGAGGAGTATTTATAACTATTAAAGAAAATCTCTCATATAACAGAGACTAATACATATCTTCATGTCAAGCTCATTATTTTAAAATGTCTAGCATAGAACCTACAACATAAATTTAAAAACCTTTGAGACAACTATTTGGTTGGTTTGTAAATGGTTGGCAACTGTAAATAAATAAATAACTGTTAGTATTGATAAAAAGAACCAGAAATAAGTATCCATTTAGGAATTATAAGAACTAGGAGCATATTGAATTCTGCTACATGGTAAAGTATGAGTAGTAGGGGAATTCAAGACTAGAGAGATGTATATTTTCCAATCTTAGATAATTTAATGTGTTTCTATGCATAATTTTTGGGTCTCAATCAATTTCAAGGAGTTAAATTTAGTTCTCTCCATTACCACCTTCACCTAACCCAAAGGAAGTAGAAGCTATTTGCTTCTTTTGGTCGCTCCATCATTTCCATCACTAACAAAAGTGGCTGCACCAATGACATTCTAGTTAGATCCATATTCTATTTTCTATCATTTTATTTGTGGAAATGTTGTTTGAAAGTCATGGAATTTGGCTTAACTTTTATCAACTATATTTAAAACAATATTGACAGACCAAAAAAGATGCCTAAAGCTCTATACTCCATTTCTACCACATTATTTCTTACTTGTCTTAACATATGTCAAGTGTTTTAGATGCTTGTAAAATCCAAAGTTTGGACATCTGTCCTTTGTAATGTCTCTTCCCTTTTTCATCTATCTTGGTTCTTTTCTCTCATTCAATGGTAATAAGTAATGCCTCAATAACTATCATGACCCACCTTGAGAGACTCCTATTTTGTAGGGAGTTGTTGAAACTTTGAATTCAGTTGACAAACTTTGATTGGAGATTTAATGGTTGTTAGTCTATTTGAGCTAGACACCAAATTGATAGGTTGTTCAACTTAGACCTCTTATTGATGTATTGATAGTCGATATGCAGTTCGACTATATAACTATAAAATGCTATGCTAATGTTATCATTTGATTATGATCTCATGGTTATGACATTTTCATGTTAATTATTTATAATGATATTATGTTATGTTAAATATATATAATGTAGCATGACTTTGATGATATGCATGTATCATTAAGTATAATTATAAATCATAAATATGACATATTTGTATATGGATTTTTGGTATTTAAATCGATACTAACTTGTTGTGCATTGCTAGTGTCTATATTTTGTGCAAGATTGAAGATGAGGGTGTGGCTAAGGTAGAGGAGGCTAGCTCCTTGGTAGGGTTGGTATGGATCATCTGGTACAGACACACACACCTAGCAATAATGCATCCTTTGTTACAATTTGTGACTCTAACCTTATTCTTCATTTAACTATGTAGTTAAGTTAGATGAAGTCGAGTGTGGATTTGTTTTTATCATGCATAAAAGAATCAAATATTTCTTTCTTATTTAAAAATAAATCCTAAGTTTATTTTTTAATCTCAAATAATGTTTATCAAGGTTTTTTACAAAGAAATGAATAAATGAAATAAAATAAAAAGGATGCTCAAGAATTTTGTATTATTTTCAATTTTTTTGTATTTAATTATAGAGAAGATATTACAAACATGAGCATGAGAGTTTTTACTCCTTGTTTTATTGAAATGTTAATAGTAAATGTTGGAGAGTAAACTATAAACTATTATACTAAGAGATGAAAATCAATTGATTAACTTAATGGGAGTTATCGCTTTTAGCTACTACCGGTGCATGAAGATTTTTGAATTTAACTTAAACAATAGAAATAGCGAGGAATTAATGAGAGGAGTTGTAGCAGGGGAGGCCAGGATTAGAGGCAAAATGGGAATGTTGCATGGATTATGGAAAGAAGGAGGTCTTTAAATAAGAACTTCAAATTCATTTGGATCATGCAACAAGATAAGAAATTGAAGTAAACAATTAGTTCTGAAAACTGAAAAATAAAATAAAATTTAATATTAAGAGAAGAAAGCCTTTTGACAGAAATATGCTTGAGCTTGGTGTATTGGGAAGCATTTAGCTAAGAAGTTGGGTAAGGAAGGAATTTTCCATGTTAGAATATTAAATTAATTATCAAACCCATATATGGTCGGCACATACCAAGTATATCCAAGCACCGCCAATCTCAACCACTTGTCATTAATATTTTATCTAACTCCATGGCATAGTAAAGATAACATTTATTATGTATTTGATTATAAATAGAATGGATTGGGCCTATGATTAGTAGAGCCCATATTTAGGTTTCTCAAGTTGGTATTAGATCTAAGAGTGAGAGAAATGTCCATTCTATTTGTTTATCAGACCAACAAGTGAAGAATGGTGATTTCTAAGTCAAAAGTGATTGATGTTTCTACTATGATAGAAATTAAAGCTTCCCAAGTATATACTAGTTTACAAATATTGCTATGAAAGTGTTGACCATAACATGTGCTGAAGTTTCTCAAAGTGAATAAATGACATGAGGAGATTGTTGTTTCAGAGTCAAGGTGTTTGTTTGGAGTTTGTGTGTTTTGGAAGGTATGCCGATGATTATTTGCTACAACCAAGTGAGATTCAACAAAAATTGCTCAAAAGAGATTGTTATCATGTGTGAGAGTGATTGTTCAAGCCATTATGAAAGATGATTGACATTGTATTTGAATGGAAGATGGTTGGTGGTGTATTTGGCCAAAGAATGTGATTTGTGATGTAGCTAGATAACAAGGTAGAAGATTGTGTGAAAGGATAACTCATGCTAAAGAAAGATACTAATAGTAGTAAGAGAAAATTATAAGTGTAATATTATTGGTAATGTGTGAAATTGGAGTTGACAGTTAAAGACAAATAAGCATTGTGTGAAGCTTCTACTCATAAATTAGTGGCATGTGGAGCACCTTTGTGCAAGCAAGAGTGCCAAAGAGTGCATACCCAATTCTTGTGAAAGAAAATTTCAAAAGAGTGCAAAGTGAAGTGGAGATCAAATTTGGGGTTGAAGCTTTTTGGGAGATGTGATTCATTGTTTAATTGTTCTGGAAAAGGTGAGCTCCAAATAAGTTTTTCATTCATGTTTGTAATATCATTTTAAAGGTTGTGAATGATTTATATTGTATCTAGTGTTATAGATTAGCTATGGGAGTTACCTTGATTTCCTTAAATACAAAATATTTGAATAAAAAATGTGATGGTGTGTTAAATCATTGTGATGGTGCAAAGGTCTATGTGTGTACTAATTTGGGGTTGAAGTGTTGAGATCTAAAGTGAGAAAATGTTTAGTTAATTATGAAAGCTCTGTCCATAGAAAAAAATGGTCATGAAATAGAAGATTAGGATAGATATCCCCCAAAAAAGTGATGAAAGTGACTATTTGTTAATGGGCTATGTGAATGTACAGGGTGTATTATCAGTTGTGCCCAACACCTCTAAGGTTTTTGTTTGACGTATTGATGAACCATGTATCTAAAAAAGGATTTCTATAAAACTGGCAAGTATAGTGGCTGGGTACCCATGTATCTCGATAGATAGATTTCTTTTTATATGGACTCAATAATTAGTTTGATGCAGGTACACAAGGAGAAAAGCCAATAGTGATGATGGTTTCCCCATTTTGATGGTTTGTGAGTAGTGTGTGCTTGGTTTGTGGTAATTCAAAACCACTTTAGTGAAAATATTATGGTGATTTTGAAAGCATTTGTGAGTGAGGTTTGCGGTAATCTTGACACTATTTGTGAATGAGGTTTATGGTGATCTTGAAACCCCTTGTGTGATGTTTGTGAAGTTGTTGATGAACTTGAAACCATTTCAAAATTGCATCGATTAGGGGTAAACCATGAAAACCCAAAAGTGATTGTGATGCATAAGAAACAATATGAATGATAGTGTTTAAAAGATTATTGTAAATGGGTACCTAACAAGGATTTATGCTAGGACCCATGGTTTCTAGATTATTGGAGATTTTGAAAATAGTTTGATAATTAATTTATGGGGGGATGTTATAATATTTAATTAATTATCAAACCCATATATGGTCGGCACAGACCAAGCACACCCAAGCACCACTCAACACAACACACCACCAATCTCAACCACTTATCATTAATATTTTAGCTAACTCCATTGCATGTGAAGATAACATTTACTATGTATTTGATCACAAATAGAATGGATTGGGCCTATGATCAACATAGCCCATATTTGGGTTTCTCAACTCATGAAACAAATTAGGAGAAATTACGAGGTTCTCTCTTGAAGAATTCCATTGTTTACAATGAATGAACATATAGATTCCTCAATGAGCCATGTTTCTAGAAATAGTAAATATTCTTCTTATTTTATTTTAAATTAGTATTGAAGTGCGTAACTATATCTGGGTTGAGACTAGGACGCCACACTGGTTTTACATTTTTCTTAAGATTAAACTTATTGTAGAGATGCCACTTCAGTGGAGAAATTATTTATTTTTCCCTAAATGCTCAAACTAAGAACACCAACCTATTAAGCAGTAGCTTGTGGCATTTCCCAAAAAATTCTATGCAGTGGTACAGTCTAATTAGTCATTTAACCATGGAATTGTATGTCACTCATAGAAGTTTAACAAAAATATCTCTAAGTGAAAGTCTCCAACATAGCTATAATATGATGTTTGCATTGGCTCACTCCTTTGATGTTGAACCAGAGGCATTACATGGTTAGCATCTAAAAACTATGTTCCACTCTTTGCTACTGACTTAAATCTCTTCCAAAATTCCAAAATTTGAGCTTACTATTGGTATTGTAAAATAGCATGAGCATTGTTAACATTTTAGGAAACATGTAGACAAAGAAATTAAATCTATTTCACACTAGTAGAATTTCAGGTTGAGTTCTTTTATGCATAATACAATCTTTTTCCTTGATAAGTGGATGTTGGTTGAGCATTTGAGGTGCAATACTTTTTAGGATCATGTTTTTGGTTTGTACTTGTTTGTTTAGAAAAAATTGTGAACATAAAATAAAACCTTGAATTAAAGCAATGATCACTAGAAATGATAACTATGTATTAGTTTGGAACTAATTGACAAACAATAGTGGTCATAAACTTAAATCTGTTTAAAATAAGTTTAAGGCTCTAAATGCACAACCAATTATTTGGATAAAGGAAAAAAGTGAGTAAATTCTGGGATGAATATTAAACACATCTTACCAATCTATATATAAATGTGTTCTATCTTTTAAAACTAGGAATGCAAACAAATGATGTAGTGGAATTGTACATTAAGGTCAAACATTTTGATTATATATATATATATATATATATATATATATATATATATATATATATATATGTTAGCTAGCTGCCAATTTCCAATATGTACTCTATTTAAGCATTCATGCATGTTAAACTAAAATATGAGTAGTTATACTTGTGTCTTCTCTATGGAGATAACTGAGATTGGTGGTTTAAATATCTCATTAACCATATCAATTAACTGTATAAAAATGTCACTTAATTGTTTGGAAATTTCTTGATACTCAGTACAGACCATGATACTCAGTACAGACCAAAAGGCAGTTGAGTGGAGGAATCCCAAATAATGCAAAAATAATCTAGCATGAATTGCAAACAAGTAAACCCAGTAGGAAAGAAGATATGTCTTGTGAATAACATTATGAAGAGTGATGTGTAAAAAATGTAAGGTGGGTCTTCAAGGAAAAAAGAAGGTGGAGGCTCAAGACATGGAGAAAAATTCAGAGAGTGTTTTTGAAGCTAAGGAGGAGTTAGGTGATGACTCTAGAGAAGAAGAGTAAAAAGGTTTTAGGAATGGAAAAGAAGAAAGCCAAATCTCAGGAGATGGAAACTGATTTTGAAAATTATGTGGAGGTTGAGGAGGAAAATAAAAAGGATAATGTGAGTGGTCAGGATGAAGAGATTGAAATAGATAGTAGTGGTTTTAATTCAAACAATGATGTCTACTTTGGTAGCCAGGGGGAGGCTTTTGTGAAATCTATGAATACTAGTAGTGGTTTTAAGAAGGTGCTTAGAAATAAGGTTAATATTTTATAAACCCCAAATTCTGAGAAGAAGATTAGGAAAGGGACTCAAGATAGAAACCCTTTGGAGACTAACGATACTCATTTGAAGGATAATATTTTGGGGCTTGATAATAGGGAGGAAAATGAGCCACATGAGGAAAAGAAAGAAGAGCTATAACAAGCCCAAATCATTCCATTAAAAAATCCTATGGAGAATGTGCTAAGTGTTGACCAAAATTTTGAAGGGCCAAGTAGTAATATGGGTACTGAGAGTGAGAAGAACCTAATTGAGTGGCTTACTAACACTATGCTAGAATATTTAAAAGTGGTCAAGACATTGAGGATGACAACTATGCTATTGATGATCTAGACAAGATGGATGGGGTGGAGTGTGGTGGAAATCTAGAATTTCTCCATAAGGCCAAAACATGGGATGACATCTCCCTCATGACAAAAGGATGTAGCTAGAAGAAAAGGTTGTTGACATTCCTGATAAATTCCTAGACTATGAGGCTAAGTTGTGGAAGCTTGTAAATAATAGTGAGTAGAACATGAACATAGTTACCTCCAACTTATGTACCACTACTGCCAACTTGGCAAGGAGAAGTGCAGAAGAGATTGTTTCTCCAATACATGTGTCACTAAGTGGAGATCCCAGTAAGCATACAAGAATGAGTACAAAGAAGGATATTGAGGTGGGACTAGGTTTGACTTCTAAAGAATCAAATGAAGAGGTGGCTAGTCTTGGGAAGAACTTGGATAAAGCTGTGAAGGAATTCATCTAGTGCAGCATTGTATCCTTTTTTTTCTTTTTTCTCTTTTGGTCATTCTTTGTACTCTAGTGATTCTAGTTTTTGGTACTGGTCTTTGTTCATGGTCATGTTTTCTAGTCTCTATTTCCTTCATTAGTAGTTAGGTGTTTCACTTAGGGGATTTTGATATGAGTTGTAAGTTTTAACACTAAGGTTTCAAGTCCTTGTAAAACTTATATTTTCTATTAATACTATAGACTTAATGGTGACTATTGGATAATTTTTGTATGGAGTTTTGGGTCCTCTCAAAACCTATTTTTAAATTAATCCAAACAAACTATGAATGGGCTCTATATTTTATTTTATTTTATGTTTATAAAATGAAATAAAAAATTATAACACTAAGTTCTTATATTTTCTCTCACACATTATTTGCTGTGTTGGATTCAACAAACATCTTTTACTCTATTTTAATCATAAGTTATAAGAAATAAATAATGCTGGAATCAGACCACTGGACATTGAGTTTAATTTAAATACTTAAATGAATTCCTATGAAGAATGACAAGCCAACCTATATTAGAAGGCTACAATTGTATTCCCTCTTTTATTACCACTTATCATAGCAATTTACAAATTTATTGTCAATGAAACTAAAGGGGTAATGGAACCTCAAGTAAATACATTATGATAGTTTCTATTTTCTTGTATAAGATGTGGAATTTGTGAAGAAAAGAAAAAAAGATTAGTAAGAAGTAGTAGTTTTCTTTTAATTTTTTTTGAAAATAAGATTGCTTGTATAGAATCTAGAAAAATCATTATATTGTTAATGATGTCAATACTACTACTTGCTAATGAGAAAATTTTTTGTTTGATCTAAATGCTATCATTTTTTTAGTTGACGAAGATGATTTGATGAGATGAGATAATAAGAGCACCTATAGGAAAGGTTGATTTATTTAGTCTATAAAAGGAGTACGAAGACCAAGTAAGACATGGATGATATATTGTATTGTTTATCTACTTAAAGCTAAAGTTGATAGATACACTAGCTAAACTTGATCGAGTGATCAATTGGTGCAGACTGAAGTTAGTTCAAGTTGAGTAGAAAATCAATTAGTGCTGAGGAAAGTGAAGATCTAGTGTATGCTAAGTGAATTCAGTATGTGCCGAGGAAATACTAGTGACTGTCGAGTGATAGTAAAAGTTAGTATGTGCCGAGTGAACTTTAGTGGATGTTGAGCAACACAATATGTGCTAAGCATCAAAGGCTAGTTTTTGCTGAGTGATTAGATCATTGATTCACTAAATTTTTGCAATTAAAATTGATTTCTTGGATTGTGTGGAAGATAAGCTTGATGCATTAGAGGACATAATTCAAGATAAACCATTTTGAGGAAAATTCAAAGTGGATTGTAGAAGAAGTTTCTAGAGAGAACAAAATGGAAAAGAGGGAAGATTCAATGAATTTGAACTAACCCTAAAATGGATGATTGATATTGAGTGGAAAAAGACCTAAATTCTCTTTATAAGGGGATACAAGGCTTGAAGCAATAGTTGGCATGTGCGAGAACCCCAGGAAGACAAGGAGTCTAGGGTGTTGCTTCATATGGTGGATGAATAAGAGAGTCTATAATTGACATCCAAAGCAAGAAGGCTTAAGAGGATGAATGCTTGAAGGGTGAACAAGCTCTCATAGTTGAAGTGAATGAAGCCAAGAAGAATAATGAAATAGAGGTTTTTAATCTGCAAGTGAGTTGTAATTTGTTATCAAATCAAGTCCTACTATTACTTTCTAATCATTGTACCAATATAGGATAAATACTTTGGATTAAGGTTGAACTAATAGCCATTTGTAAATCCTTTAACTGAGTGACAGTCTAATGGAATGTTCTAAAGTCCTCTAACAATGTTCACTCCTAATAGGTGATTGAAATCCTTTAACCAGGTCACATTCAATAGTATGTATTGTAACCTTTAATAGGGTTGGCCTTTCACAGGACATCACTTCAGAAGAGTGAGAATTAGTAGCATGTTATTGGTGGTTCTTCCCAAATTGGGTTTCCACGTAAAATACTTGTGTCAAATGTGTGAATGATTCTATTATGTTTTATGTTTACATTTTTGCAAAGTTATTTTGACCTAGGACAATAACCTACAAGTTAAAGTATTGGATGATCTAATGAATGCATGCAAGATACATGATAAGGATATATATGTATGAGTTTTTTTAAGTGCTAAAAAGTTTTATTGGGACATTTGGACCTTAGATAACTAATTCACCCTCCCTCTCAATTATTCTAAAGTAATCCAACAATTGGTATTAGAGCATTGGTTACTTGTGCAAAGTAGTTTGAAGGTACTACAAGCTAAAGATCAAGATGCCTAAGAGAGAGGTACCCAAGCTTAACATGGAGAACTTTCCTACATGGAAAAGTTTGATGAAGTTATATCTAGGAGGACTTGGAGACTATGCACAAATTATCATTTCTGTTGAGCATGCTGACCTTGCTAGAGCCCCTATTGCTAAAGATCTAAAAAAGAAGAAAGAGAACAATTAGGAAATGATGGAGATTGCATCTGCCCTAAGCTACACCAAGTTTGATGACATCAAAGACTATGATAATTCTAAGAAGATGTGGGATGCCATAGAAAAGATATATGGAGGAGACAAAAACATGCTGAGAGCCAAATTTGAAAATCTTACAGGTAAGTTTGATGATATGAGAATGTAAGAAGGTGAGAATATTGTTGAATACTATGCCATAGTAAAATATGTTGTAAATGCCATAAGAGGAGTAATTGGTAAGATTGAAGATGAGACTATGATAAGAAAAGTATTTATAACACTACTTCCTCTCTATGCTATTAGAGTCTCTACCATACAAGAGCTAAGACATACACCTGGTAATGATCTAAACCTTAAAAGATTGATGGGTAGACTAAATAGCTTTGAAATCTCTTATTTTGATAATTTCAGAACTAAAAATGTTAAATCTATGTTTCTAAATGGTATATTGGAAGAAGAGGTTTACATTGAACAACCTAAAGGATTTGTTGATGCAAAAAACAAGAACATGGTATGTAGACTACACAAATATTTATATGGTTTAAAGAAAGATCCCAAAGCATGGTATGAGAGACTTCATAATTATCTTGTGAAGATTGGTATTGAGAAGGCCGATGACAACAATAATCTATACTTGAAGACTGAAGGTGGTAAAGGTATTTTAATAGCTAAATTTTTTGCTGATGATATCATATTTGGAGGACAAAATGCATTGTGTAAATTTTTTTTTGATGAGATTATGAAAGAATTTTAGATGTCCATGTTTAGAGAGATTAAATTCTTTGTTGGCCTGCAAGTGTATCAAATAAAGTATAGTATTTACATCACCCAGTCTAAGTATGTGAAGGAAATATTGAAAACTTTTGGTATGGAGGATTCAAAACTTGTTAGCACACCTATGGTCATAGGAATAAACTATCTAAGACTAATGATTTTGCTAAAGTAAACCAAACTTTGTACAAGTCTATGATTGGTAAATTGCAATATGTAGTTCATAGCAGACCTGACATTTCATTACCTGTTGGGATTGTTGCAAGATTTTCCACAAATCCTAAGGAGAATCATTTGATGGTTGTCAAAAGGATTATGAGATATTTGAAATGAATAGAGGACTTTGGTCTATGCTATAAGAATAATGATAAGTTTGAATTGAGAGCATATACAAATGTTGATTGGGCTAGAAATGTTGATGATAGAAAAAGTACAAGTGGTGGAGAATTTTTCTTGGGAAGGAGACTAGTTTCATGGACTAGTAAGAAAAAAATTTGCATATCACAATTTACTACTAAAGTTAAATATGTTGTTGCTACAGTGAATTGTACATATATTATATGGATCAAACAATCACTCAAAGGAATGAAGGATGAAATTACTGAACCTATGATACTTTATTGTGATAACAAATGTGCTATAAACATATCTAAGAACCCTGTGATGCATACAAAGACAAGACACATAGCTATCAACTATCATTACTTAAGAAAGCTAGTTAAAGAAAAGAAGTGAAGATGGAATATATGAATACCAAATAATAGATAGTTGATATATTCACAAAAGCTTTACCTCAGGATGCTCGTGGGTATCTAAGAGGTAAACTAGGGGTGATACCACTATCCAAAACTATTTAAGAAGAATGAGAAGTGCCCTGCATCAATTGAGTTGAATATCATATTTTATAATTTGATGTAGTGAATATTAATTGCTGCCTAAAGTAATCAAAGAGTTGGAACAAAAGATCAGTGACAAGTAAGGTGACAAAGGGAGAACCTGAACTATTAACATCTGCATGTTAAGATGACAAGTCTTTGGTATTATTGTTAAAGAGAGAGAAAGAAAAAAGAGGGAGAAATATAGAGAAAGAAAATTACCTTGAAAGAGGGAGAGTTACCTTAGAGGGAGAAATAACTTGAAGAGAAGACAAGGAGATAGAGTCAGTAAGTTACAAAGTTAAAGGGAGATAGTAAAGGAGAGAATAGAGAAACACCGTGATGGAGCTATCAAAGAAAAAAGGAGATTGACAAAGATCACATTACCCTAGATAGAAGAAGGCCACATACAGATAGAGGGAGAGATTGTAATACATTGTATTAATTTTCTTTTTGGTATTGTTGTTGGTATTGGTTTGCCATCAATGCCAGAGAGGGAGATTGTTGAAAACAAGATTATTTGTATGGAATCTAAAATAATTAATATATTGTCAATGATGTCAAACCTATACTTGCTAGTGAGATAATTGCTTGTTTGGTCTGAATGCTATAATTTGTTTGATTGATGAAGAGGATTTGATGAGATGAGATAACAAGAGCACCTAGAGAAAAGGTTGAGTTATTTAGTGTATAAAAGGAGTACTAAGACCAAGTAAGACATGGATGATATGTTGTATTATTTATCTTCTTAAAGCTGAAGTTGATGGATATTCTAGCTAAGTATTGAAGAACAAGGAATGCAAAATGAGTCTACTAATCTTGATTGAGTGATTAGTTGGTGCCAAGAAAAGTTAGTTCAAGTTGAGAAAAAATTAGTTAGTGCTGAGAAAAGTGAAGATCTAGTGTATGCCAAGTGAATTCAATATGTGCTGAGTAAATACTAGTCAATGCCAAGTGACAATAAACCACACTATGTGCCAAGTGAACTTTAGTGGATGTTGAGAAACATAGTATGTGCCAAGCATCATAGGCTAGTTGTTGCTGAGTGATAGCAATTTGAGTTAGATCATGGATTTGCTAAATATGAGCTGACATTATGAATCACTTTGTCTTCCTATTGAAGGTTGATATTGATCCAAATGCTTAAAATGGAATGATTATACCTTCATGCAAGTATCTTTGAGTTTTCAAAGAAAATCTTTCCTATTTATTTGGGTTTTTGTTTATGTGACATTTTTATGGAAAAGTAGTCCTTACATGTGATATCAGAGCTCTTGGTTGCACACTAGGGCCTTGAGTTGTCTATGCTTAGTTGTGACCCTAGGATGTATTTTTTAGAAAGGATAGAGTTGTTGTTGCACCAAAAGATCAACCTATCAATGCTTAATACAACCAATAGTCTTATACAACCACAAGAAGTGGTTAAGCCATGTCATGAATCCTGTGAGGGATGCTAGCCCATTTCCAATAATCCCCCTCCCAACATCACTCATCATGGTTTATAGGATTTGAACTTGTGACCAAGCTCTATTAATGCTTGTTACAAGCTAGGGTTGCCATTGCACCAAAAGATCAACCTATTAATGCTTGATACAACCACTAGACTTATAGAGCACAAGAGGTGATTAAGCCATGTCATGAATCTTAAAGGGGAATGTTGGCCATTAGTCCAGAAATTCTATGCTTAATGTTAATTGAGGACATTCAAAATTGTGACCAAGCTCTAATACCACTTGTTAGAAAGGCCAGAGTTGCCATTGCATGAAAAGATTGACCTATCAATGCTTAATACAACCAATAGTCTTATAGAACCACATGAAGTGATTAAGCCATGTCATGAATTCTACAAGGGATGCTGGCCCACTACCAACAACATTTACTATGTGTTAACTAGTTTAGTCTAAGTACTTAAGTGTAGCTTCCTTAGGGTGATTGTTGAGACACTTAGTTATGGCTACTTAGTGCAAGAGCACTCATAGGATGAACTCCAATCCTAATGCAAATTTTGGTTTGAAGACTTAGAAGTGAATAAAGGGTGTAATAAGGGCTATTGAGAGCCTAATTATGTATTGTGACTTTTTCTAAAGTCCTTTCAATGTTGTTTTAGTCATCTAGAGTTTGGAGATCATTGATGCCATAAAGTTGTTAAGCAATTGCAAAAAGTTGCCCAAGGAGCCAAACTTGGTCAACAAGTCAAAATTTGGGTCAAAGGTCTAGATTGGCATTAAATATGTAAAAATAGTCTTAATATACCATTTTTCATCATTTTATAACACGTCAAGGCAAGGAAGCCAAAATTTTTCTTGAAAATGTAAAAAGTTGCAAAAGTTATCAACTTGACAACTTTGCAACTTTGTGACAACTATTTGCACAAAGATGCAATTCATGCCATGGAAGTTGAAACCAACCAAGAATTAGCTAGGCCAGTTGGATGAGGACTATTTAACACCATTTCAAGCCATTTCTAGGGTTGGATGGTCAGATTTGCTTATGATGTACAATATTATTTTTAAAAACCAATCATAGAGTTATGAATTTTGCAACATTGTATGTATTTTGGATTGAACGAGCATAGTTTTTTATATTTTTGAGTAGTGAGATAAGGATGTTTTTAATTTCTATACATAGTTTGGGTGTTCATTGACTAGTTTAAAGTGCTCCAAGCAAATTCCTTTTATCATGCCAGTTTCTGGTTATAACTAGGCAATGTCTTGAAAATGGGGTTTAGTTTTCATTTCCACAATTGAAAAATACTAAAACTTGGGGAAATGGATCTAGAATCATTATATCATAGTCCTAAAAATATTGGGGATCAAACCATGTGGTCTTCATTTTTGCTAGCAAGCCGTAGGTGAGCCTAAGTAAAGCCCGACTAGGTTGCAGAGTGAAAAAGTTGATCAATTTAGAAAAGGATGAAAGAAGAGTTTGATTTTTGTGTTGAGGAAGGAATGATTAAGAATCAAGAAGCTTATTAGGATTAACCTCAAATAAAAATAATAGTTACATGCAAAAAAAACCAATACCGGAAAATAGTAGATCACATAAAAAGAGAACACAAGACACCAAGATTTAACGTGGTTCACCTAATCCCTGGGCTACATCCACCAACAACAAGTCCAATATTATTATTATCAAATTATTACAACCTTATTAAAATTTGAAATCCCTTACAACTCAATACCATGACAAGAACCAATTTTTGCATCACAAATTATGAAAATCCCTAATCCTAAGCCTTTTTATACAAGCCTTTTTTTGCTTACAAAATTAGGGCTACAATAATAAAAAAATAGTAGCCGACACCTTTTGCAATATAAGGTCATTTTTGGCTTCAAAGGTGCTACCCCCCCAAATCCCAGTGGGGGCATTACCCTTTGATCCCACCCTATACTATGATAGGGAGTGCACTTGGGGTGCTGCCCCAAGCCCTTGTAGAAATAGTTTGCAGGGAAACTAGCTGAATAAACCTCTGAGTTTGATTATGCTCCACATCACAATAATCTACCACTTGGAGACTAATCAAACTCCACAATAATAAACTCCCACTTGAAGACTGATCACAGCACTATTAAACTTGTAGCTCACATTAAAATATTAAACCACCTTGGACTCTGCTATTCTTTTAGTCTGTTTAGTCTAGAAGACCAACCAAAGCTAAAGAGGAGTTCAAATTCTCCCCTATAATTACCTTTGTAAACATATCTATTGGATTGTCATTTGTATGTATCTTCTCCAAATTTATCTATCCATCATCCAAAACTAATTGAATGAAATAGTACCACAACTAGATGTGTTTTGTCTTTGAATGAGAAGCTAAATTCTTTGCAAGATGAATGACACTCTGGCTATTTGTGAAAAAATAATTATCCCGGTCTCCCAATTCTTCTATGAAGAAATAAAGTCATATCATCTCCTTGGCTTCTTTTGTAGCAATAACATACTCTACCTCTGTAGTGGTTAAAACATTAACTTGCAGTAATCAAGAAACCCAACTCACTGCTACCCCATCAATAGTAAAGACATAACCTATAGTACTTTGCCTAGTACCATATCCTCTGCCAAATCTAAGTCAACATATACCTATAAAGTATTAGTAGAGCCTCCAAAGTGTAAACACTTACTAGATGTTCCTCTCAAATATTTGAGAATCCATTTAACTGCATTCCAATGCTTAGTTCCTAGATGACTCATATACCTGCTAACAAGTCCCACTACATGTGTAATATCTAGCCTAGTACATACCATAACATACATCAAGCTTCCTACAACTAAAGCATATGGTAACTTAGACATCTTGTCCTCCTCTTCTTGTGTCTTGAGACACATCTCCTTAGTCAACTTCAAATGACTAGGTAAAGGTGTGTTGACAGCTTTAACATTCTCCATGGAGAAATGTTGCAACACCTTCTCAATATAATCAACTTGAGATAATGTCAATTTTCTAATCTTCCTATCTCTACAAATATTCATACCAAGGATTTGTTTTGCTGCCCCTAAATCCTTAATAGAAAATACATGTGCTAACTAGCATTTCAGCCCCTTAATATGATCCATATTAGACCCAACTATAAGCATATCATCAACATATAAACATAAAATAATTTAGATTTCATCATCCAACCTCTTAAAATAAACACAATGATCTAAATGACACCTTCTATATCCATGTTCATGCATAAACCTGTCAAATTTCAGATACCATTGCCAAGGTGCTTGCTTCAATCCATATAAACTTTTCTTCAATCTGCACACTAAGTTATCCTTACCTTTGACCTGAAATCCCTGTGGTTGTGCCACATATCTCTTCATCCAAATCACCTTGAAGGAAGGTTGTTTTAACATCAATCTTCTCTAAATGCAAATCTTCAATAGCTTCAATACTTAAAACAATGTGAATAGAAGTCATTTTAACAACAAGAGAGAATATCTCATTAAAATAAATTCCTTTTTTCTGTGCAAATATTTTTACAAATAACTTGGCTTTAAATTTTTTCTTACCTCCATTATCTTCTTTCAACTTGTAAAACCACTTACTCTATAAAACCTTTTTATTTACAGGCAACTTGCATAAATCCCATGTCTTACTTTTTAGCAAAGGTTCCATTTCATCTTTCATTGTAGACTCCCATTGAATCTTAGTATCCACCTGCTCAGCTTCATCATAACATTCAAGTTCACCAACATTAGTAAGTAAAATAGAATACAAGGAAGGATAAATTATTTCTAGTGGTCTACTTATCCTTGTTGATTGTCTAACATTCACTAGGGTGTGTGGTATTTGTTGTTTTGATTGTTACAAGTCATGAGAAATTGTTGGAACATCAACTTTTGGAGTATCATTGAACACTACATAATCATTTTCTTTCTTCTCATGTTGTTACAATAGATCTTTGTACAACACTTTCTCATTAAATATGACATCCCTGCTTCTTATAATTTTATGATTTTCAAAATCCCAAAGCTTATAAACAAATTCATTAATTCCATATCTAAAAAATACACATTTCTTTGACTTAGCTTCCAACTTGGTTATATTTTTAGAATATATATGAGAAAATGCTTCACAACCGAAGGTTTTGAGAAAAGAACAACTAACCTTCTTACTAGTCCATGCTTCCTCTAGAATACCACAACACAAAGGAGTAGAGGGACCTCTATTAATCAAATATACAATAGTTATGATAGCCTCTACCCACATGTTTAAAGGAAACCCTGCATGCAACCTCATGCTTCTTGCATACTCCATTATAGTCCTATTCATGCATTCAACCACTCTATTTTCTTATGGAATCCTCAAAATAGTTTTCTATCTACTAATGCCATTAGTGGAGCAATAATATTCAAATTTATGACTGCAATACTCACCACATTATTAGATCTAAAACATTTTAATTTCTTTCCAATCTCATTTTCAACCAAGCATTTCCATTTCTTAAAAGAATACATCAGATTTCTATCTAATGAGATGAACCCATACTTTTCTAGTTGCATCATCAATAAATATAACATAATAATGAGAGCCGCCAAGGAAAGATACTTGAACTAGTCTCCATACGTCTATATGCACAAGCTCTAATCTCTCACTTCTCTTTTCCTTCCCAGTCTTCACAAAACTCACTCTCTTTTGTTTTCCATTCACACAACTTTCACAAAAATCCGTATTGATACATTTTAGACTTGGTAAAACTTACTTTGAACGAAGTACTTTCATACCTTTCTCACTCATATGCCCAAGTCTATTGTTCCACAGTGCTGTATTAGAATCTACAATAGCTATTTTTTCTCCCTACTCAACTACAACAACTATTTTTGAACCCTCATTTTTCTCTGAAACAATCAAAGTAGAAGGAACAATATAAACTATACAAAGATATAAGGTGCCTAATTTCACATCTTTTGCTACTACAAGGGAACCTTTTGAAACCTTCCAATTTTTATCACTAAAATTAACTACACAACCCTCATCACTGAGTTGCCCTACTGAAATTAAATTCTTACTTAGCCTTGGAACATATCTTACCTCATGTAGTAGCCAATGATTGCCATTCTACAAATTAATTTTAAATTTTCCCTTTCCAACAATTTGACAGGGTTCATTATCCCCCAAATAAAGATGCCCAAAATCCCCTTGGACATAATCAATAAAATAACCTCTATGAGGTGTAACATGACATGAAGCACCAAAATCTAAAACCCATGAATCATCAACACTTTCTAAAGATAGAAGCAAAGAATCCTCTTTAGATTTGTTACTTACCACATTTGCCTCCTTGTTCCCTTCTTTTTTATCTCCTTCATTGCTCTTTCAAGTCCAATAATCTTTCTTCTTATGCCCTATTTTACCACAGTACCAACAATCTCTCGGTCCTCTAGATTGAGACCTCTTCCCCTTTGACTTTCCTCTTGATTTCCCATGATTTTCAAAATTATTTCCTCTCTCAGTCGTTCTGCCTCTGCTTTTCACTTTCAAAGCATTTCCCTAAGGATTTCCTACAAGTTTCCTCACTCAAAATAACACCAATCACATCATCAAAATTTAGGGTACTAGATCCAGAAACAAAATTACTCACAGCCACTACCAAGCCATTCCAATTTTCAAGCAAAGAACACAAAATCAAGAGAGCCCTAATTTCTTCATCAAAATTAATACCCATAGAGGATAATTGACTAGTAACAATATTGAACTCATTTAAATGATCTGCAATAGTTCCTCCTTCTACCATTTTCATATTAAATAAACACTTCATGAGAAATACCTTATTTGAAGTGGAGGTCTTTTCATACAATTTGTCTAGGGTTTCCATCAACTCTTCTGTCGTCTTTGCTTTTGTAATGTTAAATGTCATTGACGATGCCAAGAGTAATCAAATGCTTCCAAGTGCCTTTCTGTCTAAAATCTCCTAGTCCTCATCTGACATGGTTTTTTGTTTCTTGGATTTTCCTTCCAACAACTTTCATAAATCCTTCTGATAAAGATATCCTTCTATTTTCATATTCCATAACTGAAAGTTCTGCCCATTAAACTTCTCCACCTTTAGCTTACCCTCATCTTCCATTGCTCCCACTCAACCGTGAGACTCCCACTCAACCATGAGACCTTCCTATAGAGGATGACTAAAAATAAAAATAAAAAATGACAACAACCTGGCTTTGATACCACTTATTAGGATTAACCTCAAACAAAAATAATAGTTACATGCAAATAAAATCAATACCAAAAAATAGTAGATTGCATAAATAGAGAACACAAGACACCAAGATTTAACGTGGTTCACCCAATCCCTGGGCTATGTCGACCAACAACAAGTTCAATATTATTATGAACCAATGATTACAACCTAATTACAATCCATAATCCCTTATAGCTCAATACCACTGCAAGAAAGTATCACACATTATGAAAATCCCCAACCCTAAGCCTTTTTATACAAGCTTTTTGCCACTTACAAAATTAGGGCTAGAATAATAGAAAAATAGTAGCTGACACCTTTACAATATAAGGTCATTTTTGGACCGCATAGGGGTGCTACCCCCTGACCTCGTAGAAATAATCTAGAGAGAAATCACACTAAATAAGCCTCTGAGTCTAATTAGACTCCACATCACAACAAATCTATCCTAATGATATTGTAGGCCTAACAATCCATCTAATAAGGATTTGAAAAAAAACAATATTGACAAGGTTGTGAACACTCAAAACCCTCATAAACCCTATATATCTGGTTCAAGACTATATGCAAGTGGTTAGGAGGGAAGACCTAGAAAATATTTTGAGTCTTCAAAAAGGGTATTGATAAGTGGATTTTATTTGGTAGGTTATTAAGAGAATTTTGGAGAAGAAGTCTAAAAATAATATTAGGAGGCTTAATTAGAGGCTAATAGGGCTACTAGGTGTTCTAGAGAAAATCTTGATATTGGTAAGGAAGAATTTTTTTGGGATGGATCCAAGTTACCATCCAATTTAGGTTTGGTTCATTTTTGGTTACCCTACATGCTCACAGGTCCACCAAGCTCAGAAGAGAAATCAAGTCTAGTGAAGGCCCAATGCCAAAGAGAGGCAGAACAAGAAGTAAAGAGCACTTTGGGGAGTCTTTCTTAGTAAATTAACAAGTAGAGTTGGGAAGTAAACCAACAAGTTAGAAGTGTTTATGGGGGATCCTTCTAGGGTCTTTCCTAAGTTTGAAGTGCAAGTACCACATTCAAGGATTTTCCCATTAAATTGGTATTAGAGACCACCAAGATTTGGGTAGTGTATAGTGTGAAGTGCACGTTAGACCTAGAATCCACTAGAAAGACCGTCATGGTGAATAATGCAAAGTTATCCAAAAAGGTGCATGATCAAGAGGATGAGAACCAAAAGATGAAAGATAAAATAACAACCTTGGAAGAAAAGCTTGGGGAAATAGCCCTCAAGACTGAAGAAGTGATAAGAAAAGTCACTAAGAAAGAATAGGAAGAGAAGATTAAAGAGGTATTTATTGAGGATGAGATATAAAAACTTGATCCTATAATCCAAGAGGAACCTTTCCTCAAGGAAATCAAATCATTAAGTGGTAAGGTCCTAGAAGGGGTTCCATTTCTTTTTAGAAAGATGGAACCAAATAAAGTAATGGAGTGAATTGAGGGTATGGAAAACCATTTTGAATGTGAGGGTATGATAGAGGCACAAAAGGTGAAATTAGAAAAGGCATAGATGGGAGGACAAACATTGAATTGGTGGAAATTTTTACAACCTAAGAGAGAGAAAGAAGTGAAAAGTCCAATATCTAGTTGGAATGGAATGGTAGTTAGAGTTGAAGACACCTACTTTCCCAAGGATTATGAAATCTAGTTACACAAAAGGAGATAGAGTTTGAGGTAAAAGTATAGAGACATGACCTTTTATACAAAGGAGTTTTAGAGACTTTGTTTAAGGTCTAAAGTGTAAGAGAAAGAGAGTATCAAAGTGGCTAGGTACCTAAATGGGTTGAAATGGAGCAATAAAGAAGAACTAAACCTATGGAGCCCTAAAACATTTCAAAAGTGTTACTAGTTAGCCCTAAAAATAGAGGAAAAGCTCAAGATAAAGAATGAGTCAAACTCAAGAGGAAGAGGCAGAGGTAAGAATGGAAGAGGACATATGGGTAATTTTGGTGGTAGAAATTTTGAAGCAAGACCTCAAGGAGAATCTAAGTTTACTAAGAAAAGTGGGGAATCTAGTTAGAGAGGTGGTTATAATAGAGGTAGAGGATCAAACTACAATTCCAAAGGTAGATCAAGCAACCAAGGGAGAAGTTAATCTTACTTTTATTCTATGAAAATTTACACCTGCAATCAATATGGTCACCCAAATTATAGGTGTCCAAAGAAAGGGATAACCTCACAAGGAGAGAGGAGAGTCACTCATGTGCAGGAGGAAATAAGAAACATTAAACATTGGACTCAGAATGGGAAAAAATATAATGTTTAGAATAACATTTATTAAGGAGACTACAAGGGAGGAACCAAGTCAAAGAAGGACTCTTTTCAAAATCAAATGTAAGATCCTTAAAAAATTATGTAAGGTAATCATAGATTCTAGATCTATTGACACTATGGTTTCTGATAAAGTAGTAACCAAACTTAATTTGCAGAGAATACCTTACACCAATCTCTATAAGGTAACTTGGTTGAAAAAGGGTCAACATGTGGTTCTGAGTGAACAAGATTGGGTAGAGTTTAATGTTAGTAAATACAAGGATAGGATGTTATGTGATATGTTACCCATAGATGCATGCAATATTCTTTTAGTAAGGCCATGGAATTTTAAGAGAGAAGGTATCTATGATGGCAAGTTAAATTCTTACTCTTTTAAGAAAGATAATGTCACTTACAAAATCCAGTTCTTTCTATGTGATGAAGAAGAGAAAATCATAGGCTCAAATGTTTGATTGGTTGGAGAAAAAGAAATCATAGATACTCTACAAGAAGGAGAGGGAAAAAGGTATGCCATAGTAGTTAAATCATGTGGAGGAGTAGATGGATAAGAAAGTATCCCTACCAAAAGAGGTCGAGGACATTTTGGATCAGGTTAAAGATATCATAAGTGATGGACAACCAACTACCTTGTCACCTAAGTGATCCATAAGTCACCAAATTGATTTTATACTAGGAGCTTCATTACCTAACAAGGCATCATACAAGATTACCCTACAACAAAATGAAGAAAGCACTAAGAAAGTCCAAGAATTTCTTAATTTTGGCCTAATTAGAAGAGCGTGAGTCCTTGTATAGTTCCTACTATCTTAGATCTAAAGAAAGGAGGAACATGGAGGTTGTGTACAGACTCAAGAGTGATCACTATAAGGTATTAGTTTCCTATACCAAGGATAGAAGACCTCATGGACTATTTAGGGGGAGCAAGCAATTTCACTAAGATTGATCTAAAGAGTGGATACCACCAAATCAAGATTAAGGAAGGGGATGAATGGAAGACAAACTTCAAAACAACTGAAGGGTTATATGAATGGCTTGTAATGCCATTTGATTTGACTAATGCACTCTCCACATTCATGAGATTGATGAATGAAGTCCTTCATGATTCCATTGGTAAGTTTTTTTTAGTTTACCTTGATGGTATATTGATTTATAGTAAGACAAGAGGAGCACCTTAAGCACTTGTACTTGGTTTTGCAAAGATTACAAGATGAGAAACTAACCATCAATCTTGAGAAGTGAGAAAATGAACTAAGTTGTGGTACCAAAAAGATGACACATATCTTTTATTTTGAAAATTTTAAAAGCATGCATGCATTTAAAAAAAAACTTATATATGGACTGCAAACCCGTGACCCATTCCATTTTTTGAGATTTCTTTTGCTGGTGCCTTCTTTTCCTTCAACAAAGTGCATGCATTTTGTAGAAGTTGAAAAAATTTCTCACTCTTCTCCTCAAAATGCCTCCTCATCACTGGAGATCAAGATCAATATCATCAAGTATGTTTTCTAATCTTGTTTTTACATTGTTTTGTATGTTTTAGCATTGTTTTATATGTTTTTTAGTTTTGCTTCAAGTTTATTTATTTATTTAAAATGAAATTGGTTTCTTACTAGGAAATGTGAATAATCAACCACCAAATTCCGAACTTGATTAAAAAAATCAAAATTAAAACACTCCACAAAATTAAAATGAAAACCCTCCACAAGATCAAAATGAAAACCCTTGTGAGGAAAAGAAAGAACGTCCACAACCTCCACCATTTGAAAGAACTCCTCCTAGAACCCAAGACAATATAATGAATGAAATAGAAAGAGGGAAAAATGAGTTAGAAGCAATCATTGGTAGGTTGAAAGATTGTGGGAAAAATAATCCTATGAGAGCACAACTGACATCCTCCCTTGAGTCCATTATGAGCCATGTAGCTTCTATTAGTGGTCAGTTGGATATTTGGCATATTAATAGAGAAGAAAAAAATATATTATGCAAAAAAATTATCCTATAAAGATGTAAGAAAAAAGGACATAATGAAAGGTAATATATGTGCATTCTTTAAAAAGATAGGAGAACAAGACACTATTAGAACTACAAATAAAAGGTTCTTCATCTACTGGTGCAAACATTATGATATTAGAAATAACTTTTGATATAGATGGTGGATGGTCTTTGATGTCCTTCCTTGAAATAATCACAAGTCTCTAATATATTTCTTAAATAAATTGTATTGTGAATCTGTCCTTGGGGAGATCCCCAATTATTTTGACATGTTACATTCTCATGGTAGAGGTGGGGGTCATCATTTGAGAGGTCAAGGGCACATCATGACCCTAATTAAATTAGGGTGCCTCTTGTCAAGCCATAGGGTGAGGATGTCATTATTCCTTCGCTTGTGAAGGAACATGTAAAGACCAATAATCTAGGGACTATCAATGCTTTGAAACACCCTTATACATTACACTAGTCCATTAGTTGAGGAGGAGCATTCTTTGTGAAATGGTCACATGTGCAAGTCATGTGGATCCTTATGTATGTTTGACAGTCATGTTGTAGACACTATGGATGATGGGCTAGTCACTGATGACTTCCTTATTGACACATTTGGCATTGAAATATAGGTAAATTACAATTAAAATAAACTAATTTGATCACAATTTTTATGTATAGTGAATGATTAATTAATTAGCATCTCTTAACATTGTTCAAAATTCAAGGTAAGAGTGTTGATAATCCTAGTACAGATTCCCTGACCCCATTTTACGTCCTGTCGATGAGTTGATAGGTATGTATCAATTTAATAATTTAAACCAACACATAAATTTATTAAGTAATCATACAAAGGATTGACAATTTTTTTTTAATCTATGTGTATTAGTTCTCTATTGGACCATCGACATTCACAAGTGACTCTGAGCCTAGGAATTATACGAGATTTGTAGAGGTACATTTGTTTCATGCTAATTTCATTCATTTGATTATATTATATTCTAGATAAAGCATGTAAATTGTATTATATGACTTTCAATTGTTGAGGTTCGAGACTCCTCATCTTCTCTAGTCCATCGATCGTGGAGTTGCTACTGCGATGGCTAGTTCAGAACCATTGAATTAGGTATGAAAGAGTTTTTATAGTTTTAGTTGTTATTTATAATAGTTAGTATTGAAATTTCAAATGGTATATATATGTATGTGTTAGTCTCAGAATGGTTTTGACATTTGAGTGCAAACACACTTAACCACTTTCTACATTGAAGTCGAGTACACTATGTATGTCGAGTTAGAATTCCAATAGGTACCAAGCAATCTTTAGGTTCCAAGTGAAGATCAAGTGTTGAGTGACTTCAGGTGTCAAGCATGATACAAGTGCTGAGTCACAGATGATGCTGAGTAGGATAGAATCACTACAGGAGCCGAGTGAGCTAGTTTTCTTATATTTTCCGAGCATCAAAAATTAGAAAGTGCTGAGTAACATAGAATGCACATATGAATTTGAGAAGGCACAAACTCAAATGTAAACCATTTTTATGGTTGACATATGATGAATCTCGAAGGATCTAAGTGATAAGATCAATTTTTTTGTACTTCTTATGCAATCTGCATGCAACCAATAAAAAAAATGGAGAAGGCATGCAACTAATAATAAAAATGTAAGGAAAGAGCGGGAAATAAAGATTCAATATGGATTGTAGATCCATACTTAACCTTAAGTCTTCGAAAGTCTTTATAAGGAAGACAAAATCTCATTGTGCATGTGAGAAAAAAAGTGTATGAGGAAAATATAGTAAAATTTAGAATGAAGAGTGAAAGGACTTAGAGGAAGAGAGCAACAATTAGATATTTAGTTGATCTGAACAAAGAAAGGGATACAAAAAGATATCAAATTTTAGAGAATCAAGATCTGAGAGAGTAGATCAAGTGCCTAATTTCAACAATCAAGTTTATTATACCTAATACTCTCTAGCAATTGTATTAGAAAGGAAATCCTATGTTGATAGGTTAGCTTAACAACTAGGTTGTTGATCCTTTGAAGAGGAGATTAAATCCTTTAATAGAGTGACACTTAATGAAAAGTGTTTGTAAATCCTTTAACCAGGTCACTATTGATATAGTTTAAAGCCTTTAATAGGGTAGACCTTTCACAGGGCAGACCATAAGAAGTGGTCGAAACAATTATTACTGCAGTGATTTTGTGGGTATCATCCCCACCCCAGTTTTACCTTCTTATTCCTGGATGGTTTCTGGGTTACCAAAATCTAGTGTTATGTGTTGTTCAATGTTGATGCATGTACTTACTTCATGTTTATTTCATATGTTTACATGCATGCAATTTACTTTCAGTTAAAATTTTTAATGGATAAAGTGTAATACTTTTGATTCACCACCCCCCTCTCAGAAGCATTCTTCCCATTTGAATATTCTAATAGTATGATCGAGTGATTATATTGATTGAATTGTTGTAGGGCCTTGTTACTCATGATCATCTGCAACCCTTTGAGGTGGATGTACAAAGTGACTGATGGTGGTAAGAAAATAATTAATTTTGTGTGTACATATATTTGATTTTAATGAATAATAATTATTGATTCATATATACTTTATTTGTATCAGCTCCAGTTAGAGAGGAGCCTAAATAAAAGGATGAGTGAGCATGTGTGGAAGACCCCATTATCCCCATCATCTCTCTCCATGCAATGACCATATACCTCTAGGGATTTTTTTCCTTCCTATCATGGGAAGGAGAAGATATAGGGATGGACACATGTATAGGCATTAGTGGACATATATCTTGAATTTTATGTTAGTGGACATATTTGACATATATTTGATGTGTATATGGCATTTTATATTTGATGTATGAAATATATTTGATGCATGACATTAATATACTTGAAACTTTGATGCATCCGTTTGTTTATGTATGACATTATTGGTTATCATAATATATATCTTTTTCTTGTTTATGTTTTAAGTATTTCATGTATTTCATTTTAATGTAATTTGCATCCAAAATTAGGGTAAGAATCATTATAATAAGATTTGATAATATCTTTTGACATGTGAATAAGGCCATGATATTAATTTGTATTTAAATTCTACTAGTTATGAGTACTTTTGATTATGAGTAACTTATTTAGAGTTTTTATTGGGATGAGAACATTGGAACTTGAATTATTTTTATTATTGTACAATTAACATTGAAGTTTGACTCTTAAGTTGGCTGCATTATGTAAATGTCTAAGCTTGAATCTTAGTGTCATCATAAACATGTCAAGAGTTTATATATGCTTTATCTTTACAACACAAGGAGACTTGAAATAATTTTTAAAATTTATTTAGGGAATTTGATATCAATATTGCTTGCTTATCCATCTCTTCGAGAGTTTCATTCATGAAAACACATTATATATGATATTCTTATGATTCCTACAACTATAGTTGTTGATTTTTTCTTAGATATCTTTTGTCTATCATTATTCTAGTGCAAGGCACCTAACAACCCTTTTTTGGATTTCTTTGTGTTTTTGTTTCTTTGAGGCTTGTTGTGACTCTAGCCAAGTTAGTGTGGTGTGTTGGTGTGCTTAGATCAAGTTGGTTTGACTAAACCTTTTTTAAGTTATGTGCAAGCTAATAAACACTAGGGGGAAACAAGTTGGTCAAAGTGGGTCAAAGTCTATACAAGCTACTAGTAAATGAATATGACTCAACTAGGTCCTAAATAGTGATTTTGCATCTTGTTCAAGTGTTTGAAACTCATAAAATTTAATGTTGGTTGATTAGGATCCGAAATGCCAAAAGTTGTTAAGTTGTCAAGAAGTTGCTCAAATGGGTCTAGGGAACAAAAATAGGGGGCCACATTATGTCTAAACACCTTTATTGAACTTGTTTGGTTCCATTCAAAAAGGTTTCAAGGGTTTAGAAGTCAAAAGTTCAAAAATTGCAATGTAGTCAACAACTTTTAAAAGTTGCTTCACAACATTTTGTGCATCTTTTTAGTGTTAGTGTAAATAATTACTATTTACACTTTACTTAAGTTTACTTAGGATAAATGCATTATTTTATTATTTATTAGGTTAGACACCTAGGAGTATGCATACTTATATGAGTTGTCATGTTGACAACACGTGAATAAGAAACTCTAATTTAGCACATGGTGTCTACAACACTAGAGTTTGCATAGTTAATTGAGTTGTCATGTAGATAACATAGTTGTTTACACTTTAATTAAGAACATGGTTTCTACAACATAATTTTATGTGACATACCTATGTAGGCTTATCCTCTCATCATTGCACTAACTCTTGTGCTCAATGGAGGATAATCCACTCTTGGTGGACATGTGCTTAGTTGTGAGGCTTATCATTTTGTTAACTCCAAGTCATTCTAAAGGCCTTTATATACAAGCACTTCTAGTGTATTTGTACATAAATTTATCTATCATTAAATAATATGATATCCAAAGATAATTAGATATTCATTCTCATATTATTATTCTAATCATACTTTATTTGGTCCTTATTGTGCTAGTTTTGTGCTTCTTGATCTTGGCTTCATTTTTCCCTAAGAAAAATTCTTCATGGTATCATAGCTATACCAAATTATTACATGGTATCAAAGCCATAGGAGCATCATTTCATAGCCATTGGAGACCATTTTTGCTTCACTTCTCGAAGGACCATCGATTCAGATCTAGAGCACTCACAACTATTGGGAGTGTCTAGAGCCAAATCAGACATCACCATTGCATCTAGGGCATCGATTCAATGAATTTTGACTATAAATTTGTCTATGTTTGGCAATAGTCAAATTTGAGGCAATTTGTTTTTTGCAAACTGGCACCCAAAGACCCAATAGGAAAATTTGGTAATGATCATTTCCGATCTGCATATTTTACTATTTTAGTCTCTACAATTTCTCTGTATTATTTCTCAGATTTGCATATTTTGTCTAGAAAATTTTTGGCCATCAAGCCAGTAGGAGAGATTTTTTTAGGTGAAGATTGGAGCTTGCTGGTGCAAATCAGATATTGGCATCATATTCAAAAGGCCAAAAAACCCCCAAATTGACTTTTGTTTCATCAAAATTAGACATCTGAGGTGAAATCAAGAGTCATTTGATTTTTGGAGGTGCGATAATGACGATTCAAGAAAAATAATTATAGAGGTGATTTTCAAACAGTCATATCTCCCTCATATGGACTCCTTTTTTTGAGCGATTTTTGTTTTGTTTTGGGGTAGAATTTCATGATCTACACATTGTGAATTTTTTGATTTCTTTTGTATATTTCTGCCTAGACTATTTGGTATCTATCACCTCTTAGGAAGATTGATGTATAAACATGTGATATTTGTGTGTTGTCACTACAAAATTAGACTTGAACATTACTGAATATCACTCATGTTAGTGCTATCTAATGTAAACCTTCACTAGATTCATTACTAATGTGTCTAACTATTTGCCTCCTTTTGTTTCATGAATCCACTACAAGTCTTTGGGTGTCTTTATGAACTATTGCATATCATATGGAATTTAGACACTGTACAATCCTAATAATTCATTATTTCTGCTGTATGCCAATGGAATTTTCTCTCTATCAATTTCATAATTTTGTATTATCAGTGGTTTAAATTATCATCTTCAGCAATATATTCAAAAGTTGATATGTTGATTTTCTCTGACAAGGTTCAAAAAGTTATCTTAAATGGAGTCCCAAATTTGCTATAATTTTTGGGCTCCATCAAGCTTCATGGGATGACTTTCTTCCAAACATTGCAGGGCTATTTGTGGAGTCTTACATTGAAGATGTGGGAGACATCATTGAAGACATCTATCTTCTCTTTGTTAAGGAGATTTCTTCTTGACTTGTTGTGAGGGAACACTCTAACCCTCAACCACTTGAGCTTTCTTTCAAGATTGACATGATTGTGGACACTTCTTAACCATAGATGGAGAAGGACTCTTTTACTTCACAGGATACATATTAGTCTTTGGAGATTATATTTCAATTTCCTTAGACATCATATCTTTTGAGGATTCTTCCTACCAATTGGGGAGCATTCTCTACTACACCTATGGCACCATTTCTTCCTATAAGGAGGAACTTCATTCAACTTTCATGGTGCAACTTCTTCAGTCATCAAGGAGCTTCTTTCATGGGTGAGGTTTCATTATTGAGGGGAGATGACATTGCTTATCTTCCCATATATTGCTATTAGGATGCTTCATCATATTTGGAGGTTGATTTAGTTTCATACATGGACGTGTTACCTTTTTTACTACCTTCTTTTGGGCATCCACTAGATTGGTTTGTGGCATCTACATTCATCAAGGACTTATCAACATATGAGAAGAATTCAGAGGCAACATCACCACCATACTACATTTGGATCCCTCTTCCATCTTCCTATCCATAGTGGGAAGCATATTTGCACCTATACTTGGTGTATCTTCTTCCTAAATGGAGAAATGTTGTTTGTAGGCATTGGATTCTCTTTTTTCTTCAAGCACTCATCATTATGAGATCCTTCACTAAGGGGGGGATTTCATGGAGGGATTCTCTATTGTATATGCATGATGTATGTCATAATGGATGGGTCTTGATTACTCCATCTATACATGCATTGCATCTTTCTTTATTGTATTTTTCTCTCTTTCCAGGGGAGGGTTTTTCCCATGTGGTTTTCCCTCTTTCTCCATTTTCAGAGAGATTTCATTGCATTTTATTGCATTTCATTGCATTTCATTGCATTTCATTGCATTTCATTGCATTTTTACTTAAGTACCTAACATGGCCTAGTAGTTGGGACCCATTATGCATTTCATCATAGCTTTTGTGAGCTTAAGTGCATTCCCCTAAGTTGCACTTAAGGGATTTGTTAGTGTAAATAATTATTATTTACACTTTACTTAAGTTTACTTAGGATAAATGCATTATTTTATTATTTATTAGGTTATAAACCTAGGAGTATGCATACTCATGAGTTGTCATGTTGACAACATAGGAGTAAGCAACTCTATTTTAGCACATGGTGTCTACAACACTAGAGTTTTCATAATTAACTGCGTTGTCATGTAAACAACACCATTATTCACACTCTAATTAAGCACATGGTGTCTACAACATAATTTTACATGACAAACCTATGTAGGCTTATCCTCTCATCATCGCACTAACTCCTGTGCTCAATGGAGGATAATCCACTCTTGGTGGACATGTTCTTAGTTTTGAGGCTAATCATTTTGCTAACTCCTAGTCATTCTAGAGGCCTTTATATACAAGCACTTCTAGTGTATTTGTATACCAATTTATCTATCATTGAATAATCTGATATCCAAAGATAATCAAACATTCATTCTCATATTATTATTCTAATCATACATCATTTGGTCCATATTGTGCTAGTCTTGTGCTTCTTTATCTTGGCTTCATTTTTCCCTAGGGCAAATTCTTCATGGTATCATAGCTATACCAAATTCTTACATTTAGTTATGGCATGGAAGAAGGAAAGATGGTTGGTTTAACTAAATACATGCCTTGGGAGGTCCTATAAGACCTAGAAGAAGACAAATATGTTGGTTGGATGTCAGAAGAGTTCATTCTTGAATTTGAATACAAACCTTTTGTTATATTTTCTTTAATAATTTTTGGATTTTGTAAAACAAGTTTGAGATAATGGATTGAATGTTGAAGTTTTGCCTTAGAAAAAGTTTTAGATTACGGTAAAAGCAGGTTTTGAAGGGACCCTGAAACCCTTTAACAAAAAGTAGAAAGATAAAGCATTACAACCCAACAGGAAAAAGAAACCTACAACAAACTGTAGAATAGAATCAAAATCAAGTTTTATAGGGACCTGAAACCACTAGAAAAGTCCAAAAACAAACTAACCCGGGTTTTACAGGGACTTGGAACCACTAACAGTCTAAACGAGAAAAACCAAAAACCAGGACCAGATACCCCAACTAGTAACCAGGACCAGACAGGAATAAAACTAGAGAACCTGACCCAGAGCCACTATTGCAGCTCTAAGATCATTTTAGCAGCTTCCTTACCAATTGCTACAGTCTCTTGAATGGTATCAACAACCAAAGCAGCAACAACTTTCATTGCACTCTTCCTCAAGCTCTGCCTTGTTCTTTTGCTCGGACCCTCAGCCAAAGTGATTTCTTCATTAACCCTTTTGCCCAGGCTTGCAGCAGCCGCACATATACTCAAGGTGACCTGCTCCATCTTAGTGCCACTCTCCTTGATTAACATTCTGAGGTTCTGCTCATAGTTGTTAAGTTTTTTAGGGATGTCTCCCATCTTCCCTTCTAGTTGGCTAAGTTTGGCATTGATAGTATCCTGGTTTTGTTGTAGAATTTCCACCTTTTTGATAGGGACACAACCCAAGCACAGAATGGACACAACAGGAAAAGGGAAATTGTATTAATTGTGGAAATAAGCTAGTACATTTAGTACAAAGAAAATAGACTTCAAAACATGCCCTAAGGGCTTACAATAGCACAAGACTAGAGATAATTTCTCCTTTTGGTACCTCCTCTCAAATTCCACTCCGAACTGCCTTTTACAATCCTAAAAATGTCCTTAAATGGACCCCGGAGGGTTAAGGAATAGGAGTACATTCTAGAAAGTGCTAGTAGGAATCCACCAACCAAGTAGAAGGCTCCAGAAGCCATGTTAGAAGTTGGTGCAAATTTATAAGAATCCAAAAATGGTAACCGAACTTCCAGGAGGCATAACTTTTGAACCGTAGCTTCGATTGACGAACCGTTTACATTTTCAAAAAGCTCTTGAAGCACTCTATAGCCCTATGGACCAGCTTTTATTGTCGCCCATTTTTTGGCCCCTTTTGAGGTCATTTAATGCCTCTAACCTGACTTTGAAACATTCTTAGGAGGTCTCCAAAAACTGAAAAACTATGATAACTTTCAAACCGTGGGGCCTTTTGACCTGATTCTTTTTTTGGAATGCTCTAAATTGCAATTACATTTATTTGGCCAATTTACACCTCCTAGTTCACCAAAATTATGGCTCAATTACATACTCCTAATTTTTTGGCATTTACACGTATCCCAAGGTGTTCAAATACTCTATCCTAGAACACCGACAATGGAACTGTGAGAGTTGGAACCTTTATTTGACCCAAATGGGTATCTATAAATGAAAACACATGAAATAGAAACTAATTCTAAGTACATTTTTTTGGGTGACACAAGATTGCCCTTATACCTCTAGATGCTCTTGCATCACTTTTTCTTCAAACCCATCATTTCATTATAGATCTAGGAATCTACTTTGAGCATGGTGTCAGCTTTAACCTTTGCAGAATGCAGGAAGGTGAGCATGGTATCCCTCTGCATTGAATCACTATCATCTTCAACAGTCTCGTGTAGGGGGGAGCAGACATTTTCATTGTTATCCTCCATTTCTCTTTGATCCTCCTTTCGAGCCTCGACAGAGTCCTCTATGTGAGCAGAGTCCTTCCTTTTTTCTTCCTCTATCCCCTTGACAGGAGAAGCAGTCTTAACTGTATGGTCCTCCTTACTCTTCTCAACAGGGTTTCCGATAGTGTTATCTTCCGCTTTATCACCCCCACTAGATATAGCTTGGTTACCCTCATTAACAGATTTACTCTATTCAGAATTACCTTCACTATTGGCTTCCTCTTTCCCTTTTTCATTATTACCTTCAGTCTTTAGGTACCTGTCCAAATTAGAGCTTAAATCCCTAGCATCAGTATCATCCTCATCCTCAGGGTTAATATTCTCACGGCTTTCCGATTTCTTGGTCTCAGACTCCTCATCCTCATGTTTCTGAGAAGCTGAGGGTTTCAAATTTAGGCCTTTATCTTTACCTTTAACAGAGTCACCCTTCTTACTCTTAATGGAGTCCTTCTTCTTGTCCTTAGAGGGAGTAGAGGCAATGTGTTTATTTTTACAATACCCCTCAATAAGAAGAATTAGCCCTTCATGTAAAATGGGTCTGGACTCCTTCTTCTTATGGGCTTCTAAACTATGAAGTAAAGAAAACCACAAAAATAAGGGGAAATATATTCTATCTTTATGTCTAAAGTGATTTAAAAAAACACAGTGGCATTTATGAACTCTTTTACTTCTTCCATCAAGTATGAAATACTCATGGATACAGCAAAGAACATCCCTCCAAATCTCCTTTATCTGATGCACATCGAAGAAATCACCACTCTTTTCTAGTTGCTTCTCCTCATCTTCCATTTTCAAAAAATTTTTGTAGGCTGCAGTTGAAATACTGGTTTTCTTGGTGAATTTTATGCCCGCTGTGGGGAGCCCCATGATCTCTACAATAAAATTCTCCATAAGTTTCATAGTAACACCATGAAGAGTGACTTTTTCATTGGACTAGTTCTTAAAGAAAGTCATGGTGATGTGTGGTTTAAAACCATTGAGTCGCTTTAGATAACAAGTCACATTTCCTTTCTGCATAATTTTCCATACTCTCCTTAGACTAAGTTCATGTTTGTACAATAATTTTTGCTTCATTAAAATTTCCTCTAAGTGTTCAACTTCTTGTATCTTTTTCATTCTTCCAAGTATTGACACATAACATTTAGTGACTCTTAGGGTCAATTTCATTCAGCATTCCCAAGAACATTCAAGTGGTCAATAGGACAAGAAAAGCTTGGGATTAGGGTTTACCTAGACACTTAGAGATAACAAAGTAGATAGTTCAGTCCCATGACAAACAATTAGAGAGATTCACTTGTTGGTGACTTTATACTTTTCAACATTACAAGTTTTAGCATCACTTGAGATGGGGCTGCAAAATGAAAACAAAATCCAATATTGAAAGAGAGAGAGAGATTATTGTAGGTGTCAATAGCATGATCTTGTAGCACCTAGAATTGTATCCATACCTCAAATGAGCTTTGAGATATGCCTTGTCAAAGATCACTTCCCTATGGCATTTAGTGACTCTTAGGGTAAATTCTATTTGGTGTGCTTGATAACATTCAAGCAATTAATAAGATGGGATGAGCTTGAGACTAGAGTTTACCCAGCCACTTGGAGCTAACATAGTAGATAGTTTGATCCCATGATGAATGGTTAGAGAGATTTACCAGTTAGTGACTGACCAATACTACAAGTTTCAACATCACTCGAGATGGGGCTGCAAAGTCAAAATGGAATCCAATATTCAGGAAGAGAGAGAGGTTATTATAGATTTCAAAAATATGATTGTATAGTGCCTAGAATTGCATCTATATCTCACATGAGCTTTGAGATATGGGCCGTCAAAAATTGTTGCCCTATGGTATTTAGTGATTTTCAGGGTCAATTCTATTCGACATGCCTAAGAATGTTTGAGCGATCAAAAAAATGGGATGAGCTTGGTACTAGGGTTTGCGTGGCTACTCAGAGATAATGGAGAGGATAGTTTGATCCAATAATGAATAGTTAGAGAGATTCACTAGCTGCCAACTTTGTATTGGCCAACACTACAAGTTTCAACTTCACCCGAGATGGGGCCATAAAATCAAAATGGAATCCAATCTCTAAAAAGAGAGAGGTTATTGTAGGTGTCAGAAACAAAATCTTGTAGCACCTAGAATTGCATTCATACCTCACACAAGCTTCGAGATATGCCCCATCAAAGATGGCTGCCCTATGTCATTTAGTGACTCTCAAGGTCAATTTTGTTCAACATGACCAAGAACATTTGAGTGATCAACATGATAGAAAAATCTTGGGACTAGGGTTTACCTAGACACTTAGAGCTAACATAGTAGAAAATTTGATCTCACGATGAACAATTAAAGAGATTCACCAAGTGGCGACTTTTTACTAGCCAACACTACAAGTTTCAACATCACTTGAGATGGGACCAAAAAATAAAAATGGAATCCAATCTCCTAAAAGTGAGAGACGTTATTGTAGGTGTTGAAAAAAATAACTTGTAGCACCTAGAATTGCATCCATAACTTGCACGAGATCTGAGTTATGCCCTATCGAAGATCACTACCCCATGGCATTTAGTGACTCTCAGGGTCAATTATGTTTGATGTGCCTGGGGAAATTTGAGCTGTCAAGGAGATAAGACAAGATTGGGAATAAGGTTTACTTGGCCACTTAGAGCTAACAGAGTAGATAATTTGATCCCACAATGAATGGTTAGAGAGATCCGCTAGTTGGCAACTTTGTAGTGGCCAACACTACAAGCTTTAGCATCACCTGAAATGGGGCTAAAAAATCAAAATAGAATCCAATCTCCAAAAAGAGAGAGAGAGGTTATTGTAGGTATTGACAACATGATCTTAAAGAACTCAGAATTGCATCCATACCTTGCACGACCTCCAAGATATGCCCTGTCAATGATCGCTTCCCTATGGCATTTAGTGACTCTCAAGGTCAATTTCATTCAACATGCTCAAGAATTTTTGAGCAGTCAGTAGGATGGGATGATCTTGGGAATAGGGTTTAACTAGCCACTTAGATCTCATAGAGTAGACATTTCAATCCCATGATTAACGATGAGAGACATATGAGCAAGATAAGTATGCCTAAGCCACTTTGTGCAAGATATGAGCAAAAGTTACTAAATAGGAAAAAAATGGTCTTTTTAAGTCTTTAGTCAAGATAGCCTAGAATTAGGTGTTTTAGTTGTTTTTTAATAATTTTTTACCTTTTCCAAGTCCTAGAAGTGAAATCTAGTGAATGTTGCAAAAGTTGGACTTTTTGTGCAAAATTGCAAAATTGAAAAGTTGCTAAAAAATGCAACTTGGTTGGAAATCAGTTATAACTATTCAAATAATAGTTGTAACAATTGGAATAGGCCTAGGATGGAAAAATACCTCATTTTTGAGGTCTAAAGGGGCATATTGTATGGATTGGGATAAATTGCAATAAAGGATTTTGAGTTTTGAAGCCATTTTTACTACTTTCTATACGTTGCTCATGCTATATGAATTGGAAGGTCTACTATAATGATTTTATAAGAAGGAAATTTGACTTACCTTTGTTTTTTCTTTTGGTTTCATCCTTGTAATTTCTTTTCCTCAAGTTATTCAAGGTTTAGTGCAATAGAGTTTATAGGACAATAATTTTGTGCATATTCCATAAATGGGCCCCTAACTACAATCTATGTGGTTGATTTTTCATGGCCTCCTAGGGAATGGTAGTTATTAGTGTCCTTTCAATGATTCCAAGGTTTCAATACTAGAGAACAAATTTTTTTATTTTTTCTAATGAGCCCTAGGTCAAGTACCTAAGAGGATTTGACCTTTTGGATGTGTTGTTTGGAGTATGACATGAGTTAGAGACCTATTGGAGGGTTGAGCATTTTGGAACAAGTTGAAATAAGGTTGTTAGTCATTATTGAGTGTTGGGTGTGTTTCCATGAACCCATTTCCTCTATGTTTCATTATAAACCAAGCCTAACTTGATCAATTAAGTCTGCATTGCCTAGGGAAAGAAAGGGGGTGCTATAGTGAAATTGAAACTTGGTGCTTTGGGATTTGCTACAACTCTGGAAAGGGTATCCAAAACCATGATTTATTTTGTCTCTTGTTTGGGACATCCCTAAAGGTGGATTGGAATGTATTGAAACCTATTATGGCAATGTCTAATGAACAATTTAATGGAAACTTAAAACATCCTAAAGGTCTTGATAAGAGATTTAGGCATGAAAATGATGTAAGGGTGGCCAATAGTGCCAACAAGGGATCTATATTGGTTAGAGGAATCAAATAGGTCCTAGGGGGTCTTAGAAAAATTCCTAAGTGGTAGGAAGAAATAAAGTAAGAAATAAAATAAGTAAATAAGGTTTTAAATTCAAATTTTGGATCCTAACGGTCATATCCTGAATTAGGAGGGAAAACAAGTATTTGAATGTTTTAACATCGTTAATGGATTCTTGCCAATGGAATATGGTTGGAGAAGTTGTAACTCATCCTATATAGCCTAGTAAAGGCATAGGATCAACAAGTAGAGCATTGTACAAATTCCATCAACAATTCTACGACCTGTTGGTGAAGAATGCAATAAAACTCCATTTTGAGCAATTTTGTGTGTATTCTCTTGATTGCATTGGTTTCTTAGTGCTATAATGGTTTTTTGAATATTTTTTCATGATATCTAATCCATTTTTGGTGCATTAAGACAAGTAGGAATTCATTTTTCCAAAAGTGCTGATTGCAAGCAACTTTTCATCAATTTTTATAAGTTTTGGGCACTTAAGGAGCAATTGGTCATTCCATGGATGTAGGAATTTGATTCCCATGGAATTAACCTATATTACCATGTAAATAATCTTTCTAACAATATTTGGATAGAAATTCGTATGGTTGGAAGCCTCTAATGGAGTTTAGGTGGCCGTAAGTACATGAAATGCATTCCTAATGAGCAACAATAGGAGATCTATCCATTGGAGAGGGGTATTTAATGGTAGATTATGTATACATATTCCTTGGAGATGGTGAATTGACCTTTATTTTATTGAAGTTGGCTTTGGAAGTCATACATTGAGAAAGCCCTAAGTTTGAGGGTTTGTAAGATAGCAATTTGGGGTTTCTTACTTGTAGAGGTTGGAGCATCAAATTGACCTGATATTCCTTTGATTGGGTCCATTTGAGGAGATTCCTGATAGTTTGGAGCATTAGAAGTAAGGGTAGTAGGTATTTCTTTGGAAAACCACTCTATTTTATTCTTAAAAAGGGTGCCTAGTTGGAGGCTCTATTTTGTTGGTCCAAAACAACCTATACTAAGGTTGAGATATGTTAAAGAAGACTAGAATGAGTATATGAAAACCTATTTTATTTGAGAATTCCTTTGGAGAGTTTGGGAGAAAACTTAAACATAATTCTTGTTGGAGACCTAGTTGGGAGCAATTAGGCCTACTAGGCAATTTTGAGGAATTTGAGTGCTAGGATTGGGTTGAGTGTCTAAAACCACTTGAAATCTCTCAAATCCATCTCACCACCATAGCATCTAGGAGGGTGTTAGATTTGTAGAAAGGATAGTTGTTGTTTTGTGGATTTAGGGAACATTGCATTTCCCTTGCATATTTTTACACTGTGAACTTGGTTGGGGTTTATCACACTTGTCCACTGGATCAGAAACATTGTGAGAAGGTTGGAGATTTGGTAGTTTTTTGGTTGGGTGAAAGAGTGGGAATTTCCATTTGAAGCTACCTAGCTGTGCACTATACATCACAAAAAATGAGAGAGGTCCATGCTTTTGTAATTATATTCAATTTAGTGAACTAGCTAGATCTGGTCTATATTTTAATGTCTCAATTATTTCCTCATGATCTGACTTGCAAACCTTCCAAAGAGTCTAATTATGTGATTTTGCTCCATATTTTATCAAGTGGATATTCAATGCGATAACAAGGCTCATATAATGCAGAATCTTCCTCTCTATTTGCCAATCCTTGAATAATCACAAGTTAGGTTTCTTCATAGAGTATCGTCTAAGCCATGTACTAGTTACAACCACCAGACCTATATGGTACTCTAAGCCTTCACAATCTGTAACTGAGTGATCCAAATTTTTTTGGCCTAAACACAATGAGACAAATAATAATATGTCCCTTCTTCACTGTCTTCAGGTGTAATAACAAAAATATAATGGTTTGCTAATAAATGTACATACTATGGTCATTAATTCAACAATACTTAGATAAAAGTTATAAAGTTACACACACACACACACACACACACATTAATAGGTTGCACTAGGTCAGACAAGTGGTTAAAGTCAATGGATGAATCCATCTCTACCATTTCCAGTACTTGTGGGGGACAATAGGTGTTAATTGGGTCCAAAATCCATATATCCCATTTGTCCATCCATCCAATTGACTACCACTATCTCAATTTTATTTTGCACATGATGGATAAAAGCATGCAATTTTTTGTGTGTAGATACTCCATGAACCTACATTAGAGCTTCTAAAAGTGCACAACTCACTTGATCCTATCAATGTGCAACAATCCTCATATGGTGCAATGTTAGTATTATCTATCAACCAAAAAAATCTATGAATTGTAGACTTACCTTCCTTACTTGGATCCATTGTAGCATTACACCACTGGACAATGGACTTTTCATCTATCAATGTTGCTCCATCTTTGTACTTTAATTCTTCATGAGCTAGGATTCTTTTGATACATGCGCCTACACTATCATGTTCTCCATTTTCATGACCAACCTCTATGAAATTCCACATATATTGAATTTGACACAACTTGTGCATCCTTCTCAACCAATAGAACATCTGTGCATTCTTGAATTGACATGTGCAATTGTCTGACCAAATAATGTGTTGGCAATATGCTATGCCCCTGTTAGCCAAATCTCCATAAAATAGTTGAAAACAACCATGTACAAACTCTGTAGAATGTGATCAATCATCACTGATGTAAAAATGGTACTCCCTCAATACCTTACTATCATTCTATGTACTTGTAAGTGCATGCATGAATGTTATGTGAATAAACATGGAAATTATTAAGAAGTATAATATTTTCTTGCACCTCATTTTTTGGTTGTAGTGTGTAGTTCTTTGCAAAGTCTACAACCAAAGAAATGGTATCCAGTGGAAATGTATCCTTGCACAACTTAAATTTTAAATCTAGCCATTGAGCTCTATGTGTATGCCTTGCATACTCATAAATAACATTTTCACAAAAAATCTTCATGAACTCATACAGTGGAATCTTTCCAATGATTGGATCACATCTTTTACCTTGTTTCCCATCTTTTAGAGTATATGTCACTATCTTATATTTTTTGTAATCTACTATTTCATTTCTAATTTCATGTGTACTAGCCATATGTACACAAGTTGATAGAAGCTACAAAGAACCACAAAATAAGCATATACCATCCAAGCATGACATCTTGTAAAATTATTGACCATCCCTATTTCACATAAAATGTTGGATATAAACTCCTTTGAAGTTCTAGATTTGTATAAACACACATTTATGCCAAAAAAAATCAAAATGGTTAGAAAATTCAATATGTATCTTACAACAAAAAGTTGTGCATGTGTGATTTATCTTCACATAAAAAGATTTACCCATCTCAAAAAATCTTTGACTTATTCAAATTTGAGGATACATACCAATAAATTTTGCAAAAAATTGTGTTTGAGTTGAGTCCAAAAAATGTATCACATGTGGATCATTATTTTGGCTACCAATCCTCCTTCTCACAATATCTCTTTGATTAGGGGAAACACACGTGTTATTTTTTCAAAAATCTTCAATCAATGATTTCAAAGATTCACTAATTTCTTTATCCTTTCATGGTAGTCTATTGCTAAATGTCCATAACTCATTTTTTGTTGGATCTTCCACTCTCTCATACCTTGCCATGGCTCTACGTAGAGTACCTCTACCAATTTTCAATGTTTTGTTTGTCTTTCTCATGAGTCAAGCTTTCTTCATTTGGGTACTTACTATTATTGATGTAAGTATGTCTATTGTGATATTACTATCTTTCGTGCATAATTTAGAACCCACTTTTTCATATGCATTCATTAGATTCTTTACAATGCTTTTTTCATTTAAATCATACATCATTCTTAGCCTAAGAATCTTCATGATGGGCCTAAATTTCAAATTCCTCATCATTTCAACAAATAATTGGCATTGAATTGTAATATTTAATTCTTCAAAGAGTAATTTCCACATGTGATTAACTTTTATTTAACAAGTACGCTTGCTAATCTTTTCAGGATTTGATTCCAAAATGTTAGTATCAATATCAATAAAATATTTTTATCTTCTAAAACAAATTCTATAAGGTATTATAATATCTTCCATTCCCTCAACATTTTGAACATCAACATAAGGTTGAGTGTTTTGTGTACCTTGATCAAAAATGACATGCCTTGGAAATAAGATGAAAAAGATGGAATATCACCTACTTGATATGTTGATGTGCCTTCAACATGACATGATGGAGTGTTTACATTGTTGGATGTAGAAATTAGTGTCTCTTCAATAGGAGATGATGATACGAATCCAACATTGGAAGATGATGTAGCTTCACAATTTAATTGTCTTCTTGAGTGTAAGAGTCTCATTCATTCTCTTTTTCTTTCCAATTCTTTCTCTTTTTTTCTTTGTATTGGTGGTTCATGTTCCTCTTCAAAAGACAATTATTCATTATTGCAAAGCAATTTTCTTTGTTTACATAGTAGTTTCATTTTACTTCTTTTAATTGCCAAATTTCTCTCCCTCTCTTCCATTGTTTGAGTTTTTGGTTTCTTCTTTGGCATGATGATGATTTCTGTATGTCAAATTATTCAACCATTTTAATTACTTACAATTTGCAAATAACTAAATAGGAAGAAAATAGGACCTATTCTCAACCCAAATTTCCAAAAGGAATGATCCAAATTGATTAACCACAAGAAAGTGATCAATGCAAAAATAAATCAAGCAATGGAGAATATAGATAAAGGAGATCCTATTATCTTGCTATTTGAGAAGTAAGTACTTGAAATCTGAAATAAATAGAAGACAAATACTTACCTTAAAGTAGGATAAATTTGGAGAATGTTGATTTTTGATGTCTGTGTATAGTTTTGGGGATCTCTACAACCTGTTTCATATTGGAAATGTCGAGATAGAGAAAAATGAGAAAGCTTTTGTCCTTTTGAAGGGAGGTCAAACTTGACCTAGATAAAGGGGCACAATCTTACCCTAGGGCACAATTGTACCCCAAAAAGTCAACCTTGACTTGCACTGCTCCGACAAATTTTTGTTCATAGATCTCGCAAGTTCAACGTAAAAGGTACCCAAATCTACACTTTAATTTGCTATTCCACACCGGTATCTGTAGAAAAAAATAGTTTTGGTGTTTGGATGAGGGGTTTGCCTTGGTCAAACCCTAGTTTGGAATCAACCTTAGTAATGGAATTGAAATAAAGAATGCTAGCAAGAAGCTATGATACTCAATAGATATGCAATTATATTTATGATATCCCTATTTCGGCATATAAATTACCTAATAAATAAAGTATTATACACAGTATAAATAATCAATAATTTATGTAAAATATTATTATACTAAGATACAAATATAAATTATTATATATTATATAATTATAAATATTAATTAGACATATATATATATATATATATGAATATTATTATATATTTATATATAATTAGATATTTATATGCCATAAATAATTAATATATATTTGTATGGCAATAGTATATGATATTATATCTTTGTTATATATTAAAATAATATCTAATTAAAATGATTCATATATAATCATATATAATTAATATAATAATATATAATATAACTACCTTATCAAATATAATTAATGAAAAGACATGTCCCTATGAAATACAAGATATATATAGAATTTCAAACATTGAAGAGGACATCATACAAAATATTATTAAATTTATACAATTTAAGAGGAAAATATCTAATGTCCTAAAAGGGGACATTACAAGTGGTATTAGAGCCTCAATCTTTCCATCCTGTGGAGTTTGTAAAATAAATAAATTATAGAATGAAACATAAGAACATTTTTATATTTGATTACGAGGTTTAGAAGATTTTTTAAAATATTAGAGCCCTCATTTGATACTGATTTAGGTTATACAGGAAGATAAATCACACTCTACATAAGATTTATTTTAGAAGCAATCAAGTTTGAATATTTAGTGAAATACAAACATGGAGAAAATAACCAAAACTCCAATCTATGTTTAGAGAACCATTGTGTGGGCTGACTCTTTTTTGAGACTTCATAAGATTTGAAATTTTATAATATTTGAAATTAATGTTATTAGCTATGTGTAGCAAATATATTAGTTAAAGAATTACATTGACAACAAATTAGAAAAAATTATAGAATGAATATAAAACATATCATTTCAAAAATAATAGTTCATCAGTATATGTGATGGGTTGGAATGAACTATAACTCAACCTTAAACATCCTATGACATTCTAGAAAAATTCATCATCCAAATCAACTAAAGCAGGAGGGGGGAAATGGAAACTTTTATTCAAGAATTTTGAGCAATAATTTGCCTCCACTGAACCATAGTGCAATAAAAATCATACTCCATATCAATTTGATTAGGAGAGGGGAAGTGGAAACTCCCTTCCAAGAATTTACATCAACTTTCCTTGTCCTTTCAAGAATTTACATCAAGACTTTTGAAAAGATAGTGCAATGTGGTACTCCATGAAAACATCAACTTTTACAACTTCCCTTGTAGTTGGCATCCACTATACTAACTCAAACCACCCTTGCTAAATGAGTAGGGAGATTTACAATTTTATTATTATTATGAAGTATCATTATTATCATCCTTTGAAGATACTATTTTTTGCCAAGAACATGACAGGGCCATGAGATGCTTGACACTTGCTGAAAACAAATGAAAGAAGAATTAAAATAGGCAAGGAACTTTGGCTTATGAAGAGATTTAAGTCTGTTGCTCAAATATATGAAGCATTTTTTGGCATTGATTAGAGATAGATGAAGGAACAAGTTTCCATCTTTGTTGCCAAGGAGAATATGCCGAAGATGAACTTGTAAGCTAATTTCTCAGCTGGTTACTACTTCCTCTCTTGTTGTCTTAGTCAATGGACCCCCCTCCAATTTTTTCAAACCTTCTCATGGTCTTCATCAAGGGGATTCTCTCTCACCTATTCTATTCATAATCTTGGTAGAATGCTTAGGCAAACTTATAGAGAAGAATAAGAAGGAAGGGAGAATTAAAGGTTTTAAAACTTCCTCTAAAAGTGCCCCTTTTTCACATCAGCAATATTTTGATGATACTATAATGGGAGGGGAGGCTTCTATTAAGGAGGTAAAGGCAATGAAGGACATCATGGATATCTACTCCAGAGGGTCAGGATAGTCCATCAACTGGGAAAAGAGTTCTATTTTCTTTATCAACACTCTTGAGGACAGACAAAAGAAAATCTCCAAAATTCTGGGTTGTAGTGTGGGGAAGCTTCCCTCTACCTATCTTGGGCTTCCTTTGGGCACAAATCCTCATGATTCTTTCTGGAATGAAATTATGGATAGATTTAGTAAGAAGCTGGTTGGTTGGAAAGGGGCCTCTCTTAGCCAAGCTAGAAAATGCCAACTGGTTAAATCTACCCTTTAGAACTTGCCAATTTATGCTTTGAGCCTTTTTGTGATCCCTGGGAAATTTGCTAAGAGGATGGAAAAAATTTAGAGAGACTTCTTATGGATGGGGGCTGAAAAGAATAAAAGGTATCCTCTCGTAGCTTGGGAAAAAGTTTGCCTCCCCAAGAAATATGGAGGTCTAGGCATTAGGAAGCTTACTCACCTCAACAAGGCTCTTTTGGCTAAGAAAATATGGCGTATCTTCAGTAGAACAAGGGAATAGAGAGACATTATGGAAAATAAGTATATAAAGAGGCTCTCTAAATAGTTTACCCTCTTCAGTGAAGATATCCCAAGAGGTTTTGCTGTTTGGAATGGTTTTTTAAAAGCCAGGGACTTGGAAAATTCCAGAGTCTCTTGGAAACTGGGAAATGAGGAGGAAATCTAGTTTTGGTTTGATAGCTAGCTTATTCAGGGCCCTCTTATGAACAATCCTAGCTATGAGATTTGGGTGAATGATTGCATCGACCATTTTGGGCAGAAAGTTAGTAACTATAGGAATGACCAGGGATGGATAGACCTTTCTATCATCTCTGAAGATCTTAATCCTACCATGATAATGCTTAACTCTATGGCCCTAGATAAAAATAGGGATGAATTGGTCTAGAGAGATAATGCTAATGGGCTATATACTACTACCTCTAGGTATTTGGTCTTTTGGAGATTAAATGAGATTCCTCCTTGGTCGAGGGCTTGACTTCCTGGCCTCATTCCAAAAATTAATATGTTCTATTGGCAGGCTCTTCAGGAAAAAATCCTCACCCAGGATAACCTCATTAAAAGAGGTCATATTATGCCTAGTAGATGTGAGTTATGTAAATATTAGACATAGACTGTCAATCATTTATTCATTCATTGCTCTTTCTCCAGGGAGGTTTGGGTTTTCCTAACTCAGGACTTGGGCTTTAGCTGGTGTGTTCCTTTTAACCTTCTGGAATTCTTCTGTCAATGGAAATGCATGTTCAATAGGTCTAATTTGTAGGAATTAAGTTCTTGGATCATGCCTCATTTTTGTTGGAGCATCTAGAAGGAGAGAAATAAAAAAATCATTAGAGATAAAGAGGAGCCAGTTATAGTGATAGGAAAGAAAATATTTGCAAATATTAAGGAAAACTATTCAGTTAGGAAAGGGGGAGATATAGAATTAGGTGGTAGAAAAAAGGAGAAGGAAAAAGATAGAAAGACGAAAAGATAGGAAGCCAAATGGCTTCTCCCCCTGGAAGGATGGCATAAAGCCAACTTTGACGGAGCATCCAAGGGAAATCCTGGCACCTCGAGAAGTAGAGGCATAATAAGGAATGAAAATGGTGATGGTATTTCGGCTTTTTCCCTACCACTGGGATTTCAAACCAACCATTTTGCAGAAGCAAATGCTGCATGTAATGTTGTCAAACTGGCATTTGAAATTGGAGTTACTAACCTTTGGCTTCAAGGGGATTCGAACAACATTGTAAATTGTATTAATGGAAACTCCCAACCATCATGGTCAATTGCAAATCTTATTGATGAGACTCATGAGACTCTTGCCAAATTTGGTAGAGTCCATGTCACGCATATTTTTTGGTAAGCTAACCCAGTTACTGACTGGTTTGCAAATATAGGGGTCAGCATAAACCAAATTATGACATGGCATCCCAAAAATATTTTGCCGGCAAATGTCAAAAGCATGATCGAACTAGACAAGATCCAAGGAAGTATGGAGAAGATCAATGTGCAATTATGAGTATGAATGGATCAAGGGGAAAGGGTAATTGCCAAAAAGGTAGCATGGGAAATTGTAATAGCTGTAATTTATTACAAACTTTTTGACACACTTTCTGGGTCTTTTTTTGCATTTGCAATAGGTGCAATAGAAAGGTTATTTCATTCTATTTTCTGTTCAACCAAAGTGGTTCCTTTCAATCTCAATGCGAGGTACATATGAGAATTGAGGGTGAATAGAGTGCAGATATGGTTAGTGAAAGCTGTAGAAAGGAGCCAGTTGGTGAATTGGAGAAATGGAGGAGTAGGGAAAAAGTTTGGGAGTAGCTGGATTAGGTTGGGATTACCAAATACATTGTGAAACTGCATGGTTTTAATCAGGAGGTGACTAATAGTATGGTGGGTTGATGGAAGGATGGCAGAGTTAAGGTAAACAAGGTTTCTTTCATGATCACCAAGGAGGTGATATTGACCGTCTCTGAAATCTAGATTGAGGGTTTTAAATTTTTCAAGGACAAGAAGCTCTCGGCTAACACTGTGTGGGATTTTGTGAAGGATATAGAGGAACTGAAAGCCCTGAAGAAGATTGACATGTACTATATTCCTGATACCATGAAGAAACTATGGAGGTATGTTCTGAGAGCTATAATCGAGTACATTACTCTAGACCCTAGGTTTGATTGGGCTCGTACCCACCATTTTGTTCTTTTGAATCATTTTTGGCATAGCTATAAAATTTCTTTTCCTTTTTACTTGTTAACTTCCATGAGCAAGGCAGTGGTTAGCTTCAAAAAGAAGCCCATTGATAACCTCTCTCTACATGAGGGGCTCATGCTAGTTATTTATGAGCACTTTAAGGCTCAGACTATAAGAAATGACCCCCCTCAAATAGAGAATGTGCCCTTTGGAAGCTCCAACTTCTCTTCAGACTTGGATGATATTCAAAGCTTTAGCTTTGAGGATGGTGGGATTTCTTCTACTGATAAAATTATCACCCTTCAAGTTAAGAATTCACCTTCTTCCATTACCCCAAGTAGGAAAATCCCTAGGGCTCATGGGTGGAAGCAACCTATGAAGGATGTGAAGGTTGACAGCGATGATGATGAGGATTTGGAGATGAAAGAGGAGGAAAAGGAGATGCAAGAGGAAAATAAGGAAGATCGAGGAGGGAAGAAATGCAAGAGGGAGGGTCTGGAGGATGAGAGATTGCAACAAGAATAGAATATGTCTTTGCTACCTCTTTCTCCTATCCATACTCAAACCCAACTAGAGGAGCAAAAAATGGGTTCTAAGATTGAAGGTGGGGAGGTACAGGCTAAAGATAGGAGGAAAGCTTGGAAAAAATTTAATATTAGGACCTCAAAAATGGGTATTTTTAGAGAGGCCATGAACCCATAGGTCCTTGTGGAAAAAAAAGAAGAGGAGCGGCTTGAAGAACTTATTGACCTGACGATTGTGGCTATTTAGGATAATGCAAAGGAATCTAGGTTGAACCTCTTGAACAATGCCTGCAACAGTATGATTGATAACTTTAGATCAATCAAGTGGCTTTTCCATGAGCTGGAGGAGGTTAAAGAGTAGGTGGATCATATGGAGGATAACAGGCATGGAGTAGAATTTGATAATAGAGATGGCAATGGTGAGAGGCTCAACCCTGCAGAGAGAAGGATTAACAACCTCAAAATCTACAATCATAATCTCTCAAACCAAATGTTTTCACTGTTAAGCTCCATTAACAACAACATTATGTCTTTAACTGGCTAGATCAAAGATAGAGCTATGAAGGAAGAAGAGGAAGGAAAAGATAGGGAAAAAGCTAGATTGGAGGTTGACACCTCAAAGGACAACATTAACAATGGTCAGGACTAGGAGGATCAAAGGGAACACCAGCAAGAGGCTAAAGAGAACTAGATGGCCTATGACACTACTCAAGCCATGCAAGACCTGGAGAGAAAGAACGAGGACTAATCCACTACCTGTTCTTTTGTCTCAATCTATTTTTTGGATTTTTGTCAGGGCTTTTGCCTTTGTTGTTTCTATTCCTGGTCTTTTCTTTGATCTTTGTATTTAGGCTAGACCTTGGGTTTATTATCAGCCTTTGAACTTGAACTCTTTTGGCTAGGCTTTTCATGCTTATTATTAGCCTTGTTATTGTTTTAACTCTTGGGTTTTAGGGTCCTTGTAAAACCTATTTATCTAATAAAAAATAATGAGCATTTCTATTCACATCATCAAGACAAAAGCCATTTAAACTTTCATGAGTTGGCTTTTCAAATATAATTCTGAGTCGTATGGCCACCTTGATGATTAGATGCTTTCACTGCCCAAATTCCTCTTCCTCACCTTCATGATCTTTTCCATGATAATTGTTGATTAATTTCCTAATGGTCTACTATTATTTACATCTCATAAACAAAATATTAAAAAACTACGGTGGTAGATAATACATAATGAATGACTTGAAAATCCTTTCTACCCTATTTAGGACAACAATCACAAAGCATTTTACTCAGAAGTCACTAAGAAAATTATGATCAAAGGAGCCTAGATTGTGTGCAACCAATCCATCAGTAGAAAAAGTATAAAACAATGAAACAAAAAAACAAAAGGGAAATGCACTAAACAACAAATTTCAATGAGATATTTGACAAATAAATAATTGCATGAATAAGATATCAATGATAAATGATGAATATGCTCTTATTGGCTTAACCTAATATGCTTTAAAAAAATAGACATACAGTGGGTATTTTGAACATATCAAATAGAATAGCCATCAATTTGGGTACATGACCAATAGTATATAGAAAAAATTAGTGCATTGAATCAATGGACAAAGAAGTAGAGACAATGAATGACTTGAATGAGCATGGAAATTTCATGGATAGGAGGAAAACATAAGGATCAAATGAGCAAGGCACAAATGGAGGGATAAGGAGAAAAATATAAAATATATGCACAACCTATACCAGACAAACCCAGGATCCTCCTTCCATCACCTTGGTAGAACTATTCTCATAGACCTGGAGAGATAATCATATGGAAATAAATAGAAAAATGAATGCTAATTTCAACAAAATGAATCTTTCAGCAATCATTTATTTCAAGGGTTATCATGAACACCAACATTTACATCGACAATTAACAATAAAGGATGTGGAATGAAGACCAAAGGAGTGTATTGAATAATATTCATACCATCTATTCCATAAAACCTAGAACAAGAGAATAATGAAGTATTAAACAATTTTGGAAAAAGAAAAGCAACCCTAAAACTAAATACATTTTGCTAAGTCGAGGAGATAAGTTAAGATGGCATTTGATGATATGAAACATCGCCACATTGATGAGATCCATCTTTGGGCTCCCTAAAAAAAAAAAAAAAGTCAGGCAATGGTAAGTAAGCATACAAATTGAGCAAAGGTAAGTAAGAATACTAAATGGACTTTTACCAAAGGAAACTATCAATGAATGAATGTAAAAGCATGAGGAACATCATCCAATCATTATGAATAGAGATACTCTTGGTGGCATCAATGATGGAAAAAAGGTAAGTGAGGTACATGATTAAAGGTAAATATTCATTTATTCCTATAGACAAGCATTAAATGGAATGATATAATTGCATAAATGTATATTATTCAATATCTTATTACAATTAGCAATCAATAATGTTTTGTCTACTATTAAGTTCTACAACTTTGATATTGAATCTTAATTGAAATTAGTTTCCAAATCATTTTTTTCAATAACTATTATGCCAAAATTTACTTGTAAGTGGGAAACAAGGATTATATCTTTGATGAATATTGAATATTCAAATATCTATTATCAATATTTATAATTGATTAGTTATAATGGAGTGATTGAATCCCTAAGATGGTAGTGTTATAATTAAATTATTATCAAATAAGATGATTACAATTAAGTAATGAGTGATTAGAATTAAGTTTTCCAATTCTCATATTGAATTCTAAGTGAGATAAGTTTTCAATTGTTATCACAAATAATATTGTTAAGTAAAACTGATCAAATTAATTAAGGTCATCATCTTGCGATATAAGATAAGGCCTATGGTGGAATGGATTAGGTGACATCACTCGAAGGTACTAGGTAAGGCCTGTGGTGAGATGGGCATTGGGCTACATCATCCAAGGGTACTAGGTAAGCCCTACGGTGGAGCAAATACCCTAGGATACATCATACAAAGGAACTATCTTGGAGATGATGATCAAAGAGAGATAAAAATAATAAGGGAGAACGGTGAGGCCCATGATTGGGTAATAGGGCACCCTATTATAGTTTCTCCTCCCATACTAAAATGATAAATTAATTGGCAATATATTATACTTTGATTGACAATTCATTGTAAGATCAAATTTTGGTGTATTCTCTAAATAGAGACTATAAATACCTTGTTAGGGGATCGATATAAGGAAACCGTAAAAGGGAAAAATTTATACATAAATGTGTAGTAATGAATTTTTGTTGTTGTACGTTCATAATCAAGGAATTGCATAATGTATGTCTTCATCTATCTGCATCGTGTTTGCTTCATGTTTTCATCTATCTGCATCATGTTTGATTTGTGTTTTTATCTGTTCACATCGTGTATGCTTCATGCTTCCATGAATTTATGTGATTACTTTGTCTACTTCATGTCTTCATTCATTAAGATATATATCTCATAAATCTCTTAGGTCTTTGGTATACATATATGTTTGTATCTAGGAAAGAGCTTGTATATGAATAATTTTGCTTGAGGACAAGCAAATTTGAGAGGGGAGGACTCTGATATCCCTATTTTGGCATATAAATTACCTAATAAATAAAGTATTATACATAGTATAAATAATTGATAATTTATGTAAAATATTATTATACTAAGATACAAATATAATTTTTTATATATTATATAAATTATAAATATTAATTATACATATATATGTGAATATTATTATATATTTATATGCCATAAATAATTAATATATATTTGTATGGAAATAGTATATGATATTATATCTTTTATATATATTAAAATATTTAATTAAAATAATTCATATATAATCATATACAATTAATATTAATTAATATAATAATATATAATATAACTACCTTATTAAATATAATTAATGAAAAGACATGTCCCTATGAAATACATGATATATATAGAATTTTGAACATTGAAGAGGACATCATACAAAATATTATCAAATTTATATAATTCAAGAGGAAAATATCTAATGTCCTGAAAGGGGACATTACAATATTTGGAATGAAAACAAGTATATTGATATGAAAGCTTGAACATAAAATTAGTAAATGTAAATAAAAAACTCCATGATTTTTCACTTAGAATTCGCCTTGATACAAAAATGAATAAATCTTGAAGATAAATAAAGGATCTTGAAGGAAGATCACACCACCATAATGGCTAAATCTAGGGTTTTAAATGATGAATCTTGAATGACTGAACCAAATCCTTTCAAAGGCTTGAATACTTCAATCCTTGATCTTCAATGGAAGACTTTGAATGCTTGACTGATAAAATGCTTGCTCACTTGAAAATGGATAGAAAAGGCTAACATGGGAGCATTAAATCCCAATTAACCTTAACACCTAGAAATGGACTTAGATTAAATGCAATTTAAGGATACCATTCTAAAACTTGAAATAGCCAATCCAAAAGTAGGAAAAAGAAACTTTCTAAAGCCTGATATCTTGAAACTCCTAGGAATTGAAAATTGGATCTAGGGCTAGGGACAAGGTCGACCCTACCCTAGGTTAGGGTCAAGGTCATCCTTAACCTAGGTCAGGGTCGAGGTTGACCTTGACCTAGAAAGTCAAAGTCCTCAATTTCACAGAGAAAAGAGAGAAGTAGAACAAGGGAAAAATAACCAAATCCATCAAAGACCCATTCAAGGCACTTGAAATGAGCCCAAGCCACTTACTCGGAGGGCTAAACACTCTTAACATGGAAGTGCTTCCATTTTAAGATGATACATTTAGCCCCCAATTTAGCAAGAGTATGAACTTAATAAAAAATCTTGGTAAAGGAGAAGAAAGCAGAGATCCAAGTGGATTCTTAATGAGATAAAATAAAACTTATCTAAGGACACAAGCCTACAGGCCAAGAATTCTAACTTAACATACATGCACAAGGGATCGAAAAAAAAATGAAAAAAACATAAAAGAAAATGATTAGTACTAAACAAACCTAAATCAACTAGCACAAGAAACTTTGCTAAGAAATATTTCTCATACTAATATCATATTTGGAAAGGTATCATAAAAACATAAGTGATTACATAAGAAAGACATGAGAAAACACTATAAATAACATAGCTTCATGATCCAACCCTACTACCATTAAAGAGAAAAATAAAAGAAGAAGTGATTACCTCACTTAGTAAGATGCCCACCTTACCATAAATCACCAAGGGAGAGGGAGAGCCCAACAAGTACTCAAACCTGATAGTTCACCCAAAAAATGTGTTTGAAATTGTAATATGTCTTCTTACGACTTCTATAATACTCATAGATCTACCTTCTTGTATCACTATGAATATGAAATGTGTGTCTTCTCAAAATTTAACAACTTATGTGCATTACCTTCGAAAGATTTATCATATCAAAAAATTGGAAGATGTGTATCTCTTTATGATTTAGCAACTTATGTGCATTACCTTTAGAAGATTTAGCAATGCATGTCTCTTCAAGATTTATCAACTTATGTGTGTTAACTTCTGAGATTTAGCATATAAAAATTGAAAAATGCATGTCTCTTCAAGATTTAGCAACTTATGTGTGATACCTTATGAGATTTATCATATAAAAACAAAAAATAGCACAAGGAAGACCCTATATACACCCCCCTCCTTATTGTGTTTGTCTATGAGACATAACAAGGAAGAGAAAGAGGATACCTACTTCACAAGGTCAGGAGATATCCTATTTAACAACAATGTACACTATGTTCTTAGCGAAGAGTATTGACCCCTACATCCAAGAGTATCATCAACCAAATCCTTCACATAATCCAAAAGAATAATAAGTCTACCACATGAATCTTTAATGAAATTTTTAAATGTAGGAAGACTTGTATCAGTTAAATTCAGAAAAGCATAAGCGAGAACAAAATGAAAGATTATGAACATAATAAAATAAATGATGCTCATAAACCTCATAATTATGGTAAATAGATGCTAAAAGAAGGGTAATAAGGAACATAACCACACACCAGATCATCTTCATAATCTTCATAGCAAATGAAATGCAAGAAGTGTTTTTGTATTTTTATTGAATATATAGATTTTTTTGGATTTTTGAGTTTTAAGAATGAAAGAGCAAAAACTAAATCTAATCTTAATGCAAGAAAAGACCTAACAAATATGAAATGAAATGTAACACTGCAAAACATAATAGGGCACCTAATTCCACAAAAGAAAAGAGGATAAGCATGTTGGGTTCACCAAAATGAATAGGAAGAAAATAGGATCTATCCTCAACCCAAATTTCCAAAAGGAATGATCCAAATTGATTAACCAGAAGAAAGTGATCAATGCACAAATGGATCAAGTAATGGATGCTCTTTCTATTTGAGAAGTAAGTACTTGGAATTTGAAATAAATAGAAGACAAATACTTATCTTAAAGTAGGATAAATCTAAAAAGTGCTAATTTTTGATGTCTGTGTACAGTTTTGGAGATCTCTGCAACCTATTCTAGATTGGAAATGTCGAGACATAGAAAATGCATAAAACTTTTGTCCTTTTGAATGGAGGTTGATCTTGACCTAGATAGAGGGGCACAATATTACCCCAAGGCACAATTGTACCCTAAAAAGTTGACCTTGACCTACACTACTCTAACAAAATTTATGTTTGCAGATCCTACAAGTTGAACTAAAAGGGTATCCAAATTTGCACTTTAATTTTTTGTTTCGCACCTGTACCTACAAGAAAAAATGGTTTTATTGTTTGGAGGAGGGGTTTCCCTTGGTCAAACCCTAGTTTGGAATCAACCTTAATAATGAAATTGAAATAAAGAATGCTAGTAAGTAGTAGAAGTAAATCTAACAATGAAGCTGTTATACTCAATAGATATGTAATTGTATTTGAAATGTAAACAAGTATATTGATATGAAAGATTGAACATAACATTAGTAAATGTAAATAAAACCCTCCATGATTGTATGTTAGAATTCACCTTGATACAAGAATGAATAAATCTTGAAGATAGACAAAGGCTCTTGAAGGAAGATCATAGCACCATCATGGCTAGATCTAGGGTTTTAAATGATGAACCTTGAATGCTCAAGCCAAATCCCTTCAAAGGCTTGAATGTTTGAATCCTTGATCTTCAATGGAAAACTTTGAATACTTGAATGATAAAATGTATGCTCACTTGAAAATGGATGCTTCATAATAAAAAGCAGATGGTCGATCATGGATGTAGGTATGAAAATGAGAGAAGAAGACTTCCTTATATAGAGATCTAGGGCATAAAATTTTAGAGAAGGATGACATAGGAGCATTAAATCCCAATTAACCTTAAACCATAGAAATGGACCTATATTAAATGTAATTTAGAGTCTACCATTATAAAACTCAAAACAACTGACCCACAAGTGGGAAAAAGAAAGTTTCTAAAGCCCGATATCCTAAAACTCCCAGAAATTAAAAATTAGATTTGGGGTCAGGGATGAGGTCAATCCTGCATTAGGGTTGAGGTCAAACGTGACCTAGAAAGTCAAAGTCCTTGGTTTCATAGAGAAAATTGTCAGAAATAGGTTGGAAATAGAGAGAGAAAGAAGCAGAACAAGGGAAAAATAACTAGATCCATGCAAATAACCATTCAAGGCACTTGACATGACCCTGCACTATTTACTTGGAGGGATAAAAGTTATTAACATAGAAGTGCTTCCATTTTAAGATGATAAAATAAAAAATCATTCAAATACATATATAAATTACAATTATTTCAATGAATACATTATATATTAAACAACTTTTCAAATTTCTAAAATAACAATTCATTCAAACATATGAATTTTAATGAATTCACTATATATTAAACAACTTGTCAAATTATAAAGAAATTTGTCTCTGTAGTAACAAAGAATATTTAAAAAGGACTACACCAACCTTTTCTATAGAAAGAATGTTAAAAAACCCTTCAAATAGTGTATCCAATGATTGAATTCGGTGTTTGCTAGCTTCGAATAGCATGCAACTCATGTTTCTTGTGGGAACAATAGAACAACCAATAGACAAAAAAAATGCATCAGTTGGGGCCCAAGCTTTCCTTGTAACCATTATGAAAATCTCTCTCCCTATCTCACCCTCTCCCACCCCTACTCTCTCTCTCTCCCACCCATCCCACCCTCTCCCATCCCCTACTCTCTGTCTCTCCCTATCCCACCCTCTCCCATCACCTAATCTCTCTCTATCTCATCACCTACTCTCTCTATGTCTCTCTTTATCCCACCCTCTCTATATCTCTCTATCCCACTCTCCCTCTCCCATCGCCTACTCTCTCTCTCTCCCCCTATCCTACCCTCTCCCATCTCCTACTCTTCCCCATCCTCTACTCTCTACTCTCTCTCACTCTCTACCCTCTCTCCCCCTCTCCTTCCCTCTCTATTAAAATACAAGGCTTACAAAGTGCATGTGCACTATAACACACTATGCACCATGTCACTATCATGCCTTAGTATCCCTCCTCTTGTCATCTCTCTTCTCTTACTCAAATTTCTCTCTAAGATCTATTATCTAACACGATATGTGTATAAATGAGCTCCATTATACCCATTCAATCCTTATAAGGGATCCCCTAGAATTTTTTTTCCCCATCTCATATGTCAAATGATCTTTTTTAGTAGTTGATATTTTTACACCTTGATTGTATTTTTAATACTTCTAGCCCTTCCCTTCTTTCCCTTTGCAGTGAATTTATTTTGAGGATGTCACTCAGGCACATTTTTCTCTCCCATCCACCTTCTCAAGGGGCCATCACCTAGTCTATCTAATTCTCTTTTCTCGTAGGCTGGGGCAACTTTAGCACTATGTAAGCTTGAATTTAAAAATGCTCTAAAATAGGGTGTGCATGCTATTTAGAGATTTGGATTCTACCAATCCTAAGGCTTGGATTTGCCTTGGGGATCCAACCCAAAGGTTTGGAGTCTTTAAACTGGTCTAAGACATGTTTTGCAACAATAATAGAAAAAATGATTGATTTTTCTTGTGTGCTCTCATTCAAGTTTCCTCATGGTTGAGCATTGATACAATTAGGTTACATGATATCATAGATCTATGTGTTAGCTATATAACCATATAATTTATTTCAAATTTGAACTATTTCAAGCCTTTCAACTATAATTTCTTTTGAATGTATGTCCATTTTCTCTCAAAAACCAACATGTACTAATTGGGGTGTAGATTTTAGCTCGTTCATAAAATTTCAAAACAACTTAGTTTTTTAGAAACTAGACTTCATTCTACACACTTTGAAAAAAATAAAATTTGATTTTAGATTAGTTTTAAATCATTTCTAGGGAGAGCACATAGATATTTAATGTTTTTGGGATGTGTCCAATTACAAAATTCATAAAAAAATACATATTATAAAATTACCCAAAAAATATGGGATAGACTACATGGGGTTAGGTAACTTTTGACCAAAGCGATTAAAGAATTTCAACAAAAAAAAAAGTTAACATTTTAGGGGGGGCACACTTTGCACTATGTTATGTTTTTTTGAAAAAACTATACCAGTTTCTATGGCCCCCTTTTTGAAGACCTAAAACTAAACCATTTTGAAAAAATTAGTGGTTTAGAAACTAGATTCAAAGGACTACTACTTTTGTAATTGTCATATATAATTTTTTTTAACATAACTATCTTCAAATTCTTTTTGAAGTTCAAAAATTGTTGATTTTAGGAAAAAAGTGGGCACTTATACATCCCTTTTGGAACCACCACTTGGTGCATTTACCCAAGTATGAGTTCATGAAGTAGGAGCTTGTACATTATTGAGTTTTGTTACCTCTCAAGGGAAATTAAGGATGGTTCCTAGTAAGGTGAAGGCCGTAGTAAATTGGCAAACTCCTAAATCTTCCATTGAGATAAAAAGTTTCCATGGTCAAACTTAGTTCTATAGGAAATTTATCAAATAATTTAGTGAAATTTGTGCAGCTTATCTAGACGCCATCAAGGGTGGGATCAAAGATAAGTTTAAGTGAAATGAATGAGCCAATAAAAGTTTTGAAACCTTGAAAAATAAAGTAGCCACTCAAGCTATTCATGTTTTACCTAGTTTTGAAAATTTGTTCACTGTAGAGTGTGATGCTAGTAATGTAGCCATAGGCACAATGCTTACCCAAGAAGATAGGCTAGTAGCCTTTCATAGTGAGAATATAAATGAAGAGAAGAGGAAGTACTCTTCCTCTGACCTTGAATTATATGCCCTAGTTCAAGCCCTAAGGAAATGGAGACATTACCTCTTACCAAAAGAATTTATGGTTTATATTGACAATTAAGGTTTAAGTTTCTTTAAATCACATGATAAGCCAAGCCATAAACATATGAAATGGGTGGAGTATATACAAGCCTATGCTTTCACCATAAAGTGCAAGAAGGGGAAAAGAAGAAGTTGTAGATTCCCTAAGTAGGAGGCTTCTAATAGTGCAAGAGATCTAATTGAGGAAACTAGAATATAGAGTTTTAAAGATTTGTATGAGGATGATGAGGATTTTCTTGCACCTTACAAAGTGTGTCTAGAGTTACAAAACTGTTTTCACTATGAGTATGTTGACTACACATTGCAAGAAGGCTTATTGTTCAAAGGAGGACAACTTTGTGTTCCAAGACGCTCAATGAAGGAGAATATGATACAAGAGAAATGTAAGGCACACTAAGTGAACATTTTGGCATCCATAAGACCTTAGACTTGGTTGAGAGGTTATACTATTGGCCAACAATGAGTAGGGATGTGAAAAGGTATGTAGACTCATGCATGGTCTATAAAAAACTAAGGGAACCTCAAATAATGTTGGTTTGTATTAACCACTCCCCATCCCAAACAAGCCTTGGGAATGTTTGAGCATGGATTTTGTGGTCAGGTTACCCAAGACTAAACATGGGTTAGATAGAGGATCTTCAATAAAATGGATCATTTTGTGTCATGCAAGAAAAAAAATAATGCCCCCATATTATAAATCATTTCTTTATAGAAGTAGTGAGGATTCATGGTTTACCCATCATTGTTTTAGATAGGGATTCTAAATTCATGGGTCATTTTTGGATGACATTCTACCATAAATTGGGCACCAATTTGTCTTTTGAATCTTCTTACCATCCACAAACTGATGGATAGATTGAGGTACTAAACAAAAGTCTTAGTAACCTCTTAAGATGCCTCACTAAAGATTATGGGCATACATGGGATTAGATCTTACCCTAGACATAATATGCTTACAATGACACTACACATAGATCCACTAGTAAGAGTCATTTTGCAATATTCTAAGGAACAAATCCAAGATGCATAATGGATCTTAGGAAACTAGAACCACTTCATATAATAGTAGGTATGCTGAAGACTTTGTTACATCCATGAAGGAGATCCATGAGGTAGTAAAGAAGGTTTCGACTAATAACAATTCCAAGGTGAAGCAAAAATTAGATGAAACAAAAAGAGACCACTATTCAAAGAAGGAGACCTTGTCATGATGCATCTCAACAAGGGAAGGATTCACAAAGGAGAACTCCATAAGTTGTGAATGAAGAAAGTAGGACCTTGCAAGATTTTTTCCAAGTATGGAAACAATGCTTACAAAGTAGATTTACTAAGCCACTTAAGACCCTCACCAATTTTCAATATTATAGACTTGACACAATATAAGGGACCTTTTGTGGGCTTACAACAAAACCTATTTCTCCTAGAAATGGGGACATCTAGTAAATTTTTTCTACCAAACTCCTAGTCCAAGGTCTAGGCCACTTTTTGAACTCCCCCATGAGTTTGGGTCAAGCCCTAGTCTCTAATTGGGAAGTCCAGAGGATCAAAGTCTGGAGATAGGGTGAAGATTTTGAAGTTTCATGTGCTTAAGTGTGCACTATCACACTAGCACACATGTGTATTGTTCACACTACATCTCCTTCTAGAGATGTGCACATGTGCACCTCTGAAGGGTGTGCAATAGTGCCCAAGGTCTATATAAGACCCTAGAACCCCTCATTCCTCTCATTTTCCTTCCACCCTCAGACTTGACTGCACCCTCACACCTTTCAACTTGCGCTCCTTGACCTACAAGAACCACACAAACACAAGGTTATCCATTTGTGAATGTGCACAAATGCACACCTCCACACACAATGAAAAAGCCCTACTAAACCTAAAAACTCTAACCTAAGACACCATGAAGGTGCACACATGCACACTTCCCCAAGATGCGCATGTGTGCACCTTCCCACACTTAAAGAAACTAATGACTAAACCTAAGGCATTAAAGGTATGCACATGCACACCTCCTCAAGGTACACATGTGCGAACCTTTGTGCCTTCAAAATATGAAAAGTAAAGTCTCCCCCCTAAAAATGCATATGTGCATGGCTCCCACATGTGCATGTGCGCACCTCAGTAGGATGCACATGTGCACAACTATGCACAAAGGGCTACTCAAAGGCCATATCGGCACACCTATGCATGTGTAAGGGTGCACTAGGTGTGCTATATTTTATTTTAGGGAATTTGGGGGGATTTAATTATTTTTGTTGCATTTTGATTAATTTTGACCAGTGTTGGAGTAAATTAGGGTTTTGTTTTAGGTTGAATTTTAGCTTTATGAACTAATTTCTCCTTTCTTGTGTAGATAAGATGGTGTCATCATCCTCTTCAATGGTTAAAAAGATAGCTCCAAAAATAGTAGCATTTAAATACTAAGGGGCACTAAGGAAATCCCAATTTCAAGATGGACTTGTTGAGATAAGAGATGCAAAACATGGGCATATAGATTGGAACACATTCTTAATTTTTTGTAACAAACCTAAGGAAAGATCCATGATGGTGTTATCACTCATCCAATTATGACTTGTTAATGTGGCATCACATTGAACATCAGTCCAATCTTGTGAATTCATAATGACTCTTGCAGAATACTATGTGATTGAAGAGAAGGTTGTAAAGAGTGTGATAGGAGAGATAGTCCTGGACCCACAACAAAGGAACATTGAGAATGTATTCCATGTCCCTAGGGTGGATCAGTATTTAGAAGTTTCCTATAATGGATTTGAATTTTGGTATAAGGATAATTTGAAAGAAGCACTAGAGATAGTGCAATCCTCCTTCTTGATAGATAGAACACTAAAAGGTCATAGAGTTGCTAAAGTAGACATGACTAGGGGGTATATAAAGGATGACATTGGATATGAAATTATACTTCTAAGTAGATTCATGAGACTTCCTATAGTAAGACACCTTCAAACCTAGATGGTCCACTTTATAGAAACCATCAGGATGACAAAGATGCCAATTGATTGGGCTACCATCCTAAGTGAAAACTTGGATGAGAAACTTGTAGTCATGAAAACTGATCCACGATTCTATATGATATCATATTTGGTGTATCTACTAGCATTTAAAACCACAAATTACCTCAACCTCTACAAAAGGGGAAGAATGGAAGATGCAAATGCTTGGCCCTATGTGGTATATCCATAATTAGTGAAGAAGAAACTCTCAAAGCATAGAGTGGAATATAGGGTGGTGAATGATGGCCTCATCTTCATAATCATCAAGTTAATAGAAGGGGATTATACTAGGATCACAAAGATGGGTGCTTACTACATTTAATTTAAAACATTCACATATCTTAGGGTAGTTGGTACTCTCAAAAATTTGAAGGTCCCAAGATATCCATTTGATAGGCTAATTTTGCTAGAGAATGCATGCCAACTCACTTCTACATATGACAAAGCGAGAAGACAACACAAGAAGACATGGTTCTGGCCCATCACAACTGGCACTTTTGAAGTCAAACAAAAGAAAGATATTGTCACTTTCAATTTTGAGTGGAATCAATATCCCTTGGAAGAATACAACTCCTCTCACCCATAGTTCAAAAATATTGGCATGGTACACACTTGTTAGGGAAAGATTTTTTACATGAATAAGTGTTGGAAGATCATTGAATGAATGCATTAGATGACTATGATTTATGGATAAGGGATTATTATAGGATGACCCTATATTTGGTAGAAATTTTTTTGAAGATGAAGATCCCTCTAAAGGTGGTGGAGAAAGACACTGAAGATATCTTGGATCCTCTATACAATAGGGACAATATCTATGACTGACCTATAATGAATGCAAAAATTGGGGGAGATGAGAATGCAAAAATCAATCATTAGGCTAGGCATATAGTCCAACTTACAAAAGAATGGATCAAGAAACCATTCACAATGGATCTAGTTCCTTAGGATATTTCCATATAGGATACTACAATGCTAATTGAAGAAAAAGGTGCTAAAGTTATAGTGCCAACCTTCCCTACTCAAACCCTAGTAAGGCCAAAAATGATACACAACCATGAGAGGGAGGTTGAGTAATTTGAAGCCAATAAGAGCAATAAGAGGAAAAGGGTTCCTTTAAACACAAAGAAGTAGATGGCTCAGGAACAAGCACCTCAACAAGAATAGGTGTAGCCTAAACAAGCAGACACTAAAGTGCAAGTGCTTGCTCAAGAACCCATCCAAGAGCCACAAGGACCTTTGCAACCAGAAGCAACAGAGGAAGAGTAGGTAGAAGAATATAGTATTCCACCAGTGGCTACACAAGAGGAAGAAGCCTCCCCCTCAGCTCCCAAAAAGGAAAGGTTTGAATCATCAATGGTGGGAACAAAGAGGAGAAGATTAAAGAAGAAAAATACTCCATCCCCTCAAGTGCTTAAAATGATCCCAGAAGTAGAGGTAGAAAGAAGAAGAAGGGGAGAAGATTGAATGTGTTCCCCTAATCCAAATAACCCATTCAACAAGAGCAATAGAGTAGGAGAGAAGAAGAAGCTCAACAATGATACTTCCATCTATTCAAAAAAAACCTATCCAAGTATTTACATTAGAAGATGAACAACAACAATGGATAGCTGACATGGATGTGTTGAAAATGATTGGTTAATTGTGTATTATCTTTGATGTTACACAAAATGCCATATTTTTAGTAGTCAATGTATGTCAAGCTCACTTGGGAAATGAAGATAGTTTCTTGTGTCTATCAAGCAATTTAGTGTTTGGTAAGTTTAGAAGGTAGTGTCTACTATGTTCACTCAGGCATCAAAGAGAAGTTTGCAGAAGTTGAGTATTAACCAAGTTCATTCAGGTAACAAAGGAAATGTTGGATGGAACTAGTGTTAACTAAGATCAATTGGTTACCAAAAGAAAGTTTGCAAAGATGTAGTGTTAACCAAGTTCACTTGGTTAACACATGAAAATAATTTATGAGTTTGTGTCTATTGAGTAGGGTTTGCTAAGAAAGGATTTTTTTTTGGCATATTAAATTTAATGGATTTTTTTGTTGGTTCTAGAAAATTGAGGAGATTAATATTAATTATTCTAAGTTGTATTCAAGGTGACTTTACAATGCATAAGGTAATAATATAAGGTCAAGTTAAGGATTGAATGTGTGTAGGTGGATGGAAGAATAGAAGATGCTAATACAAAGTAAATTAGAAGGATAAGAAAAATATCTTTGAGGAGCTATAAAGATACATTTGATCAAGAAGGATCAAGTATTCAAGCAAGAATTGAGATTTGTAATTAGCAATTTAGTTGCATAATAAATCAGGTGATCTCATTCTTACTCTCTAACTATTGTAGTGGTGATCTGAATCTCTTAGTAGTGTTGGATTAACAACTATTTTTAAATCCTCTAACAAGGTGCCATTTCTAGATTGAAGTGTCTAAAGACCTCTAACAAGGCCACTCCTAATAGGGTGATCAAATCTTCTAATAGGATGACACCTAATAGTGTGTATTGTAAACTTCGAGAGAGTTGGCTCCTAACAGGGCTCACTTTAGAAGAGTGAAAAATAGTAACTAGTTGCAATTGGTGGTTTTTCCCAAATTGGGTTTCCATGTTAAATCTTGGTGTCACTTGTGTTCATGCTATTTCTTTGATGTGTATGCAACTAAGTTAATTAAGGTTAATCACATACAATATCCTAAAGTTTACATGTTAAGCATTTTTTGAGTTACAGTTATTATTTAAGTGGTTTTCGAGTTTCAACATATTATTAGTATTAACTAAGTGCTCACTTCAGAAGAGTGAAAAATAGTAACTAGTTGCAATTGGTGATTTTTACCAAATTGGGTTTCCATGTTAAATATTAGTGTCACTTGTGTTCATGCTATTTATTTCATGTGTATGCAACTAAGTTAATTAAGGTTAATCACAGATAATATCCTAAAGTTTGCATGTTAAGATTTTTTTGAGTTATAGTTGCTATTTCAATGGTTTCCTAGTTTCAACATATTATCAGTATTAACCAAGTGCCTATGTGTTTGCCGAGCTACAATATTTTAGAGTTTATGTTCTATGTGCTGAGCTACAATATTTTAGAGTTTATGTTCTATGTTAACATATAAGGTATCTAAGATTTATTTTAGTGGTAATAAATTCACCTCTCCACTCATTTACTCCTCTTATATTTCCAATAGAAGGGCCAGTAAACTAATGTCTTCAACCTCTCCAATTTTGACTTTATGCCAATAGGTACTGAGATGATGGGAGAAAAGATAAAAGATACTCCCATGAGTGAATCCTTAGGAGAGGACTACAATCAATTTTTTCCCTCTACCTCAAGGACCTCTGAGAACTTTCCCACCACCATCTTAGGACTTAACCTTTCTAGGTAAAGGTTCAATGAATCCACTTTCTTAGGCTAGAGAAATAGAAGAACAAGTGATAGAGGAAGTGGAGCCCCAACAACTGCATGTCGATGAAGTATTTAGGGAAGGGAAATTACCTAAAGAGCCTAAAATAACTCCTCATGATATAGAGGCTAGCACCTTATCCCATCCAAACATAGAGGCTCCAATTTACATCTTTTTGAATGAGAGAAGACTCAAGAGAGGAATAATAAGGGAAAGGGATCTACAATAGAAACAACCTCTTCAACAAAATACATGTCTTCCATGGGTACCACACCGAAATGGTTGAAGAGAGATGTCATGTTCCATTAGAAAAGACAACTAGACTTGACTGTTGAGGAGGGAATGAGAGAATTGGTGAAAGAAATCAAGAAGCATGAGCCACCTATGGGTGATGTGTGAACACTAGCCTTCATAATGAAGAACCACGATTAGGACTTGCTTTCACATATAGCCATTCCTCCTTCACATGTTGACACCTAAAAACTAACTCCTAAGGACTATCAAATCAAGGAGGTCATGTTGGGAAAGTCCATGGTACACACTACAATAACGATGATCACTACAGAGATCAAAGAGGTATTCAAACTCATAGAATATGATGAATCTAAATTGATAACACTGCATAAAAAAATGAGCTATTAAAAGGCTACTTGCACGAGGTTGTGGGCCCTATTGACCTAGATAATCTAGAGATTGTTTTTTCTGAGGCATTAAGAGGAGTAACATGGGAATGGTAAAATTGGATCCATTTTTTGGAAGCATGTAAGCTTTGGTGTAACAATTTTGAGGAGAAAGTTGTATAGATAACACAGGGTAATTTGAACCTATTGTGCCATATTCAATTGAGTGTAGAAAAAATGGTATCCATAGTGAAATAGGATTTAAGATTAATGGATGAGGTACATACTTGGGCTAAAGACCTATAGGCATTGAAATCAATAAAAGGTCAAAGGTATCGTATGCTTATGGAGATATATACTATCAAAGAGCTAGACAAGATCGATGATTGGATTGAAAAGATATCTATCAACAATAAAGTAATGGAAGGATTACATGCAGAGATCCAAAGGATCAAAGACAAGACTCAAGAGTAATTTTTGGAAGTGTAAAGGTACTACAATGTAACTTGCCTTGAGATTTTTGAAGATCAGTCTGAGGCCAAGCTTATAACAACACCATCAACAGTCCAAATTTTTTGAGGAACACTCAAAAATGTTTTTTTAGATAAAGACATAAGATAAGAATTCAAGACTGAAGAGTTATTGTTGGAGTTGGATACAAATCTTGAAGATTTTGCAGCTACCCAAATCGAAGTAAGTAATTATTGGTAGACAATAAAGGACAAATATGGAGCTTTAGATTTTACAAAAGCCACCCAAGTAGTGAATACTATAGATAAATTTAAGAAAAAACATCAAGACATAATTTTGGTCTAATGGGGAAGAAAACCCAGATGCTGGAAATGCAATTTTGACACTTCAAATTTTTTTTGGATTTTTGGAACCTATTTCAAGGTGTGCATGTGCACTTTTTATAGAGGTGCACCCATAGTTTTGAGTAAAAAGAATTGTGCCAACAGTTAACTACCAGTTCCTAATTTAGAGCATTCCATGCACAAGAAACACATTTTGATGATAGTTCAACTCTAAGAAAAATTTAGAGAAGGTTGAGCTTCCATTTCTGGAGCTTTTAGAGACTCCCATTTCATCTTGTAGCTACATTCTTCTTATCTTCTTATTTTTTCTTTCTTTCGTGTCATGTAAAGGCTCATGCACCTATTAATTGATATCAATAAGGGTGGAGACCTATTTAGCACCATTTCGAGAGTTAGTTTGTATATAATTAAATTTTTTAAATTAGTTTTCAACATAAGTTTGTATTTTAAGAGTTCTCACTCTCAACACAAAAAGAGGAGATGATTTATTATAAATACATGGATGTAATATGTACTCCAGGCTGTTATTTTGATGCAATAATATATGTTATTGGTGCTCTCATTTTGAGTGTAGTTATTCTTGCCAGAGTGTGTTATTTTTGTGAATGCATGTTCATAAATAATAATGGAGCCAATGGTTTTATTATGTTTTTATGATTGTGCAACCTTTTAGTTCTGGAGTTTGCTTTGAGTTAATGAATTTTGCTAATGTACCAAGCTGGAGAAAAGATCACCTATTGTTCTAGCATAACTTCTTTTCTTGCACAAGAACACTTTCTGTGACCTTGTGATTTGATGAGTTGTGAAACATTTTTTTGGTTTATATTGAATTCTCATTGATGATTACATTAGTGGAATTGAGGAAGCACTACTCCTATTTTCATTGGTTTCCTACCCGATATTTTCAATGATTTAATTTGCAGACATGTTGTTACCATTGTTTATGTCTGTTAGGAATTTCCTTTTCAAGTTATTTGCTTTAAATCTCTCATTGCCTTATCTTTTTTATTTACTTTTCTAAAAATTTGCTAAAATAGGAATTCATATAGTTGCATTGGTAAAATTGCATTTATCATAAAACAAACAATACCAAAAATATATCTCTTTTGTGGTTACTTTTCAAAACAACAAGTAGATCAAATATCTTATCAAGAATAGGTTCAAACTAGAAAAGGCCTCCTTGTGAACATACACATTTATCTTCAATTGAGTGGATTACAATGAGGTTTTAAGACCACACAAAACCTTGGAGTTGATCCTAGATTAGCTTTTCAAGAGAGGAGTTTGAAAGGATTCTTGTCATTCAACATCATGCAAAATGATAGCTCAAATAGGACCCACACTAGTCCACACACATGAAGATGGAGATCTTGTGAAAATCACTAAGATATTTCCAAAACCCATGGACTCACCCCTTGAAGCTGAGATGATTCTTAGTTATAGAGAAGGTAAAAAGAATAGGTCACATATCTATATGGACTATCTTATAAAATGGAAAGATAAAGATGACAATGCAGCCACATGGGTTCTTGAGATAGAATTAAAGAAAAACACATTGATCCCAAATTGATCTTCTTAGATGTCCTATGAATAGTTCTTACTTTTTGGGGGAGAATGATGCATAAGCACCCCTAGGATGAACTCCAATGCTAGTGCAACTTTTGGTTTAAAGACTCATGAGTGAGTGAAGGGTGTAATAAGAAATATTGAGAGCCTAATTTTGTGTTTTGAGTTTTCTAAAGTCCTTTCAATGTTGCTTAGTCATCTAGAGTTTGGAGATCACTGATGCCAAAAAGTTGCTAAGCAAGTACAAAAAGTTGCCAAGGGAGCCAAACTTGGTCAACAAGTCAAAACTTGTGTCGAACATCTAGATTGACCTTAAATATGAAAAAATAGTTTTAATATTTACTATTTGACATCATTTTTTAGTACGCCAAGGCAATGAAGCCAAAATTTTGCATGAAAATGTAAAAAGTTACAAAAGTTGTCAACTTTGCAACATTCCAACTTTGTGACAACTATTTGCACAAAGATGCAACTAGTTCCATGGAAGTTTCCACCAACCAAGAATCAATTGGTCCAGTTGGAGAAGTACTATTTAACACCATTCCAAGCCATTTCCAAGGTTGGATGGTCATATTTTCTTATGATGTACAATATTATTCTAAAAAACTAATCACATAGTTATGAATTTTGCATCACTTATGTACTTTAGATTTAATGAGCATAGTTTTCATTTTTTGGGTAGTTAGATAAGGTTTTTTTATGGTTATGTACATGGTTTGGGTGTTCATTGATTATTTTTAAGTGTTGCAAGAAAATTCCTTCAATCACTGCCAGCTTTTGGCCATAACTGGGGAATATCTTAAAAATGGGGTGTAGTTTCCATTGCCATGGTCTAAAACTCCTAAAACTTGGGGTAAAAAAACTAGACTCATTGAATCATAGTAATAAAATTATTAGGGATCAAATTATGACATTTTCCATTTTTGCTAGCAAGCCTTAGGCAAGCGTGAGTAAAGCTCGACTAGGTTGTAGGGTGAAAAAGTTGATGAATTTAGAAAAAGATGAAAGAAGAGTTCATTTTTTGTGTTGAGGAAGGAATAGTGAAGAGTAGAGAATCTCTCCTAGTTATTTTACAGACCTACCAATACATAAAATAAGGATTTGGAAACAAACACTACTAATAATGTTATGAACACTTAAAACCCTTATAAACCCTAGAGATCAAGTTCAACATTGTATGGAAGTGGTCGGGAGGGAAGACCTGGAAAACATTTAGATACTTCCAAAAGGGTATTTAGAAGTGGAGTTTATTTGGTAGGTCATTAAGAGAAGTCTGGAGAAGTCCAAAATTAAAACTAGGAGGCCTAATTAGAGGCTAATAGAGCTACTAGGTATTCTAGAGAAAATCTTGAAATTGGTAAGGGAGAAGAGTTTTGGGATGGATCCAAGTTACCGTCCAAGTCAGGTATGGTTAAATTTTTGTCACCCTAAATTCTCACAAGTCCACTAAGGTTAGAAGAAAAATCAAGTCTAGTGAAGGGCCAATGCCAAAGAGAGTTAGAATAGGGAGTGAAGAACATATTAAGAAGCCTTTCTCAGTAAATGGACAAGTAGAGTTGGGAAGTCAACCAGCTAGTTAGAAGTGATCTCAAGGGATCCAAATTCTAAGGTCCTTCCTAAGTTTGAAGTGCAAGTGCCAAGTTCAGGGCTTTTCCCATCACTAATCCTAAGAAGAAAGGCAAGGATGGTACTATTTGGAGTTATAGAAGTCAAGATAGTGACTCCCAAACTTTGAGGTTTCAAAATATATTGTGTGTGATGTGGATTGAAGTGAAATGCCCATATTTATGTATAAGTGTAATGAGAAGATAAATTTATTCATTTTTGTTTTTGGAGTAGTTAGTTGAGGAATGACTTTTGCACCTGGTATAGTGCCTATCAAACTATAGACTATAGTAGTGATAATTATGGAAATTTTTCTTCTCCTTTTTTCCTCTTCTACCATTGAAAAATTTATCATATAAACTGTTATCATGGGAAATGAGAGACAAATTCCTTTTAAATAATCAATGTTGTCATTTCCTAGAGATATTATGTGCCTTGAGTATAATTTAAAATTAGTCAACACAAACTACTCTTGTTGTGTTAGATGTAACTATTTTGTTCTCACTATTAATTTCTTTTATTATTTTACTCCAAACCTTTTAGTGAAATCTGGGCCTTGGAATGTGTGTTGACACATTACTAATTGTGAGATCTTATCTTGCATTTCCATGTTGTTTTTGAAGAACACATGACACTAAAAGATGCTCATTTTAGGATAGGTTGTGTCTCCTTTGGTGAGAACTAAAAGTATTGTTTACATTTTCACATCTCAATTAGGCTAACAAAACTTCTTTAAAGCCTTATCACTCTAGCCTTAGAGAGTATGAAGAACACAATTTACCACATGACAATACTCATTTTCACTGTGTCTGACTGGGACTATGTACAAAACTATATGGTAATTAATAAGGCTATTTGATATTTTATTTTGGTCATGTTGCTCCATTAAATATGATGTCAATTAACTAGGCAAAGGAAGTGAAATATTATAACACGAAGGGATCAATTGGCGTTTAAATGGAAGATGGATAAAGAAAGTTGTGAATATTCTAGCGTACTATATAATATTGATCATTGTTCCTTAGCATTCATCTTAATGAAAATCTTATATGGGGATATATATATGTATATATATATATATATATATATATATATATATATATATATATATATATATATATATATATATTCTTGATTTCACTAGATTGATAGGCCTTTCTCATTCTTATTTCATGATTTTTGTGCTTTCATTTATGTTTTTACAAGACACTTATATTCAATGTGACCATGGATAATGGATGGAGAGATATATTTTCTATACTAGTTTATCTTTAAATTGGAAAATCATGGGATAAAAAAAGACACATTATGGATGACTCTAATTGGTGTGTTGCTTAAATTTCAGATGTGAGAATTTAATAATGTTTTCACTTCTTAGGCTGTGGAGTTTATCTTTTGACTGAGAAAACACTGAAATATTAAGTTTACACTAGATTGAGAAATATAATTTGTCTTGTGACCTCATAGATTGTGATGCGCTTATTCTTTTTATTGCATAATTATTTCTATGCATGATATTTTTGGAAGAACCTAGCATGGTATGTAGAAAGAATCAAGGATCTTTTGTAAGGTGCCAAATATTGCAATTAAGAATACACAAGATTAAAAAGAAAAAGATATGATTATCAAGATGTATTGCATTAGATGTATGTTTCTAATAAGTATGATCATTCTCTTTAGTAGTCACCTTTGACACAAGGTTTCATGAAGCATCTACTTCCTTCTTGTGACTAGTGTTAGTATATATGTGTATTTTATTTCAATTTATAATGTTATTTTAGACTTAATGATTTTTGTTCATTATTTTCTTTTGAGCATCCAACCAAAAAATGTCTTGTCTTCTATGAAATTTGGTTCATGTTTATGTTTATTTTGATTGCTTTTGTTCACCACTTTTGAAATTTTGAATTTAAATTGTGAGCCTTTAATTTTGAGTTCTCTTATAATCTTGAGGTGGTTGTGATGTGTATGTTTTATTTTGACAATCTCATAATTTGTATGCTCTGTTTAGTGCATTACTACATCAAAAGAAAATAAAGTAGGATATGCATGAGCTACATCATTTTACTATGTGTACACTTGGAGAAGGTCACATTTTGGTTAGGGTGTTGAATATGGATATCCCTAAGGGCAACAAAGAGGTGATCATCCTCCATGAGATTCACCACTGGGTCACATGTTTGATATGAAAAAGCCTAGCAAGGATTATTGACACAATAAATTTATATTAACAACTCTATGCCATGTCTTGGTTGTAGGCATTGCATATTACAAGTAGGGTACTATTGCATGCAAGTATATTAGACTACACTGGGATACCCTACCTTTTATTTGTATTTCTCTAGAATGCTAGGCATTGCAAGTTGGAAATTCTATGAGTAGGTAGAATCCTAGAGAAGTGTGAGGCTTTATGTTTGGGTAGGGAAGCACCTCAACCATTTTATTATATCTTGTATTTACCTACTAGTGATGAGGATATAGTGAGAAGGTCATACATCACATCTTGAACTTTTTTCTTGGATTAAGAACAGTTTCATAGATGAAACTATAAATTCTTATTCATGTTAAGATGTATAATTTTTTTGACTTAAAATTCTTTTGAAATATTGTGGTGATGAGATGGGCTTCAAGGCCTAGGTCACATAAATGAGGAGAGTGGATATCTTAATCTAGTATTCATAAGTGATTGCAAAGCATGTCTAAATGATTTACTTAGTAAAAAAAATAGTTAGATGGTACATATGAATAATTATTTCAATTACATATGATCAAGTTGTGATATAAAAAAGATAAGTTAGGAAAATGTAACTTCGTAAATGATAATGTTGTCTCTTGACATTAGGAAGTTAAACATGTTTACATAGAGTTACTGGCCTTATATGTGTATATATACGACTATGGCATATTTTTCACATGGTTCCCTTATGTGTGGGGGCAAGAAGACCAAGGTTGGATCCAATTTAGGATGTGTTCATGGAGCCTATCCACCTCATTGATTTGCATTCTTGTGAGAATGTGAAGGATGTGCATAGATCCTTTTCCTTATATATTTTTCATGGATATTTTATGCTTCATTTCTAGGTATATTTAACAGTATGTGTGACGTGACCATTTTGTTGCATGTGTTCTTGTGACATCGAGATGATGTCTCTTCCTAGAGGGGAAGGATGTCATGAACCACCCCTGATTGATGTATTGATAGTCAATATGTGATTAGACTATATGACTATACGATGCTACTCTAATGTTATAATTTTATTATGAACTCATGGTTATGATGTTTTCATATTAAGCATTTATCATGATATTACATTACATTATATATATATATATATATATATATATATATATATATATATATATATATATATATATATATATATATATATATATATATATATATATAATGTAGCATGATTTTAATGATATGCATGCATCATGAAGTATAATTATAAATTACAAATATGACATATTTGTATATGGATTTTTGGTATTTAAATTGATAATGACTCATTGTGTGTTGCGAGCGTCTAAGTTTTGTGTAGGATTGAAGGCAAGGGTGTGGCTGAGGTAGAGGAGGCTAGCTCCTCAATAGGGTTGGTATAGGATCATTTGGTGTACGCACATACACACAAACCTAGACATTATCCATCATTTGCTATAATTTGTGTCTCTAACCTTAATCTTAATTTAACTATGTAGTTAAGTTAAATGAATTTAATTGTGAATTTGATTTTATCATGCATAAAAGAATCAAAATTTTCTTTCTTATTTAAAAATAAATCCTAAGCTTATTTATTTTTCTCAAATAATGTTTATTAAGGATTGTTATTAAGAAATAAATATATGAAATAAAATAAAATGGATGCTCAATTATTTTTAATTATTTTAGTATTTAATTATAGAAAAGATATTACAAACTTAAGCTTGAGAGTTTTTACTCCTTATTTTCATGAAATGTCAGTAGTAAATGTTGGGGAATAAATTGCACTCTATTACAATAAGAGATTTAAATCAATCGATTAACTTAATGAGAGATATCTCTTTTAGTTACAATTGGCACATGAAGATTTTTGAATTTAACTTAAACAATAGAAACAATTGGAAATTAATGAGAGGAACGATAGTAGGGGAGGTTGGAATTAGAGGAAAAATAGGAATGATATGGATAATTGATGATGTTGGAGGAGTATGTCGATAATTGATGGTTCTAATGGAAAAAATCAAAATTTTAAAGTTAGTTTTTTAGTTTTTAAAGTTTTTTTCTAGTTTTTTCTTCTAACTGTGAATTCTTTATATTTAAGACAAGAGCTGCAATAAAGTTATATTTTTAGAATTTCTTTAAATTCTAAAATTCTACATAGATTTTTGCAAGGAGGTCATCTTTAAATAAGAACTTCAAATATCATCAGCACGACAAGAAATTTGAGGAACCAATTATATCTAAAAATTGAAAACAAAATAATAATATTAAGAGAAGAAATTCTTTTGACAAAAATATGGTTGGACTTGGTGCATTGGGAAGCACTAGTTATCTGAGAAGCTATGCAAGAAAGGACTTCATCAAAAAAATTAGGAGTGATTACGAGGTTCTCTCTTGAATACTTCATTATTTGTACATTGAATAAACATGTTGATTTCTATGTCAGCCATATTGCTAAAAATAGTAAATATGATTTTTATTTATTTTAAATTTGTTAGAAGATTAATGAGATATGGTCAGTTTCCCCTGGAGCCAAATGCCTACCTACCCGCCTGACACTCATTAACTCAATAGGCGTGTTTGAATTTTGAAAAGAGAGGGAAACATTTTTGAAGCTAGACAAAGAGGAATGAATCTCATTCATTTGATTAGTTAAAAGGAGAGAAGCTACAAGGAAGTAGATAGAGGAGAAGTGCAAAGCATAGAGCAGAGAAGGAAGAAGATCAACAAATCAGAAAAGAGGAGAAATATTCAGAGTTTAAAGAACAAAGGGAAGGTTTAGTATCACAATATGTGTTGAATCTCTCTATCATTCTATAAGTTCATTTTTGTTTGTCTTGAGAAGTAGTGATTGCTCTAGGTGTATTGTATGCAATCCTTGGTGCTAAAATTTTAAGTTTTATCAGTTTGAAATATTTTGTAGTTTTTCTGGTGGAAGCTGAATGCTCCCAAATTTTGTAATAGTTTTTAACCTAGGTGAATAGAAAGAAAGTAGGCATACTTGGCTTATTATTGTCTCCCTTCTATTCACTATTACATGTTTAGTATTTAAGAAGTTCATACGTGCAAGTTTCATGTGTACACTCAAAAGTGTCCCACTCTAAGCCCTTCTATCCAAATGATTCTATGAGTTTGGAATGCTTGGATGCCGGCTTAGAGCTCCCTATCTACGGAGTGCAAGAGAGTGTATTTCAAGTTCAAGGGTTCTTAGTTGAGCCTCCAAAATACTCTTCTTTCTAGTAAACCATGCAATGGGAGGTTCCAAAGACAAGATGCAAGAATGAAAATGTCTCAAGGAGTTCCTCAAGAATGCAATACAAGTATGGAAACTAAGCTAAGATGAGAATGCAAAATGCGACTATGCTAAAACATTTATGAGAGTGTTACAATCCAAATATTAAGCTATGTGAGATAGATTATTGCAAAATAGAAGCTAAACTAACATGCAACATGAATCTAAGCTAAAATGCTATGGTATGAGAGAATGTAGAGAAGAAATAGAAGTTCTCCACAAAGCTCCAAAGAAACCTGTTAGAAAACCTGCAACATAACAATGCTCAAAAGATGGATGCTTTGAGGGGGAAATCTCTCTCCCTTTTAAAGTCATACAGACTATAGAGATCAAGATGAAGATGGTGGATGATCAATGGTGGAATTTGAAAAGAGGAGTGATCCATGTGCACACACAAGTCAACCAATAGAATATAAGTTGACTTTTCATATAAGACAAAAGTCACAAAGCCTTTTCTTTTAATTGCAAAATAGAAAAAAGGATTTTATGTGTGCACTTTAAGTGGGTTAGAAGAATGGGGTCTTTTATTTAATTAAAAGGGGACATGTTCTTTTAATCAAATAATGAACTTAGGATAGCATAGTCAAACTATAGGTTATAATCATATTGATTGATTATTAGCAATTTGGTCTAGGTAAATGATTTCATTAATTTAGCCAAAATGTTGAGAAGGGAGCAAACAGTCTAGATGACCATTTTAAGGTGATTACATCATGTTGTCTTCTCTATTTTTTAATGGCAGAAATGCTTAGATTGTAAGTCTATTAAACAACTCAATCGGTTCACTCCTTAACCAAGCTCTTCCTCTATTGTTCCTATCGAGTTCACTTGGTGTCTTTTTTGACTGAGTTCACTCAGTCTAGGTGTTGGCTATGTGTAGAGCTTGCCAAGCTCCACCTCCTTTTAGAGACTAAGCTCACTTGACAACCATTGTGATGAGCTCCACCTTCCCTTTGGTGACTAATCTCACTCGACATCCTCTTGTGCCAATGTTCCCTTACTGCCAAGCTTACTCGGCTTCTTCATGTGCTAAGTCACTCGACACCATCTTCCTGTCACTCAACACCCTCTTGTGCTAAGAAAAATTGGTACTCAGTTTCCTTTTTTGCTAAGCAAAATTTGAAGTTTGTGAAGTTGTATTCTTAACATGGTATCATAGCTTTAAGGCCCCATATCCACAATGATTTAGGGCATTTTTTTTTTGGGTATACTTTAATATGGTAGGAGATGTAGGAAAGATATGGCAACAACCATCATCCTTTAATGGAAAAAATTATGATACATGGGCAAAGAAGATGAAAACCATAATGGTAGCTAATGACTTGTGAGAGTTTGTGATCAATGGGTTTAATGATGTTATAGTCCCAACACTATATGCTACCCTCATAAACCCATAGAAGACTCAGATAAAGGAGTCAAGGAGAAAGGATGTGAAAGCATTAACTCTAATAGAGGCAACAATGATAGAGATAACTCTTTCCCAAGATTGCAACAACAAATTACTCAAAGGAAACATGGGATGTCCTTGAGATGAACTTAAGGGGACTGATAAGGTCAGAGTAGTAAAGCTAAAAATGATCAAAAGAGATTTTGAGAACCTTCAGATGAAGGACAATGAACCTATTGCAGATTTTAGCTCATGAATCTCCATTTTGAAAAACCAACTCAAATTAAATGGAGAAGATTATGAAAAGCAGAGGATTGTGGAAAAGATATTGAAGAATTTACCTAAAAAATATGACAACCTTGTGATGGACATTGAGGAAGCAAAGGACCTCACCATATTGACCATGGATGAGTTGATGGGAACTCTTCAAACCCATGAGCACCAAATAAATAGATCTACAATAATAGCAGTCTTTTAAGGCTTAAGAGAATTCAAGAGGGAGGGAGAAAGGAAGAAATGGCTCCAATAGAGGCTCAAGAAGTAGATGTCATGGAAGGAATGGTCAAAGGAATATTGATGGAGAAAGCTCAGGATGAGCAAGAAACTAAGAGGTAGCAAGCACCTCTCAAAATAGTAGAATTACAACTCTAATAAAAGAAATGTTGAATGCTACTACTACCATAAGTATGGGTATTGTGCTAGTGAATGCTATAAGAAGTAGGGTGATCAGTCAAAGATGAATGCAAATGTGGCTGATATGAACATGGGAAATGCAAACAACCCCATAGCCTTCATCATGTGTAACATTGGTGAAGAAGGCAGTCTTGAGATATGGTACCTAGATAGTGGTTATTGTAACCACATGAGTGGTAATGAAAGTTTCTTCTCTTTCATTCATAAGACTTTTAAGTATGAAATTAAGATGGGAAATAATGGAACCATTCCCATAGTGAGCAAAGGATCTATCATGGTCCACAAAAAGCAAGGTGAGAAGAAGGAGATATAGAATGTATATTTTTCCCTTGGTATGAAGCACAATTTGATGAGTGTTGGACAACTCATTAAAAATGATTACAAGGTGTTGATGGAAAATGACAAATGTGTCGTTCATGAAAAAGATGGGAGTAATAGATTACTTGTAGCAGTCCAAATGAAAAAGAACCAGATGTTGCCTTTGAGGATAGAGACATGCTTCTCTTCTTAAGTCAATGCTACACCTCCCAAGCATGCATGTATAGTAGTATATCAACAATCAACTCTTAGGAGTGTGATTTAAGAGCCCTCCAAGCTTTGGAATCTCAGGTATGGATATCTTGGCTTTGTTGGTTTAAAGTTGTTGTCCAAGAAAATAATGATAGATAGTTTTCCAAGCATAGTAGATTCATATGATAAGTGTGAGGCTTGCATTTTGGGTAAGCAACATAGGCTTCCCTTTAATTTTGGAAATTCTAGAAAGGCTAGAGCACCATTAGAATTGGTGCATTCTAATTTAGTAGGCCCTATGAAAACTAATTCTATTGGGGGGAGTACTTATTTTATGACATTGATAGATAATTTTAGTTGTAGGACATTGGTGTATTTTTTGAAAAGAAAATCTGAAGCTTTTGACAAATTGTTGAATTTAAAGCATTGGCTGAAAAAGAATGTGGATACTATGTAAAGGTCCTTAGATTGGATAGAGGAGAGTATACCTCCAATTTTTATGTAAATTTTTGTAGGATGAATGAAATTAAGAAGGAGCTTACAACTAGTTATATGCTACAACAAAATGGAGGGGCTAAGAGGAAGAACATGACCATTGTTGAAATGGAAAAAAGTATGACAAAAGAAAAAGAACTCCAAACTAAATATTTGGGAGAGGTTGTAGAAACAATAGTATATTTGATTAATAGGTGTCCTATAAAGTTAGTTTGTGATAAGATTACTCTTGAGGCATGATGAAGGAACATATGGATAGTTGAGCACTTGAGAGTTTTTGGATGTGTATCATATGCACATCTGCCAAAGGAGCAAAGGTAGAAGCTAGATGAAAAAGCTGTGAAGTGTATCTTCATAGGTTATAGATCAGAATCAAAGGCTTACTAATTGTATGATCTGATTACCAAGAAGATCATCATTTCAAGAGATGTGGATTTTCTTGAAAATTAGTCATGAATGACTCAGTTGATGTATCTTCACACACTTCAAGAAAAGTGCCGAGTATTGATGAGGAAGATGAAGACATTGGTGATGAGCAAGATGATGGAGCAATAAACATGGATTGCAGACAAAGGCAAAAGGGGAAACAACCCCTTACATGCTGAGTGATAGCTCCAATTACCTCAAGATAGCTCTAAGCTAGCATGCAAACCAATAACATCAACAATATTGAGAATTCAGATCCCACTCTTGCCTCCCTAATGCCAAGAAAGACTAAGAGTTTAAGGGAGATATACTAAGATGAATGGTATGAGGAAGATTATAATAAGAGTGTTAATTTTGCATTATTTTCTCACAGTGATCCAATTTACTTTGAAAAAGATATGAAGGAAGAAAAATGGTGTAATGCCATGGATGAGGAAATATATGCTATTGAAAGAATAAAGACATAGGAGTTAACTACTTTGCCTCCCAAGAAGTAAGTAATTGGGGTGAAATGGGTTTACAAGACCAAGTGCAATGCTAAAGGAAAAGTAGATAGACATAAGGCACATTTAGCGGTCAAGGGGTACAAGAAGCTATATGACAAAGATTATGATGAGACATATGTCCCAATTGCAAGAATGGAAATCGTGTGTGCTGTCACAACAATTGAAGCCCTGCACAAATGGAAGGTATATCAAATGGATGTGAAGTCTGCCTTCTTGAATAATGTATTAAAAGAAGAGGTTTATGTGGAGCAGCCACCTGGTTAAGTCTCAAGTGAAGAACACAAGTTCTACAGATTGAAGAGAGCTCTATATGGGCTCAAGAAAGCTTCAAGGGCATGGTAAAACATGATTGACTCATATTTGATGAGTAAGGACTTTAGCAAAAGTGATGATGAGCCCACTCTCTACATCAAGGTAGAAAATGGTAATGTATTGATGATTGTCTTGTATGTAGATGACTTAATCTTCATCGGAAGTGATAATTTCTTGATTGGTGAGTTCAAAGAGGCCATAAAGAATGAATTTGAAATGATAGACCTAGGTCTTTTGAAGTAATTTCTAGGCATAGAAGTAAAACAAATGCATGATGGCATCTTCATCTCTTAAGAAAAGTATGTAAGGTAGATCTTGGAGAGATTCAAAATGTAGAATAGCAAGGAAACTCCCACACCAATAGTAGTGGGTCTGAAGTTGAGCAAGAAAGATTACAACAAAAGTGTGAATCCAACACTTTACAAGAGTATGTTTGGAAGTCTAATGTATTTGATAACAATTCGGCCTAACATAATGCATGTAGTAAGTGTGATTTCCAGATTTATGGAAATACTAAAGGATTCCCTTTGGAAAATAAGAAAGAGGACCATAAGGTATGTGAATAGTACCAAGGGATTTGGGATTTTGTATACTGTAGATAATAATTTTAAGTTGGTTGGTTATATGGATAATGATTGGTTTGATAATCTAGATGATAGGAAGAGCACTTCCAGATATATGTTTCACATGGGATCAGGTGCAATGTCATGGGCATCTAAGAAGCAACCTAGTGTTTCTCAATCTACAATAGAGGTTGAATACATAGCAGTGAATGCAATAGCATGTTAAGCTATTTGGTTAAGGAAAATCTTGACACATTTGAATAAGAGGCAAAAGGATGAAACCAATTTTTTTTTTGATAACATTTCCTCAATTGTATTGCCCAGGAATCTAGTCTTCCATGGTAGAAACAAGCACATGGAAATTTGATATCACTTCATTAGAGAGTTGGTGGAGAATGGAGATATCAAAATGGAAATTTGTAAGTTTGATCGACAACTAGTAGACATACTTACTAAGCCTTTGAGCATAGGAACTTGTGTCCACCTAAGAAGGAATCTTGGTGTAGTTAATTTGGATCATGAGTGATACTTTATTTTTTTGGCTTAGGACAAAGGGGGAGTGTTAGAAAATTAATGTGATATGGTCGGTTGCCCTTGGAGCCAAACACCCACATACCCACCTGAAGCTCATTAACTCAATAGGTGAGTTTGAATTATGAAAAGAGAGGGAAATGGTTTTGAAACTAGACAAAAAGGAATGGATCTCATTCATTCGATCAGTTAGAAGGAGAGAAGTTAGAAGGAAGTAGATAGAGGAGAAGTGTAGAGCACATAGTAGAGAAGGAAGATGATCAACAGATCAAAATAGAGGAGAAATACTCAGAGTTTAGAGCACAAAATGAAAGTTTAGTATCATAGCACATGTTGAATTTCTTTGTCATTCTGTAACTTCATTTTTGTTTTTCTTGAGAAGTAGTGATTGCTCTAGGCATATTCTATGCAACCCTTAGTGCTTTAAGTTTAAGTTTTATCAGTTTGAAGTATTTTGTATTTTTTTTTTTTTTGGTTGAAGCAGAATGCTCCTAGATTTTGTAATAGTTTTTAACCTAGTTGAATAGAAAGAAAACATGCATACTTGGCTTATTTTTGTCTCCCTTCTATTCACTATTGCATGTTTAGTATTTGAGAAGTTCATACTTTTAAGTTTCCTATAGTACTCTTTATGTTTTAATAGTGGAAACACTCAAACTTTAAGTATGTTAAACAACTCACCCAGTTCACTCCTTAACTAAGTTCTTCCTCTATCATTCCTATCAAGTTCACTCGATGCTTTTGTCAACCAAGTTCACTCAGTCTAGGTGTTGGTTATGTGTAGAGCTTGTTGAACTCCACCTCCTTTTGGAGACCAAGCTCACTTGACAACCACTGTGTTGAGCTCCATCTTCCCTTCGATGACCAAGCTCACTTGACATCATCTTGTGCTGAGTTGCCCTTACTACAAAGCTTACTTAGCTTCTTCATGTGTTGAGTCACTCAACACCATCTTCCCATCACTTGGCACCCTCTTGTGCTGAACAAAATTGGTACTGAGTTTCCTTATTTGGTGAGTGGAATTTGAAGTTCATAAAGTTATATTTTTAACAAAATTAGTATTGAAGTGTGTAACTATATCTAGGTTAAGACTAGGATGCCACATTGGTTTTGCATTTTTCTAAAGACTAAACTTATTGTAGAGACACCTCTTCAGTGGAGAAATTTTTAATTTTTCCCTAAATGCTCAAACTAAGAACACCAACCTATTAAGTAGAAGCTTGTGGCGCCATTGCTGGGAAAATTCTATGCAATGGTAAGGTCTAATTAGTCATTTAACCATGGCATTACATGTCACTCATATAAGTTTATTAAATATATCTCTAAGTGAAAGTATTCTACTATATCAAATGTAGCTCTACTATGATGTTTGTATAGGTTCACTCCTTTGATGTTGAATCAAAGGCATTATAGGGTTGGTAGCTGAAAGCTATATTCCACTATTTGCTACTAACTTAAATCTCTTCCAAAATTCCAAAATTTAAGCTCACTATTGATATTTTAAAATAGTAAGGGTATTGTAAACATTTTAGGAAACATGTAGAGCAAGCATTTAATTCTATTTCACACTTGTAGAATTTTAGTTGAGTGCATCTATGCATAACACAATCTTTTTCCTTGATAAGTGGACATTGCCTGAGCATTTGAGGTGCAAGCCCTTTTAGGATCATGTTTTTTATTTTACTTGTTTGTTTATTTAGAAAAAATTGTGAGCATAAAATGAAACTTTGAATTGAAGCAATGATTACTATGTATTAGTTAGAAATCAATTGACAAATGCCAGTAGTCATAAACTTTAATCTATTTAAAACAAGTTTAGGGTGATAAATGCATAGCCAATTATTTGGATAGAAGGAGAAAGTAAGTAATTTATGAGATGAATATTAAACACATCTTGCCAATCTATATATAAATTGTAAAAAATTAAATAAAAAACCTTGAAATTTTGCTTAGCAAGAACTAATGCCGAGTGGTAGACTTGCTCAGCATAAGAGGGTGTTGAGTGATAGGAGGACTTTTTCAAATAACCTCGACACATGAAGAAGTTGAGTAACTTAGAACTTAGGGAAACTTGGCAATAGTGTATGCTGAGTTAGCTTGATCAACATTGTTGGGTGATGCTAGACCATGAAGATGCCAAATGAGCTTGGTAAACAAAAGGAAACCGAGTGAGCTCAATGAGGGCGAAGAGGGAGACTTGGTGGACTTGCTAAAGACAACACATCTTGTAAAAATTGAGTGACCTTTCTACAGACCTCCTATCTAAACTTTTCCACCATTAAAATACAGAGAGCTGAAGTATGAAGCTTTCAACTATGAACTTCTTAAATGCAAAAATACTATGCAATGATGAATAAAAGAAGAACAATAGATTTCCAAGTATGCCTGCTTTCTTGCTTGCTTATATTCTATTCAAAAAAACTATTGCAACATCTGGGAGCATTTAGCTTCAACCAGAAAATCCTAAAATCTTCAACTAATAAAACTTAAAACTTACAACTCTAATGGCTACATACAATAATGCTTGGAGAAATTACTGCTTCACAAGTTGAATCAATACAAACTTATAGAATGACAAAAGATTTAACATGTGCACCCTTCTATCTTTTGAACTCTAACTTGATCTAATTATAGATTTTCTTCTTTGATTTGCAAGTGATCTAACTTTTCTACTCTGCCCTCTTCTATTGATCGAATGAATCAGATTCATTCCTTTTGTCTCTTGGAAAAAATATTTTCCCTCTCTTTTCAAATTTGAACTCACCTACCACATTCAATGTTTCTAACTATTGTCTAGGCTGTCAGTGTTAGGATAAACCACGGACAGAAATAAAAACTACATGCAAATATAACCAATAACAAAAAATAATAGAACACACAGAAATGAACACAAGGCACCAAGATTTAACGTGGTTCACCCAATCCCTGGGCTACGTCCACCAAACAGCAAGTTCGATCTTATTACAATCCAGTGATTACAACCTGATTACAATCCGTAATCCCTTACAGCTCAATACCGCCGCAAGAACCAATTTCGTATCACCACATACAAAAAATACCCAACCCTAAGCCCTTTTTATACAAGTATTAAACCGCTTTAGGGTTATAACATGTCGGCCATATGTCGGCCATAATCAGTCACCACAATCTAACAATCTCCCACTTGGGGACTGATCAGGCTCCACACTAAACAACAATCTCCCACTTGGAGACTGATCCTGTAGCAATACAACTACTGCATGGGGCTCCCACTGGATCAAACCACCCTGGACTTTGTTGTTCTCTTATTCACATTTAGTCTAAAAGACCAACTGAAGCTGAAGAGGAGTTCAGCTTCTCCCTTGTGACAACCTTTGTCAACATATCTGCCGGATTTTCATTGGTATGTATCTTCTCCAACTTTAACTGTCCATCCTCCAAAACTGACCGAATGAAATGGTACCGCAACTGTATGTGTTTGGTCTTAGAATGCAGAGCTGAATTCTTAGCAAGATGAATGGCACTCTGAATATCTATGAACAAATAATTATCCTTCTGAGGATGTCCCAATTCTTCCAAGAAGAACTGAAGCCATATCATCTCTTTGGCTGCCTCTGTAGCAGCAACATACTCTGCCTTTGTAGTGGAGAGAGCATTAATCTTCTGTAGCCTAGAAACCCAACTCACGGCTGTCCCACCAACAGTAAAGACATAACCTGTAGTACTCCGCCTGGTATCAATATCCCCAGCCAAATCTGAGTCAACATAGCCTTGTAAATCAGTAGTAGAGCCCCCAAAGTGTAAACACTTATTGGATGTTCCTCTCAAATATCTGAGAATCCACTTGACAGCATTCCAATGCTCAAAACCTGGATGACTCATGTACCTACTAACGACTCCCACTGCATGTGCAATATCTGGCCTAGTGCATACCATAGCATACATCAAACTTCCTACAGCTGAAGCATAGGGTACCTTGGACATCTTATCCTCCTCTTCCTGTGTCTTGGGACACATCTCCTTAGTCAATTTCAAATGACCAGGTAAAGGTGTGCTGACAGCTTTAGCATTCTCCATAGAGAAACGTTGCAGCACCTTCTCAACATAATCAGCTTGAGATAGCGTCAATGTTCTGTTCTTCCTATCTCTGCAAATCTTCATACCAAGGATTTGTTTTGCTGCCCCCAAATCCTTCATAGCAAATGCATGTGCTAATTGGCATTTTAGCCCCTTAATATGATCCATGTTAGACCCAACTACAAGCATATCATCAACATATAAACATAAAATAATGTAGCTATCATCATCCAACCTCTTAAAATAAACACAGTAGTCTGAATGACACCTGTTATATCCATGCTTATGCATAAAACTGTCAAATTTCAGATACCATTGCCGAGGTGCTTGTTTCAGGCCATATAAACTTTTCTTCAATTTGCACACTAAGTTCTCCTTACCTTTGACCTCAAAACCCTGTGGCTGAGCCATATATATTTCTTCATCCAAATCACCATGAAGAAAGGCTGTTTTAACATCCATCTGCTCTAAATGCAAATCTTCAGTAGCCACAAGACTTAAAACAGTACGAATAGAAGTCATTTTAACAACAGGAGAAAATATTTCATCAAAATCAATTCCCTTTTTCTGTGCAAATCCTTTTACAACTAACCTGGCCTTAAATCTTTTCTTACCTCCTTCCTCTTCTTTCAACCTGTAAACCCATTTATTCTGTAAAGCCTTTTTACCTGCAGGCAACTTGCACAAATCCCATGTCTTATTTTTCAGCAAAGAGTCCATTTCATCTTTCATTGCAGACTCCCACTGAATCTTAGTATCCACCTGCACAGCTTCATCATAACTTTCAGGTTCACCAACATCAGTAAGTAAAATAGAATACAAAGAGGGAGAAAACCTTTGTGGAGGTCTAATTGGCCTTGTTGACCATCTAACATTCACTGGTGTTTGTGGTATTTGTTGTTGCAGTTGTTGCACATCATGAGGAATGGCTGGAACATCAGCTTTTGGAGTATCATCCAGCACTACATAATCATCTTCTTTCTTCTCATGTTGCTGCAACAGATCTTTGTACAACACTTTTTCATTGAATATGACATCCCGGCTTCTTATAATTTTATGATTTTCAAAATCCCAAAGCCTATAGCCAAATTCATTAATGCCATATCCAACAAAGACACATTTCTTTGATTTAGCTTCTAGCTTGGTTCTATTTTCAGAGTCTATATGAGAAAAAACTTCACAACCGAAGGTCTTGAGAAAAGAATAACTCACCTTCTTACCAGTCCATGCTTCCTCTGGAATACCACAGCCCAAAGGAGTAGAGGGACCTCTATTAATCAAATATACTGTAGTATTGACAGCCTCCGCCCACATGTGTAAGGGCAACCCAGCATGCAACCTCATGCTCCTTGCGCGCTCCATTATAGTCCTGTTCATGCGTTCAGCCACTCCATTTTCCTGTGGAGTCCTTGGAACAGTTTTTTGTCTATGAATACCATTAGTGGAGCAATAATCTTCAAATTCATGACTGCAATACTCACCACCATTATCAGATCTAAGACATTTTAATTTCTTACCAGTCTCATTTTCAACCAAGCATTTCCATTTCTTAAAAGTTTGAAATACATCAAATTTCTGTCTAAGGAAATAAACCCATACTTTTCTAGTTGCGTCATCAATAAATGTAACATAATAATGAGAGCCACCAAGGGAAGATACCTGAGCCGGTCCCCATACATCTGTATGCACAAGCTCTAACTTCTCCTTTTTGTTTTCCTTCCCTGTCTTTACAAAACTCACTCTCTTTTGTTTTCCATACACACAACTTTCACAGAAATCCATATTCACACATTTTAGACCTGGTAAAACTTTCCTTGAATGAAGTACTTTCATACCTTTCTCACTCATGTGCCCAAGTCTATTGTGCCACAGCGCTGTATCAGAATCTACAGCAGCTATTTGTGCTCCCTGCTCAACTGCAGTAATTGTTCCTGAATATTCATTTTTCTCTGAAACAATCAAAGTAGAAGGAACAATATGACCTGTACAAAGATATAAGGTGCCTACTTTCACACCTTTTGCTACTACAAGGGAACCTTTTGAAACCTTCCAATTTTTATCATTAAAAGTAACTACACAACCCTCATCACCGAGTTGCCCTGCTGAAATTAAATTTCTACTTAGTTTTGGAACATGTCTTACCTCATGTAGTAGCCAATGATTCCCATTCTGCAACTTAATCTTAATTTTGCCCTTTCCAACAATCTGATAGGGTTCATTATCCCCCAAATAAACAAGCCCAAAATCTCCTTGGACATAATGAATGAAATAACCTCTATGAGGTGTAGCATGAAAAGAAGCACCAAAATCTAAAACCCATGAATCATCAACACTCTCTAAAGACAGAAGCAAAGCATCCTCTTCGGATTTGTTACTTACCACATTTGCCTCTTTGTCTCCATCTGATTTATCTCCTTCATTTTTCTTTTGAGTCCAGCAATCTTTCTTTTTGTGCCCTGGTTTCCCACAGTACTAGCAATCATTTGGTCCTCTCGATTGAGACCTCCTCCCCTTTGACTTTCCTCTTGATTTCCCACGATTTCCAGAGTTACTTCCTCTTTCAGTCGTTCTGCCCCTGCTTTGTGCATTTAAAGCACTTCCTGATGTAGATCCACCTGAGGATTTTCTACGAGTTTCCTCACTTAAAATAACACCGATCACATCATCATATTTTAGGGTACTAGATCCAGGAACAGAATTACTCACCGCCATTACCAAGCCATTCCAGCTTTCAGGCAAAGAACACAAAATCAAGAGAGCCCTAATTTCTTCATCAAAATTGATACCCACAGAAGATAATTGACTAGTAATAGTATTAAACTCATTTAAATGATCTGCAATAGATCCACCTTCTGCCATTTTCATATTAAATAAACGCTTCATGAGAAATACCTTATTTGAAGCGGAGGGCTTTTCATACAGTGTCGCTAGGGTTTTCATCAAATCTTCTGTCGTCTTTGCTTTTGTAATATTAAATGCCACCGATGGTGCCAAGCATAACCGAATGCTTCCGAGTGCCTTTCTATCCAAAAGATCCCATTCAGCCTCTGACATAGTTCCCTGATTCTTGGCTTTTCCTTCCAACGGCTTCCATAAATCCTTCTGATATAAATAGTCTTCCATTTGCATCTTCCATAACTGGAAGTTCTTCCCATTAAACCTATCAACCCTCAGCTTACCATCATTTTCCATTGCTCCCACTCAACCGTGAGACTCCCACTTAACCGTGAGACTTTCCTGCAGAGGATAACTGAAAAACAACTAGGCTCTGATACCAATTGTAGAGCCCATTTGCCGTTGCACCAAAAGCCATGACTGTTAGTGAACATGGAACACCACATAATTAACCACCTGTGGGCAGGGGAGCGCGTTGCATCACCCAAAAATCTCCCCCTCGACGTGCATACCAGGTGCTTACGCGGGTCAGGAAGGCACCGGGGAGATTTGAACCCATGACCAGGCCTAAACCAGGCTCTGATACCACTTGTTAGGATAAACCACGGATAGAAATAAAAACTACATGCAAATATAACCAATAACAAAAAATAATAGAACACACAGAAATGAACACAAGGCACCAAGATTTAACGTGGTTCACCCAATCCCTGGGCTACGTCCACCAAACAGCAAGTCCGATCTTATTACAATCCAGTGATTACAACCTGATTACAATCCGTAATCCCTTACAGCTCAATACCGCCGCAAGAACCAATTTCGTATCACCACATACAAAAAATACCCAACCCTAAGCCCTTTTTATACAAGTATTAAACCGCTTTAGGGTTATAACATGTCGGCCATATGTCGGCCATAATATGTCGGCTACCATGTCGGCTACTTCTAAATTTTTTTTTTCTGAAGTATGTACAGTACTTTCCTGATCATTCACCACAATCTAACAGTCAGGGTGGTAGGTGGGCATTAAACTAAAAAATGACTATCTGCATTAAATATTTTCACATAAATGTGCTCTGTCTTTTAAAACTAGGAATGTAAACAAATCTTGTAGTGGAGATGTAAATTACACTAGCTAGCTAGTGGTTAGATTTTAGTCTGTAACTTGTTTAAGAATTCATGTATGTTAAACTGAAATATGAGTAGTTATACTTGCCTCTTCTCTATGGAGACAACTAAGATTGGTGGTTTTAAATCTACCATTAACTATTTTAATTAACCATATAAAAATGCCAATTACACTATTTTAATAGTTGTTGATACTTAGTATGGACCGAAAGGTATTTGAGTGGAGGAATCCCAAATAATTGCAAACAAGTAAACTTGATAGGAAAGAAGATGTGTCTTGTGAATAATACTAGCACTTGTACTAAAGAAGGTGCAATGGATATGTGGATAGGTATTTGATTTGAAAGTATAGTAGTATTCTTTAGATAATAAATGAAAGTGTATATAAGTGTTAGTCTACAAATATCATTGTAGAGGGTGAACTTGAATAAAGAATGACACAACAAGACAATGGTCATGACCATTTGAACACTATGATGACCCATAACAACATTGACAAATCATATGAGAACTTATACAAGGAAATGACATAGAGCATAATATAAGCCAAAAAATGACATGCAAGCATACAAACAAATGGAGTATAGTCCCATTGATTAGGATTTATGAATTTCAAGCTAATCATTAGGATTCTACATCTTTTTAGTACAACCAACCCAAAAATATTAGAACATTATCAATGAAACAAATTCCTATCACATGGGATTATCATGGAATCAATACCACCAAACTAGATGCACATCCTAAAAAGTTATATATTTATTTTAAAAAAATCAAAGGGAAAGGGAAGCTCACTACTCTTTAAGCTTAATGACTTCTTACAATGACATTAAAGATTTTGTTTTATAATATAAATTTTTAATAAAAAAAAAATATTTATTCTTTTGTTGGTTTATGCATGATGATTTACAATGGAAGTTGTATTTGTTGGTGAGATGATATTTGAAACTTTAAAGAGCTAATTGAGATTAAACTAAAAAAAATTCAACTTGCATAATAAATCATTAATTAAAAAAAAAAAAAATTGTTCTTTTAACTTTTCTAAAATATATAATAGAAATAAGAGAGTTATTTAAAAAAAAAATGATTAGTTTGTTAAAGATTAGTCTAAGAAATGTTTGTTTTAAATTAAAAATATGGCTATTACAAACAACTATGAAATGAATTATTTAAAAAAAATTGAAATCAAGAAATATTAACAAAAACCTAAGCCACTTTAGAAAAAAGAAGTTAATGATTTTTTAAAGTTATAAATGAAATCAACCTTCACAATAAGAAATAATCTTCAATTTTTTTAACAATTCATAATTAATTGAAAGTATGAGATGTTAGATTATGGTGACTGATCAGGAAAGTACTGTACATACTTCATAAATAATGGGGTTCGGGGCATCGGCCCGAAATTTTTTTTTGGTACGATTCACCATTCGTAGAAATTTTTTTGGTACTATTCACCATTCATAGATTTTCCATTAAAGTTATGGCTGACTTATGGCCGACTATGGCTGACATGTTGTAACCCTAAAACAACATAAAATACTTGTATAAATGGGTTTAGGGTTAGGTATTTTTTCATTATGTTATGATGCGAAATTAGTTCTTGCGGCGGTATTGAGCTATAAGGGATTACAAATTGTAATCACTGGATTGTAATAGGATCGGACTTGCTGTTTGGTGGACGTAGCCTAGGGATTGGGTGAACCATGTTAAATCTTGGTGCCTTGTGTTCATTTCTGTGTGATCTATTATTTTTTAGTTATTGGTTATATTTGCATGTAGTTTTTTATTTCTATCCATGGTTTATCCTAACATGAGAATCTTTTAACATGTGATCGTGTGGTGTTTTTTGGATACTAGTTGTTATTCTCTATAGCAGTGGTTGTCCTATGCTTGTTTCTTCTAGCAGTGTGCTGGTTGCTAGCTTTTTAGTTGAAAGGGCTGACCCCCTTGTTTTGGTCACTTTTTATTTCAAAAACATGTGATCTATCCCCTTTATGCTTTCAAAAAGATACATGTAGACTTATTGGAGCCTCTTCATTTCATGTATATTGTAGATATTAACTTGTGATGTTGATATTTTCAGTGACCTTATATTTTGTTTATTTTATAATCTTCTTATTTTCTAAATACAAAATTTGGTGGTTTATTTCTCTTTAATTTTAATACCTCCATCTATTTTACATAATTTTTTATTTAATCATGTGGTGTTTTTTGGATACTAGTTATTCTCTATAGCAGTGGTTGCCCTCTACTTGTTTCTACTAAGCTAATTGTCAAATTTTTGGTTGTAAGGGCCAACCCCCTTGTTTTGGTCGCTTTTTATTTCAAAAACATGTAATACTCTGTTAGCTGCATTTAATTGTGTGGTGTTTTTTGAATACTAGTTGTTATTCTCTATAGCAATGGTTGCCCTCTGCTTGTTTCTCTCGGTAGTGTATTGGTTGTCAGCTTTTTGATTGTAAGGGTTGACCTGCTTGTTTTGGTCACTTTTTATTTCAAAAAAATGTGATCTATCCCCTTTATGCTTTTAGAAAGATACATTTAGACTTATTGGAGCCTCTTCATTTCATGTATATTGTAGATATTAACTTGTGATGTTGATATTTTTATTGATCTTATATTTTGTTTATTTTATAATCTTCTTATTTTCTAAATACAAAATTTGGTGGTTTATTTCTCTTTATTTTTAATACCTCCCTCTATTTTACATAATTTTTTACTTAAAAATATAAGTACATTATTTAAAGTATAGGTATACACTAATATTGTCAAACAGTTTATTTTCAATAACTCCCATGAAAGACTTATAAACCTTAAAATTGTAAATTCATAAATTTTACCCAAAAGAAAATAAATTGACATTCTTTGAAAGGATAAAATTTTACATTTTATTTTTTTAAAACTATAAATACATTTTTTTTTTGAGTTCTCATGTCACAATATATTAACAAAGAAAATCCTATTATTATTATTTTTATATATAATATTATTATATTTTTTAGCTTTAATGACATATTAACTTTCTCCATAATGACCATAAACAAATGTAAACAATTAAAACAAGTAAAGTAATGAAATAAACTAGTATAGATATCTTAAATAAATCTATCTAAAGAAATGTTGATAGATATCCACTACAAAATAATTATAATTTAATTTACTACATCTAAAATTATTTATATTTCCTTTATCTCTATTTATTTAGTTTTTAACTAATTTAAGCTTTTTATTTTAATTTCTTGAAAAATGGATGATTTCTATCTCCAAATATTATAATTTATATCTCCAAATATAATTATATGGTATTTATTAAATTGTTTTTAAAAGTATATTCTATTTATAATAAGATTTAAACTTTTGACATGTAGGTGGTTCAATGAGATTTCCACAATCCATGCATAAGAGTTCTAGTTTCTGGGTTAGATTGTGTGCAGTTTTTTTAATCATCAACGTTTCGGATCATACTACATGATCCATCATCAGGATGTTAGAGAACAAGAAGAACAAAAAATGATAAGATGCAGATGTAGCAAACTCCTAAAAAAGGAACAGGAGAGAGGGAGGGGGGGGTAGCTAGGTTGAGAGTACCAAGGGTGACAAGAATAAAACAATAATAATAATAAAAAAGAAAAAGAAGAAAATTAAGGGAATAAGGAGCCAACGGTGAAAAATAAATTAAAAAGGGGGGGGGGGGGGGGGGGGGGGGTAAATACAACCGGAGAAAGCTAGAAAAATAAAGATAAAAATTAAAATTAAAAAATTAAAAAATTAAAAAATTAAAAATTAACAATAAAATTAAAATTATAAATAAATAAATAAATAAAATAAAAATAAAAATGTTATATATATCCCTAACTAAAACTGCTCCCTAGAAATAGCAATTATAACAATAAGGAAATAAATCTGCGAGAGAAACCGAGCCAAACAAGACAATAAAGCGCCGAGAGGTGACCTACAGAAACAAAAAAGGGGGGGGGGGGGGGGGGTGTGTGGGGGGGGCACAGATGATAAGGGGGAGAAACAAGAGATTGAGAACATAGGAAAGAGAGCGAGGACCTCAACTCAGGGAAAGAAGACGAGGGGAAGAGGGGACGAGGATTGGGGGGGGGGGGGGGGGGGGGGGGAAGGGAGGGGAAAGGAGAACCAAGGAGACAAGGGAAAGGGAGGAGAGAAGAGACACCCGAGAGAAGGGGAAAGGACAGAAAGAAGGTCAGGACCCAGGATTGTTGCTGTGAAGGGAAGATAATAAAGGACACCAGGAAGTGCTCAAACTCCAACCTTCATCTCGATTGAGGTTAGAGGGATGGTTATTGATTTCAATGGCCTCTTTGAGCTTGCGCTTGAAGAAATTGTCCTCTCTGTACACGATTTGGGTATCCTCTAAGCATATGTGATGCTTGGTCGAGGAAGAATGCTCAGCAAGAGCTGACTTAAGAATTCGTTCATGTTTGATGTCAGCGGCATGCTCTTTGATTCTAGTGTTGAAAGAGCGGCCAGTTTCTCCAATGTAAGGGGTTCCACAAGAACACAGGACTTTGTAGACCCCAGCCTCAGTAAGGACGTCTCTGTGGTCCTTAGCGGGAGGGATGCAGTGTCTCAGAGTGGATATGGGCTTGAATGCCACTTTGATGCCCTTTTTGTTAAGAAGTTTAGAGATCTTGTGGGAGATCCTAGCAACATAGGGGATGGCAAAAAATGGGGAGGTCTTAGGGATAGAGGGAGAGATGTTGGGTGGCGAAAGATGGAGAGATTTGGCCAAGTGGAAGGCTTTAGTGATTTGTCTGCTCGCCACGCTCATTGGCAACTCTGATTCCTTTGTCAAAGACTCCAACCATTTTGTCCAATTCATTAAGGATGCTAGATGTGATAATAACGACATCTTGGTTAGCTTTGATGTCGTCTCCCTCTTCACCAAAGTCCCCATCCCTGAATCCATAGAGATTGTCAAGCGCAAGGTGAATGGTGAGGTGGCCTCTCTGGTTGAGTTGTGCTTACGATCCACTTTCTTCTCCTTCCAGGGTGTCATTTATGAACAAGTGGATGGTGTGGCAATGGGTTCACCACTCTCCCCTGTTATCGCGAACATCTACATGGAAGCCTTTGAGGAGAGGGCATTACACTCTTTTCCCCTCAAGCCCAAGTGGTGGAAACAGTATGTAGATGACACCAACATATGCTGGCCACACGGTCTTGAAAAGTTGGAGGAGTTTCACGCACACCTCAACAATTTAGTCCCTTCCATTTCTTTCACCAAGGAGCTCGAATCTAACAACTGCTTGCCTTTCTTGGATGTTTTAATCACAAAAAAACCTGACGGGTCGCTTGGTCGGCGAGTGTTTCGCAAAGCCACCCACACTGACCTTTATCTTAATGCTTCCTCGCACCACCACCCCAAGCAAAATCTTGGTATCCTTAAAACCTTGGCCCTGAGAGCACATAGGATCTGTGACAGTGATAACCTTGACCAAGAACTTCAACATCTCCGTCAAGTTTTCAAGTGGAATGGATATTCGAGCAGACAAATCACTAAAGCCTTCCACTTGGCC